>CM040241.1:39550316-39985315 GCA_022545495.1 Chrysanthemum lavandulifolium | reverse complement strand
TCAAGGTATGAGTCGCCTCGTTTTGGTTGTAAACTGACTCGACTCATAAGGTTGTGACAACGCAGTCGAGCTCAAACCTGGCCATCACATGAATATGCCAGTAAGCACATTATGAATCTGTCCACTTCACAGAAGGGTTTCCATGTTAGCACTTTCACTCAACTACACATGTTTCTTGGTCTTTTTAGTTATGCCTTGCCTTTTAGTCCTCTTCCATTTTCCGTTATTGATGATTTGATGCAACTTGATATTCCAGTATATAGGCCTATTAGATCACCCGCAATGGGTTTGTTTTCAGTTGGCCTCATTGTGCTCGTGGTCAGGCTTCACTGTTAAGGCCTGTGTCACACAAGGTGGGATTCATTGAAAAGAGGCACAACATAAGCCTTTCAAGCCGTTTTGTTTTACCAAAACTTATTTTGACTGCAGTGAGCTCGTCACTCGAAATCTTAGTTAGATAGCGCACAACAGAATTTTAATAAATAGCACATAATAAACTAAGAAATAATATTGTATTTGTTATGTTATTTAAAAAAGTTGGAATTTGGGGTTAGACATTGCTGTAAAAATTTAACACTGAATACCCCATTAACCCTCCAATCATTTCTTTGCTCACAGCCTCTCGTAGTCTCTATCGCGTAGTTAGGATAGCACTCAATGGGATCCATAAAATATGTATTTGTACTCAAAAGAAATAGAGCGAGGGTGCGAGTCGCTGAGTGAATACTGAATAAGAAACATAATTTCTTAATTAAGGAGGAGTTTGGTTGTTTAGTTTTCTATCTTAACTTTTTCGAAATAAAACAAAAAATTTGCCTAATTATGTGGCTCGTAATAGTCATGAGTCAACTTGACTCGGAAGAGTCGGTAAATGACTAGTAAGAGTCAGGGTATGAGTCGCCTCGTTTTAGTGGTAAACTGACTCGACTCGTAAGGTTGTGACAACGCAGTCGAGCTCAAACCTGGCCATCACATGAATCTGCCAGCAAGCACATTATGAATCTGTCTACTGCACATAAGGGTTTCCATGTTAGCACTTTCACTCAACTACACATGTTTCTTGGTCTTTTTAGTTATGCCTTGCCTTTTAGTCCCTTCACATAAACTGTTAGTCGACAGTTGAATCTTATTGGTTCTTCTTTATATGCTGATAAATTACGTATAAATAATATATGTATCAATATCAATAATGCTCTGTTAAGTTTCAGCATGTTTAGTGTATATCCTTGTATGCATGTTCAAGCACACTCAAACATAGATTCTAATTTCAGAACAAAAGCTTGCCTCCTTTTCATATAAATGTGGAAGTTGGTCTTTCGTGAATTTGTATTTTTGGAATTATAAACAGTCATTGGATTATCTGCTAGTATTCTAGAAGGTGGAAATGCAGTTAATGGCATTTGGCAACCCATTGTCTTATATTTTTTTCTCTGATTCTGTATCCTTTCCAAGCCATATGCGCAGTCAAAAGAAATTGTTACTTCTTAAAGTTTACAAGATATACCATTAGCATGCTGCATGTCCTTTCTGTTAGGGGCTGAAATGTCCAACTCGACACATAATTAACATGCTAGGGCTGGGCTAAATGGGTTTGGGTCGTTAATTAGTAAATGGGTCAACCCAAATAACCATGTTTAATAAAATGGTCTGGTCCGTGTTGAGCTTTCCAACCCACAAACCCAGTCATGAGAACACTTAAAGTATTTGTAATTCAGTGTTTTCTGTGTTACAACTTATTTCCTATTTATATAAGGCGGAAGCTAATTTTGCACCTGAAATGTACCTGCAGTAAATTGTATCCCTATTATAGTCAAGGGTGTAAGTTTTTCAAAATCTGAAGGATCTTTTTCTGCTTTTGTAGAACGAGGCTGTCCTGAGGGCATGCTCAGAGGCACCACCTTCAAAAATATCAGAGACAAATGCTAACGGGGCTGCGATGAAGGAAGGCACCACTAGTCAAGACTAGACCAGAATTAGTACGAAACTGAACAAGCCTAAAGGGTGCTAATTTTTCCCTCCGCTTTGTCATATTTTATATCTATTAAACATGTGTACCTTTCTTTAGCATGGATTCTTGCATAAGTGTAGAAATTCACAAGTTTTGGTTAAAGTGACAAGTATATGGTTGCCCTTTGCGCTTAGTATTATTATTAATTCATTTCTTGAGGACAACCTTCATTTATATTTCTTGTGGTATTTATTTATTAGATGAGTACAGCACTAAAATAGCTATGCTGTATTAAGTTTCTCTATAGCGAAAATATCTAAGTAGACCCAAGTTGGCGATAGCGTCTAAATAGTGGAGTACTGATGTATTGAGGTCGTAGTCTTCTTTTTATTTATTTATTTTATTGCTTAAACGTTGATTTGAAGATAAATCACCATCAATGTCAAGTTTGTTGTAACAATTGTAGGGGGAAGGTTTTGGTGTTTGAAACATGTCCACAGAAGCCATGATTCTGAATCTTGAAATTAAGATAACGAGGACCCATTTTAGATTTTTGAAATATGTGGGGTTGGATAAGATAGATAGCACTCTAACCCCGGAAGATGGAAATTCACTCGAAAACACATCATACGATAAGGAGACCAATATGTTAAAGAAAGAGAAAGACAAATCCCTTTTTGCTCCTTCATGTAAAATTTAAGTCATTATAAAGGAGTCTTTAAGGTTATTATTGAACTTCCTTTTTTGCACGCAACAGGAAACAACCAAATTTGCACCCGTAGTGGGAGAATTATAAGCGTCTTTTTTTTTTTCTCCAAGTTACGGAAATAGATTCCGTTACAGAGTTTGTTGATGGATGACACACCATATATGTTGCCTAAATTCCGTACGTTTTAACCATAGTTGTTTGGATTTCCGTATCTTTTGACTTGATTGCTCGTGCGGGTTGTTACTTCCCCCATATGCATATGCACACTATGATTCGGGTGAGGTCAGCAGATCGGGAACAACCTCATGATCATATATCAGTTGTTTTAGTGGATTAAAAATGCCTAGCTTTTTGGAGTAAAGGAAGATACTCATTTAGTGGTTGAATAATTATGGATTAAATTACAGAAATGCCCTTGTAGTTAGCTTCTCAAAATAATAGAATTGGTTCTTAGCCGTATAGTTTAGTTTTCATATTTCGTCTCACTAAGTTTTAAAATTTTAAGCAAATGTGTTCTCTGTTTACATGTAGTATAGATATCAAAAGACCTATCACGAGCAGCGGTCTATTTAGTCTGTTTATATATGTAAGGTAGTTTTATATTTTGGTTCACGCTGTTTGAATAATATTTATGAAATAAAAATGGGGATGTCATTGTTGCATAGAGTATAAGCAACCTTTTTTCCAAAATAAACAGCATTTAAGGTGGTTGGTTTTAGAATTGGTCAACTGATGCTGCATATATAGGACCCTTTCTCTTTTTATGTTATATACTGTCATCCTACGTACTATTTTCCACTTTCCACCCTTGAACTTTTATTTCTTGTTTCGGTTAAAGTTTAGATCGGCGAGAAACTGACCTTTCTCAAGAACCCAACCTCCGACAATGAACACATGTTTCAGTGTCCATAGTTACTAGTTCGGATTAAACCCGTGACCTATTTCTTCTAAGCTGTTTATTACCGGTTAACTGTACGTTTGCGGTGAAAAGTAATACTACTTTGACCACTTGGTCAATGCCATATGTTCACCTTTCTTTCTTGTTGTAAACTCCACCTAAACTTAGAAACACATTTAAGTAACACATTGAATAGTACATAAGTACATTGCAGTTACTTACTCTAATAGGCAATGATAAAAAAAATGAAAAAATGTGAAAGAGTTGTTGGGTTTGAGATGCAATTGACTTTTGATGATGGATAATGGATTGGTGGTTGGTTGAATGATTATAGTCAGTGAGTAAGAGAAATCTTGGTGGAAGTTGACAATTAGACAAGAAATGCAGTTAGATGAATAACAACTACTTACTTTTCTGGATCATGAGAGTTAGTCACTCCATAACTTAAAACTTATTGTAGCATGATAAGACATCTACTTATATCATTGAACCTAACAAATGTTTTTAGAAGATTTTAGGTGTGTTTGACAAAAACTGCAGTAGCAGTAATCAATTCAATGACGATGGCTGAAAGGTGTAATTATAATGTGTAAAAACATTTTTAAATGTCAACGCTCTTAAATCTTTGGCGCTTAGTTTTCTTGAAAAAATAGATAAAAGTCTTACTTGCTTGTCGAAACGAACGATTAAAATCATAATTCAATTTCTTAAATCTCCACACTAAACACGCATATTAGTTTATAACTTAGCGTACAAGAACAACGCAAGAATACGTAAGTTTATTTGATAGTAACATATATATATATATATATATAAATATATATATATATATTACATAAATGAATACGAGTACGTTGTGGTTGTTTAGCATTTTGAAAATTCTATATTCAAAAGCAATATAATATAAGGGTTTTTAACGTGTGAGAGGCGTATTAAGATATAAAATAATGATCGGATCCACGAAAAGGACGTCTGAACTCACATATTTTATTTGAAAAATGTATTTTTTTAAGGTCCGGACGTCCTTTTTCGTGGGTCATGGATTCTTTTTTGTCTTAACGTGTCTTCTAATATAATATGTCCTTGTGAAAATGTCAATTAGACATGAAAAGGAGATATGTCTTGATGAAGAGAAGGTGACGTGAAGAACTCCAACATCCATGATACTTATAATATATATTTCTATCTCTATAAACCAATTTCACAAGAAACTTTTGGTCGGCAATTATTTATACTTCTTTCTTTCCATCAAACTCTTCACTAGCAAGAGCTAGCTCATTCTTTATTTCTTAAAAATATTTCTTAAAAATACGTGTGCATAAATAATCACGGCGAAGGCCAATCCAACCGTCCGAGGCTTGATGAACTCGTTCGATTACGTGATCAAGCTCTTCTGATCTTATGAAACTTGCACACTATGGATTTAGTAAAGATGTGATTAAGGTCTTAAATGGAAAGATTTATGAAGATGATACATCATGTATATTTAGAAATGAATAAGGACCAATAGGTAATTGCCGCCCACCATAAATGGGCCCACCATCTTAACCTTATTGTCTAAAGTTAAACAAACAGGCCCAACTCATAGATACGCTATAGATACTTTAATTGACACCTCCTTCTCCTTTTCACATAGTCTCTTTTGGCGGTAGCGGGAAGTGGTAACAGTTAGCAGCAGCTATGAAAAGTAACTGTTTGTTTTAATAACGTGTTTGATAAGTATCTTTATCAATGATTATAAAGTGTAAAAGGTAAGAAAACCTAAATGTTAACCTTAACGCCTCTTCAACTAACATCTGAAAATTCACGTTTTAAAAAAAAAGACAAAATGCTAACGCTCTTTTCCATATGTGCTTTTAATATAACCGTTAAATGTTAAACGCTCTTATATGCTTCATACCCGTAAACTACTTATCAATACTTATAGCTAAAATTTCTTATAACTAAATTTCACCTTTTGCACAAAAATAAAAATAAAAAGATAAATAATAATAGTAATAATAATAATAACAATAACTTATAACTAAATTTCTTTGTATTCATGAGTTCTTAATTTTTAGCCTTTATTAGTATTATTATTATTTTATTTTTTAAGAGTCAATACAATTAATCTAGTCTATAAGTTTAGCCCATCTTAAAGAAAATAAATAATGGATGAATTATTAAAACAAGTTTGAGATGATGATGATGATAAATTGATAAGTAGAGATTTTTATTTAAAATAAATAACGGTTGAAAATTTACGTTTTTAAAAAAAGACATAATGCTAACGCTCTTTTTCATATATGCTTTTAATATAACCGTTAAATGTTAAACGCTCTTATATGCTTCGTACCGATAAACTACCAATCAATACTTATAACTAAATTTCATGTTACAATATCAATTTTTTTTTTTTTTTTTTTTTTTTTTTTTTTTGAGAGTTGATACAATTAATCTAGTCTATATGTTTAGCACATCTTAAGAGAAATAAATAATGGATGAATTATTAAAACAAGTTTGAGATGATGATGATGATGATAAATTGATAAGTAGAGATTTTTATTTAAAATTGATAAAGAAAGGTAGGAGGGGGCCAAGTCAACTCCAATTGCGTCCCAAACCCTTTGCCTTTGCATCTTACTAAAACAACAACAACAACACTTGTTTAAAATTAATTTTTGATTAATTAAAAGTCAAGCCAACACAGCAGGAGAATTAACTTCCTACAATGCAAGGAATCTATGACTACTTACCTAACAAACACTCTTAGCTTACATTATCTTTCTAGAACTCAACTACATGAGCACCATTCATAGTTGGATGGCTATTAGATATATCAACTTGCAAATGAAATCTAGGAAATTAAGCAACTATAATTTTAAGCATAGATTAAAAGATAATTTTGGACTAACAGGGACCTGCGCATTGCGGCGGTGAATACCATGTAATTAAAGTCCAGACATCAACAAAATAACAATGACGAGCTGATTGACATGAGAAAAACAAGAAAAAATGATCCCGTTCAGCCCCGATTAATCCGTTTTTACCAGTTCCGACGGACCCCTTAGGTTCGTTTTCGGACGGTTTTTATTGGCTAGCAAAACCGGTGATGACTGCGATTCCCGGTTGAACCCGTTGGTTCGGTCCAGTTCTTATAACTAGATGTACCAACAACTTGTTTTCATATAAATTGTATGAAACTTTGTATGTTTTATTAGTTTGTACAATATGTGTAATATCATGTTTTTTTCTTTTCTTGTAGGGGTGTTTCAAAATAACACTTTTTATGTATTTATTGGAGTGCTGTTACAAGTCTACAAATTTAAGATATTTAATTTTTCAGATATAACTTTATTTTCTATTATTAGTAAATGTGTTGCTTTAAATTTTAAGCATTCTATTTTTGGAAGATGCCGATATATTATAAAGTAGTATAATGTATTAATTAATTATTTTATTTTGATTAATCACTTTGGAAATAGTGTTTTTATTTTTTTTTTTCACTTTTTTCCTTTTTTGCAATTATTTGCTTACTTTTGGGTAAGTAATTATTCAAAAAGAATCATACACACAAAGCTACCTTTCTTTTTCATGAACCTCAACTTGCTAAGTTGCTATCATTTATAATTTTCACTTTTGCCACCCAAGATTAACTTGATTGAAATGGGACCCATATAAACTTTTTAACATTTTGGGCAAGTCCAACAACATTTTGTTGTGGTTAAGATCAGAAAGCTAACTACCAAAAAGCTGTAAAATTTCAAAAAGAATATTACAAAGGCCGATTTGAACATGTCTAAACTTAGATTATTCTTAAGCTTCTTCTAAAAACACCAAAAGTCAAAAAAGAAAGTCTCAAACCTTACTCTTTAACCACAACTAAATACTATTACTAGAAAACTATTCAAAACAAGGGTTTTCTAACTTTGTGTCTTTAAGCACAAATTAAGCGTATGAAAAGTCTGTAGAAAGTCTGTGAGACTTACATAAAAGACACTGTTTCATCTTTTATCACGAATCCTTGCATGTCTTTTCAGCAAATCACGTGTGTCTTTCGATGTCTTAATTTACTGACAACTTTTTTCCTAAAACTTGAAACATGATCACTTGTCTCATCTTCATGCTCATGTTCACCCGAACCATAGCCACCACAAGCTGCATCAGTCACCCCACTCGAACCCGAACCCGAACTCGAATAAGCCGGTGCCAAATTTAAGTCACCAGTCTTTTCCTTTCTCAAACTACTTTTTGCCAAAAAATCATAAAAAACAGGCTTCATCTTTGGTTTCATTTCCACATTATTATTATTATTAACAACATTTCCAACTTCAATAATTGTCTCTTTATACTCCTTTTCTTCCTCTTTTTTGTTCCCTCTTTTTTTCAAGAAAATCCTACAAAGCACCCAATTTTCAACACCCTGCACCATAAACAATTTAGTAAGTCTCATAAACAGACAAACAGTCTAAAAATGTATCTAACTTGTCACTTTTTGTTTTACCTGGCTAGCAAGGCGATACTCATGCATGATCCAATCAGTTCTAGTCCCACTTGGAGGCTTTCCTTTATAGAACACAAGTGTTTTCTTCATACCAACAACAACTTGTTGATTATTAGTCTTAGAAGAAGACATAATTTGCTTATCTAACCCGGTTGCTTTCCAGTACCCGGATAGTGTAGCCCGGTTTGACCGGTTACCATTCGGGTACTTGACTTCCCTTGTGCTAAAAAAGAATCTCTCATTATCCATGTCACCTATATTAAATACCAATACCACATTGTTAGTCAACTTTTTATATATATCACGAAAAACGACAACTAACTATCTCACGATATATGCAGTAGTACCTGGTAAATCCCAAGGATCAGACTTGCAAACATCAACTTCAGGGATGATGGAAGCAGGCAAAGGTGAAGAGTGAACCTTGCGTCTCAAGTATTGAACAACAAGCTCTTCATCAGTTGGGTGAAACCTGAATCCAGGTGGCAACCTCAACACACCATTTTTCACAAAGTTAACCTTGTCCATCTTTCTATTTATATATATAAAACAAAAAATTTTATACAAGTTTTGATTTTTTTGCTAACCCAAATGAAAACTTGGAAAACCCATTTGATGAAAAGTAGAACAGAAAGTGAGAAGAAATGTTTATGTGAAGAATGGAAATGAGAAGAGGTTGCTTTTATAGTAGAAGAAAGAGGAAGAGGACGACAACATTTGTATTTTGCGTAAACTATACTCAACTCATTTACTATTTATTTAATTCTCTTTTCTAAAAACACGGATACTTTTACTAAGTCCAAATAAAGTTGATTGGATTTTACTTTTGTGCCCTTCCATATTTATTTTAGCCTATTACCCATGCATGCTTTATCTTGTGACCCTATTCCACGTTCTACTATATCTGCATCTCTTTCACTTGACACTATTATGCATGAAGCATTATCACAATCATCTCCACAAAAAGGAAGTGTCAAAGACTATGAACTGAACGCAGTTTAACTTTTAAGTTGATAGAACAAGAATAGATTTCTTACTCGGATGCAACATGCAGCTGACATACTTACATTCATATCCGGATGTTTCACAAGTACTTTAGATATCAGTGCATTTATTATTTGATGCAACGCGAAGATTATCGATGCTGAAGGCGATTGTGGCACCCTAGATAGAACTCGCTCCGTTAGCTATCACAAGAACACACAACTGAGTTAAAAATAATTAGGGATAATCACCTAAAAATGTACTAGTAGTAAACTTACCCAATTTTCTAATTTAGTGTAGTCTTCTTTTTTTTTTTTTTTTTTTTTTTGCTTTTAATCAACAAACTTTCAAATTTCGATTTTTCTATGGATCCGGTCTTTGATGAAACCAGGAAAATATCATACACAATAGTTGTTTATTTTCATCTTTTGATCTAATAAAGTATAGATATGATTTCAAAAGCTGGTAGATCATCGAGATATTCAATATTATATGTTGACGAGGTCCACTGGAATTGAGACGTTAAATAAGTTATAAATAGGAGACACTGGGTATATATAGAAAGGACTAAAGGTGGAGTAATTAAGTTTAAGTGGGTGGAGGGTACAAAGGTAAAATCACATAAAATTTCTGTGTGTCTAGTAAAAGTATCACCTACCTTTCTAAAAATAAACTAAATATACGTACTCTTATCATTTAATTTCACCACCTGTTACTGTACAAATTTAATAGAGAGAGAGAGATCGTTTAATCAAATTAAATGGTAAGAGTATAAACATTCAATGCTACTCTTTAACACTTGCTATTAAGGGTGTTAACGATCTTAGTTGAGTCGAGTTTTGACCTAAACGAGTAGTTGGCACGTTTAATAACTACTCGACTCGATACGTACTCGAAGAAAATTGAGCTACTTTTGGTTCGGTGTCGATTGAACTTTTACTTAACCATTTCAAGATTTGTAACTGTCAGTGAGGTATAGTACAAATGTTTACACTGTGAAATGTTCTAAAATGTTTATGACATGAAGCACATTGTTCATTCAAGGTCGCACCTCGGATGACCTTTGTCAACACCAACTATTGCCCATTAGTTTCTTTATCTCGGTCGAGCCTTTTACATTTTGTAAAATGTACCTTCCATTGTTCATTAAAAAAATGTATCGCAACGTAGGGTCTTAAGTCTTGGAGTTTTTTCCCTCCTTTCTTTTGGCGAATTGGGCGACTGCAACCCTAACATTCATTTGCATTCGATTCTACTATTATCATCCTAGATCTCTAACTTGTTAACGTTCCTGTAATTAATCCTTGATTCTTACCTTGTGTTCAATCACCGATTGGTACGTGTATCTTTAACTTGCCAAGATATCATTTTAGGGTTTCATAATTTTATTAGGGTTTGTTTTTAAAAGTCGTTGTTGGGTTTTTGCATTTAATGTTATTGTCAGGGCTTACTTGTTCGCATTAAGTGTGTCATTTCATACATCACTTGACCCTAAACAATTGTTAATAACCCTAACATCCTTTTTCATTCCATTATGCTATTTTCATCCTAGATCTCTAACTTGTTAACGTTCCTGTTATAAATCCTAGATTCTTACCTTGTGCCCGATCGGTGATTGGTACGAGTATCTTTAACTTGCCAAGATATCAAAGCTGATTTTAGGGTTTCATAATATTCTTAGCGTTTGTTTTTTAAAGTCGCTGTTGGGTTTCTGCATTTAATGTTATTGTCGGGGCTTACCTATTCACATTAAGTGTGTCTTTTCGTGCATCACTTAACCTTAAACGATGGTTAAGTCGTCTAGGGCTTACTTGTGGGTTATTTTTATTACTGTTCTTGGGCTCTAGTGCTGTTTAAAGATTTAAACCCTGCTTATTTGGGTTCTGAACTGTTGAAGATCACGGTATTATTATTATTGTTATTGTTATTGTTATTGTTATTGTTATTGTTATTGTTATTATTGTTATTGTTATTGTTATTATAATGAAACATCACTTTATTAGAAGAATCTAGGATTTACAAGAAATTAGTAGGGAGCCGAGATACTAACTGGGCCCCTACTCCTTAAGCTATAGCGAAGCTAATCCTACTAAAAATGTGAGCAGCAGCACGTGCACCAATGTCTTGAGTCACTGAGAATCTTCGAATACGCTTTAGTAAGGTCACCGCATTCTTCTCCAGTTCCCCAAAAGAAGAGAAAGAAAATGGGAGAAACCCATATCCAATATCCGCGCATTTAGCCTCGTACTTGAAGCGTTTACGTTGCGCGGCTTCAATAACTGCACGACCGGGCACAAAATCAACCATACCAGTTTGCGTCAAGGCCGAGGAGAACATGTGCGCATAGAAAAATTACAAGAAATTAGTGGGGAGCCGTGAGACAAACTGAGCCCCCACTCCTCTAAAGAATAGCCAAACAAACCCTACTAAAAATATAGTTTAAACCCCCTTATTATTATTATTATTATTATTATTATTATTATTATTATTATTATTATTATTATTATTATTATTATTATCACTTTATTAGGATTTACAAAAAATTAGTGGGGGCCAGCACAAGTGAGCCCACTCCTCTAAATAAAGAAAGCTAATCCTACTAAAGATATGAATAGCGACGTGCCCTAATGTCTTGAGTCACGGAGAACTTTCAGATTCGCTTGACAATGTCACCGCATCCTTCTCAAGTTCCCCAAAAGAAGAGAATGAGAGGGAGAAACCCATATTATTATTATTATTATTATTATTATTATTTTTTTTTATTTATTATTATTTTTTTAAGCATCACTTTAATAGAAAATTATTATTATTATTATTATTATTTTTTTATTATTTTTTAAATAACACTTTTATTAAAAACTCATAGGATTACAAAAATTGGTGGGAAGCCTCGAAACCAACCTGGCCCCATCTCTAAAGATATAAGAAACCAATCCTATTAAAATGTGGATTGCTACACACGCTCCAATGTCTTGAGTCGAGAGAAACGCCGAATACGCTTGAGTAAGGTAAGCGCATCATTCTCGGGTTCTCCAAAGCGAAGAAAAGGAAAAGGGAGAAACCCATATCCAATATCCGCACATTTCGCGATCGTGACTTGACACGTTTACGATGCAAAGCATCAATAACCGCACATACGGCATAAAATCGGTCATCCAGTTGCGTCGAGGCGGCGATCCGTAAGATCAACACATACATCACGTCCACTATAACACGGCAGATTGCATCAATAATAATAATAATAATAATAATAATAATAATAATAATAATAATAACACATAACATAATAATAATAATAATAATAATAATAATATTATTATTATTATTATTATTATTATTATTATTATTATTATTATTTATAAAACATCAATTTCATTAGCAACAAAATCATAGGATTACAAGAAATTAGTTGGGAGCCAGCGAAACTATTTGGGCTCTCACACCTTTAGCAATAGCAAAACTAATCCTACTGAAGATATGAGTGGCAGCACGCGCCCCAATATCCTGAGTTATAGAGAATTTCCGGATCCACTTAAGTAAGGTCACCGCATCAGCCTCAAGTTCCCCCAAAGAAGAAAATGAGAAGGGGATGAACCCATATCCAATATCCGTGCATTTAGCTCCGTAATTGACGCGCTTACGTTTTGCGGCATCAATCACCACCCGACCTGGCACAAAATCGATCATACCAGTTTGCGTGAGGGGAGACGACCCCGTCAAATCGACACATACATCTTGCCCTCCCTCCCAGGAATAGAGCAAGATATCTGCTGGCCACAAGACTTGCTCCCTTTCTCCAACCAACCCGATGTCGACCTCTTTACGAGCCGAGACCCCAGATCGGGAACAGATGTCAACTAAAATACCGCGTACTATGTTGTGCCGATGTTTAATACCAATAGTGCCGGCGCACGATACAACATGATCCCCATAAATATCCGTCATGAAAACCTTGGAGCAAGCATAACACCGGCATTCGAAAGAGAGAAGGGGCGCGCTAGCCGATAACATAATACGCATTGTAGGTTCGGCATTCATGTATGTCTCGGCCAGGATATCGAAACTACCCTAAGCCGATCCGCGTGTAGTCCTCCTTTGCGAACTCCATAGTGCCATTTGTCGAGGAGATAGGCAAAAAGTGGATTCAGCCATTTGGGTAACACGTGTGTAATATATATCTGCCAATTTCTTCATGAGTTTGGGGGCAACGATCTCATCCGGGTTACTCAGAAGGTCAATCTCCATTTTCGCATTAAAAGTGCTCAAGGCCTCTTCGAAGGAGGATCCAAATGTTACAATATCAGATTGTCTGGGGAGCTTAGTCTGTAGTTTGGCAGATTGAAGTCTAGATGCAAGAAAAGCATAGTTCAGGGCATCCCCTGCTGAATATACGCCAAGCCCCCCAAACACAAATGGCAGGGTGGCCAGCCTCCATTGCCAATCACCACATCCAGGCCCAGAAGCAGTGACAATAAGTTCCAGAGAAGTACGCAGTGCCTCATCAAATACAACGTGAGCACCCTCAAAGACCCTAGGGGAACATGTGCGCATAGAGAAGTATAACTTTGAAATGCCGGCACAAGCACGAAGGAGCAATAGTTCACATTGGGGTCCCTAAGCTTAGCGACGGCATCCATGAGCTCAATAGTTTTAGCAACCCTTTTCATAACCACTCCTTTGCTAAATTCAAGGTCTATGCTAGCCGGCCGCCAATAATTTGACACCATGCGTGGTCTAGCAATATTGGGCGGAAAACACGCAAGCATGCTTTGGGGTCTTCACGTGGCCAAAAACCTCGCTTTATCAACATTGAGGTGTAGGCCGCCTGGTCCATCCAACATAATAAGGTCTAAATCCTTCCCCATGACCAAGGTATCTCCAATAATAGTACCATCATCTAGATACCAAGCTTGAAGAGAAAGACTAAAGGAGTCTCTAATCTTGCATATCAAGGGATGTAACACGAGAGCAAAGAGAAGAGGTCCAAGTGGATCACCTTGTTGTACTCCTTGGTGCGACCATAATATAATCTAGCTGGGCTAGAGTAACAAAACTCCACCCAACGTGAAATGGCAGGACAACGCAGGCGGACCTCCTGTAACATGACCTCACGGTCCACCAAATTGAAGGCGTTTTTGAAGTCCACCAATAACATCGAAAGACCCACCTCGCCACCTTGGTCCTCAATGAACCTATTCACGACATGAAGAATAGCCTCTCCTCCTCCAGGGACCCCAACACCAAAGCGAAGATCATTCATATAACCGTCAAAGAGTGGCCGATCATAGAAGCACCAACCTTGAGACTAAACGCCTCCAAACAGTCCCTACGGCAATGGGACGGATACCACCTCCGAGCTTGATCGGTGGTGTGGCGGAGCACTAGAAATATACTCACCCAATGCCCTAGGGCATTTACCATCAAGAAAAAGATTCACTACATGGGTGATAGAATCGATTAACTCATCGGAAATAGCCATAAGCACCACTAAAACAATCCAAAAGGTGTTGGGCACGCAAACCGTCTCGGCCACAAGATGTACCACGGGAAGCTCTTGATCATATCAAAGACCACAACGGAGATGCAATGAGGTTATGATGATCAATAGGTATATCCGCAGGAAGGAGCGATTTGAAGGGTGCTTAGCTTTTAAGTCATCAAGAGTGGTATCATTATAAGGAGCAACACCGAAGAAGAAAGAACTCTAACAGGCGCAATATAATGACCATCGCAAATCTTCCTCTTACATTGCTTGACATTACGTTCACTCAAGTCCAGGTTTTCCTCATCAATATTAGACCATGTAGGGGATGGTTCAGCTAAAACCTCTCTAACAAGATGCAATCTTCCACCAGACGTACCCCAGGAGTGAATGACGTTAGCGATATATTCTTCTTGGCGTTGGCGTTTAATGGCAGACCTACACTCCATGTTACTCCTTGGGCAAAAGGTTTTAAGGAGACAAAGAGGCAAGACTAACAGGCTAACCCAACAAGAAATGTCCCAAGGTGTGCAGATCACCTTATCAAGAGCTCCTTTCAATACGCGAGAGAATCCCAAACGACACTTTGAGGGTATAGATTTGACTGTATGCAACCCTTTAGAAAGCAAAGTGTCAAGTAGGTGTAGATCGAAACCATAATGCTCCGTCAAAACCTGTTCTTCAACACGAGCAATAGATGAAGGAACTTGTGGCTTGATGAGATCAAACAACACAAACCTAACAACACCATCACCGCAATCAGGGGGTGACAAAAAAAAAGAAAAAAAAAGAAAGAAAGGAAGAGTGGGTTTTTGGATTCGGGAGGGAGGGATAGTAAGTGTAAAAAAAGGGAAAGATGGGGGGACGAAAGAAGATGGGAGGAACGGTTCGAAGGTCGTTGGTTACTCAACTAAGAGTCCTGTTATTGTGAACGAGGATGAAACAAGTTCATTGGCTGCAAAACTTCTTGATATTGAACGTTAAATGCTTCAAGGTAAGCTCGTGGGGTGATGACGGGGAATCTTTAAAACCTTTCAATGCCGATGGTCAAGCTAATATAATGGAATCATTTCCATGATTTTTCAACACGTTTGGTACCCCTAATACATCCACCAAAGTGGCTACTGCTTGTCCAAACGATAATCCATTGAATAAAGGGGACGATAGTTATGTTAAGGCCACTGATGGCGCGAAATTGACTTGTAATGGGGTTGTTTTATATGTGAACCTTAGTAGCCTCATTTGGTAATAGGATGTTGTGTCTATTGCATTAAAGTTGATTGTTGAAGCTAATGAGCGATTTAGCAATTCACTTATGGGTATTTCTTGGGCAAAATAGTGGCATATCCGGTTGTGGAATATTATGTTAAGAACACTTTGAGTAAATATGGTCTTGTTAGAACTATGATTAACTCTAAAGATTTTTTTTTTTTTTTTTTTTTTTTTTTTTTTTTTTGTAAGTTTAGTTCTAAGGACGGGATGGATGCTATGCTTGAAAATGGTACGGCTGAGCATCAAACCGACAAAAACCAAACCGAACCAAAATCGAAAACCATTAGTATATAGAATCGAACCGAAAAAATCCCTTTTACCCAAAAATGAAACCGAACCGAATATGGTCAGTTCGATTCGGTTTTGTGTCGGTTCGGTTCGGTTTATATGGCTTAGGTGTGTTTTACTCGGTTTTGGGTCGAATCAAATCGAAACCGTTAGTATATAGAATCAAACCGAACCGAATATGGCGGTTCGGTTCGGCTAGTCGATTCGGTTCGGTTTTCGGTCCAAAGATACTCGACCCTAGAAAATGGTACATGGTTAATTCATAATGTGCCATTAATTCTGAAAAAGAGGTCTCCAAATGTGAATTTACCAAAGGAGGACTTGTCTAACGTTCCTGTTTGGATTAAATTCCATGATGTTCCTCTTATTGCAGTTACGGAATATGGGTTGAGTGCTATTGCTACTAAATTTGGTACACCATTGATGTTAGACGCTTATACGACAACTATATGTACGGAGTCATGGCGTAGTCGAGTTATGCGAGAGCTATGATTAACTAACGGGTTGATTTGGAGTTGAATGATACTCTTGTGGTGGCAATCCCAAAAAGAGAGGGTGATGGGTATATTTTGAGCACTATTCAAATTGAATACGAGTGGAAACCACAAAGATGTTCCAATTGCAAGGTGTTTGGCCACGTATTGGACCAATGCTTGAAGAAAATTGTCTTCGATGTTTTGAAGAATACAAAGGCAATTAGGCAAACGGTTCGTGGTGTTCGTATTGGTTCAAAGTCGCATCTTGTTTACAAACCCGTTCAACCAAAGAATGACATGAAGGTGGATTCTAGACAACAAAAGTCGAAGGTCCTGTATGCTACACAGGTTGTTAATACTATTTTGGGCAGTATAGGAGACAAGGATGCTACGGGCGTGTGCCATTTCAGTTCCATTAGTGAAAATGAGGTAAATAATTTGGAAGAACATAGGTCAACGCCTAATCGTGTAGATAATGCTAACAAGGATAAACTTGTGACTGTGGAAGCAGGTTTTATGCATAGTACTTCAATGGATGTGCAAGATGGTGATTCAGAAAGTAAGGTTGAAGAGTATGATAATGAGACTGCTCAGTTGTGGCCTCTTCATATAAGCAATATGGTGGCGGAACTAATGACCCGAGTCTACGTGAACTTGATGAGTATGACTTATATGACGAATATGAAGATGTGGTATCGAACTTAACGGAAGAACAACTTGTATTTTGTGATGCGTTTGATATCCCTCTCCGATGGCAGTGTAAACACTGGTTATATTTGCTATCGCTGTGAGGCAAATGTAATCTAGTTAGTGGTTGTTTCCTTATAGTAGTTCATGAGTTTGGTTTGTCATTAATTCTTATGATAGGTTTAGTTTGAAGCACAAATGATGCGTTTGTTTTTTGCTTATGTAACGGGCTGAGATGTGTAACTTCACCTATATTCCATGTACTTAAATGTTTTTTTAGAGTAATACATCTATTGTAGAACACTACATAGAATCCACACTTTCTCATATGTGGTAATAAGAGGTGTGACAAAATTTTCTACACATATAACTGTGAAGATATTATCCAAAACTCTATGGGTAAAAGTGTGAAAATATTTTTGAATGTCCACACCTAAAAGTGTGGCAAAATTGCAAAAAAACATTTATAATAAATAGTGTGGAAATATTTGTAAAACATATAAGTGTAGCTTTATTGTAATTGTACATACTTATATATGTGGATTATGTTTTAAAATATTTGTGACACCTACAAATGTAACAAAATTATTATCCATATAAAAAAAATTCCACACTTGACTATACTGTAGAAAAATAAGTGTGAAGAATAAAGTTATTTTTTATAACGGAAACACTTTAAGAAGAAAAAGAAGAAGAAAAAAAAAGACATTTACCACACCATGCTACTTTATAACTAGATAAATTTTCAAATCAAAGTAGCTGGGAGAAGTAAATTAAATACTGCATTTATTTCCATAGTTACTAATGTTATAAAGTGCTTTTTGTATTAGTTGGCAAGAAAGAAAAATTAGAATTAAAGTCTTATCACTATGTATGTGTTGTATTATTTTTGTGACTTGATCATTTTTGTTACGACATTTGCTTATAGTTTCAAAGTTGATATAAACTTTCGTCAATGTAAATGTAAATAGTTTGCAAACAATTCTACTTCAATATTTATATATTAAATAGTATTTATGATAGAATTGGTTATCAGATCCATTATATTTAAGAACGAACATGGGCATTTCATAAAATGAACGTAACAAACAAGTCACTAGTCATTTTCATATTTATAACTCATATTTTGTATAATCACATTTAACTAATGTATAACTTAAATAAAACGCTCGGGCAATGCATATATAGTTTCTTTTTAGATTACTTGCAATCTATTGTGTTTTGAAAACATATAAACTGATGCACACAACACGACTACACTAGCTTTAGGTTATCTTCACGGTGAAGATATCGATCTTTGCTATATAAGCATCGTAAATTGGACAAACTAGTTCCAACTACGAATTACATCATCATCGCCTGCATGACACTATCGTATATATGTGTGAAAGGATTCAGTGAACAATATCAATCGCGTACATAAAATAATAGGGTACATTGTCGGTTTGGCGATGAAAAACATAGTTTGTTTCACTTAGAAAACGTTTATAGATTTGTTACGTACGTAACGTACACAAGATAAGGTTCGCGAAATACGGTTCTCTACTGAAGACAATCAAAGGTTTTAGAAGCAACTAAAAACACCTAAGCCTTATGCCTATGTAACGGGCTGAGATATGGGATTTCACTCATATCCTTTGTACTTAAACGTTTATTTGGTTAATATATTTACCAGGGTGCAGGATTACTCCCCTTTACCCGAAAAACACCTAAGCCTTAGTTGGATTTTTGTGTTTTGGGAATAACCGTGAATTTGTAGAACTCATGTATTTCATTTTGTACTTTTCACACACCACAACTTAACCATTGTATGATTCTAGCCTTGAGACATTCGATACATACAAATGATTTTGCTTGTTTTCTTCGTAAAAATTGATATTAAAGCATATACTTTCATTAAAAATACCGAGGGCATGCATGTTACATAACAAAAGTAGGATCACATAACGTGATATGGTAGACTAAAACTAAATTTTGCTGATACATGTGAATCAGTATCACTTAGCTAAGTAAAAGATTTCATATTTTTTATTTATTGGAATTCAAAACCGTATTTATGTGTTTCATCTATATTTAGAAATTTTTTATAAAAAATAACACGTCTTGAGTAGCTGTTAGTTTTCATGTCTTGACGTAGATAAATTGATTTGTTTGCAAATTCATATGGTATCCTCACACAAGGTTTTAAGTGTATACAAGTCTTTGATCTAGTGATATCAAAGTGGTTCACTTATCAGAAAATTGCGAGTTTACGTTCATTGACAGAACTTGAAAATTTTTATTGGGAGGGCAAAAATTGCTTGAAGTGTAAATGGTTCTTTATAAACAAAAGTGTCGGTTCGATTATGCAACCAAATACTTAATGACATTAATCAATAATACCGGTGCAAGTTTCCTCAATATCGATAGCAAGTTTAACCAAGATTATCAAATTTTGCACATAATTTAAACGCCTATGTGGAAAATGAAGAGAAAGATTTATATCTTGTAACAGAAAAGTACACTTACATGCACTTACACACGAAATAAAAACCAATAACATTGAAATTTTTTATATTTATTTATTTATTTTGTGAATGACCGTAAAACCAATAACAAAAAAGAATAAATAAATAAATAAGCCTTCAACGAGAGCTAGACAACGATTAAAGGATGAATAAGATGAGTATATAGTCATGAGGATAGGAACGGAAATACTCTCAAAACAAATTACGATAAATTGTGTTTCTTACAACGGTTATAGTAAAATATTTTCTTATCCCATAAGTATGAAATTATTCACATTAATTGGTGAGATTCTTGGGGGCAGCCCCTCCCCCGTCATTAAGGTGCGTGTTTATGTTCAACGGACGTAAATATGTATATATATATTGTGAGTTATGGAACATGCGATAAATAAACGGTCGAAATTTTATTATTTGACACATAATATGAGGGTGGAAAAGCGAACAAACGAAATTTCATTAAACAATTAATTTTATTTAAAATTGTGCTTGTGTTTAACTTAATAATAGAATAACTAAATATAACTAGACACGTAATTATTTTGAACCAGGCGATTAAATGTTTTTTATGCAAATAACCGTTATGTAACAAAATTTCAAGAGTGCCATGACACCACAAAGCACTCCTAGTTTTGCCCTATTTATCGTTAAACAAAATCGGGTATAAGTTAATCATTTAGAGCGAAAAAGAAAAATGTTATTATCGGCAATTCAATTGCTAAACTCGAAAGAAATACTCAAATTGTATGAGTTTGAATTAACATTCCAAGTTCAACAATATATATATAATCATATTGTCTTTTTGGAGCGCAATTGTTTTAACACCTATACCACATATCTCATAAATTCTTTCAGTAAAACTTTAACCCACAACTTTAAATTGATGGGCAACTACATGAGCACCATTCATAGTTGGATGGCTATCGGATATATCAACTTGCAAATGAAATCTAGGAAATTAAGCAACTATATCAAAGTTTATTATCGGTGACTTAAAAGCGATTTATGGGAAAAAGTAGAAGTTGTTAGGATCGTGTTTATGGAAGATTTGGTGAATCGGAGGTCTTGGAAGATGGAAAAACCATCTTCGAGTTAGAAAACCAGAGAGAAGGAAAACTCGGGTGTGTGTATTATTGAAAGATGAAAGTAGGGATGGCAACGGGTCGGGTAGTAGTGTACCCGTACCCGCACCCGTTTATAATATCCGAACCCGTACCCGCCCCATTACCCGCCGGATACCCGATTAATATTATCCATCGGTTTTTCGGGTTTCCCAGCGGGTATCGGTTATCCCCAATTAAATATTATATAAACAAAATGGCATCCCCAAATGAATATTATATGAAAAATGGCGGTATTAAGATTAGGTTACATTAAAATCAACCGACAAAACAAAGAAAAACACCCTAATACCTTCAAAATTTTTTAAAGTTAAAGAAAATGAATATTGTATCAATTGATTAACGCTTTTGAATTATTTATGTACAAAATAAAATGTGTTATGTAATAGAGATATTATATAAAAAATATAATGGAAGAAATTATATATAATGAATATATTCTAGTTAATTATAATATCAATAAAGCGGTATATATTGAATAAGCGGATATGGGTGCGGGTAATCGGACGGTATTATCGAACACGCACCCGCTAAATTTTTATCAATACCCAAACCCGCATCCGAACCCACCAACCTGTACCCGAACCCGACCCAACCGGTCCGGGTTTCGGTTTTCCCCGTCAGTTTCGGGTGCTTTTGCCATCCCTAGATGAAAGGATTACACTAAGTCTCACCCTCCTAGAAAAGTCTATGAGGGTATTTATACCTAAACACCTACAACTATGACTAAAGGACATAACAAGCCCTTGTGTTTAAGGTAACAAAGATAGAAAATGTAATCCCGTCAATGTCGTTCCATTTACGAGTTAGGAGCGATTCCAACAATCTTCCCCCAATGGGACGACATAAGGGATTACTTATAACATTTCCTACAAGTATAAAAAACAAATAAAGAAAGGTCTTCATAAGCTCTTCAAATGCTGAGGATGATGAAAGTTTACGCTCTTTATCTTCTTCTTGTACCTCGACTTGAGAACCGTTTTCTTCACTTGTAGGCAAATGATGTAATATGCATACATTGGATTAACTTCCCCAATTCATGCCGCATGTCTTTAGCGACTTCTCCAGTACACTCATTTTTGGCGAAGTTTCAATCGACTTCCTCCAAACCGACAATCGCTTCAAGAAATTCGAGACTTTGATGTAGTAGACATTTCTTCTAACTTTGAAATTTTCAAGACTGCAGCGGAATTTGTAGATGAGCGATAAACCTCACAAGGTGAATCGACTTATTGCGGAAAATCCGTTCGGGTTAACATGCAAGAAATCAACAAGATCTTCTCACGTATGTAGATGCTTCACACCAAACAAACCGCGAAGATTTAAATGAAACGACTTCCCGAATGTTGCGGTCTATCGGAATAATAATCACTTGTGAATATGCATTTACTCGATAAAATGACCGTGTGTAAGGCATCACAACATCATATTTAGGTAACTTCACACACGATAACTCTGTGAAAGTAAGACGATAACACCAAAGTGAGAAATCTGAACCACAGATCATTTCATTTCTTCCCCCTGACTGAAGAAATTCATGAAGGGAAACGGGTTTTCGAAAAAAATCCAAAAACATCAAAGGAAGCAAACACCACCTATACTCTCTTCCCCCCGATGTTTTCAATGAATCATAATCATACACCACGTATGTTGATGATGAATTGGAGACAGGGAAACCATGTATGTTCAATTAATCGAACAAGTGTGAAGTACCATAAATATCTCGTGAGAATCAACTGCTGATAAAACTTCTCTACTCGTGTATACTCTTCTCAGCTAACTCTTTACCGACTCCATTATCATTACGGCTTTTGTAGTGACTACGATGGAGAAAACCTAATATGACGAACTTGAGGCGAAGTAAAATAACCCGAACTTGTGACTTAAACTTGCACTATTGTCGACGGAGAACCCTTTTTCTTACCATCATCGAAAAAGGTAAACTTAAAGTTTCTCGAATTATCCGCGACTTTTTGTGACACTTGAGCACAAAGCGTAACTCTTTAAAGTGATAGTTATCGCGAGAGCACAACAACGTAACTCCTTACATCAAGTATAACTAGACAACTCAAGTCTTTGTCATTCGTAGCGGTTAAAGCTCGAACAAGGATATCGAAGAATCATGCATCCAACCAACCCCGATATCTTGGATGCTAAGTACACGATCCGTGATATCCCACTTCAACCTCAATTAAATAATAGTGAATTAGCGCCGTAGTCACATCTTGCGGTTACATGCCCAAAAATAGCCTTCGTTAACGGTTTAAATGAATTTGATAATGGTTTCTGATCTTGTCAAAATTGTATCCCGTGAAAGTTTGTAACCACCAAAATACCACTCATTGTATAAAAATTGTATCCAAAATTTTAGTGACAAAATTTGGTTAACAATTTATATCAATTCAATCTTAAGCGTTTCTATCAACCATACGATTCGAAATTAAGATTGCAAATCTATCAGCCCAATCTTGTACATATGAGGATCCAACCCATGTTTGTGCAAAAGCCCACGACCAACTCAAAAATAAACCCGATCCATGTAGAGGTTATATTTAAAACTGGTATACCATAGTATGCCCTAATAATTCTCACATTATCTATATATACTATAGAGCAAGACACATTCTTTGCAACATTAATTGCTATCTATAGCAATTTGGCAAAAATAGTCCCTAAGGTTTAAGTGTCGTTGCAAAGTAAGTCCTGTAGCATTAATTGCTATCTATAGCAATTTAGCAAAAATAGTCCCTAAGGTTTAAGTGTCGTTGCAAAGTAAGTCCTGTAGAATTAATTGCTATCTATAGCAATTTGGCAAAAATAGTCCCTAAGGTTTAAGTGTCATTACAATGTAAGTCCTTTGTAGCCACAAAAATAGTCCCTAAGGTTTGAATTGTATTTGCAAAGTAGGTCCTTCAAGGACTAACCAAATAAAGTTTGTAGCATTAATTGCTATCTATAGCAATTTGGCAAAAATAGTCCTAAGGTTTAAGTGTCCTTGCAAAGTAAGTCCTTTGTAGCCATGAAAAATAGTCCCTAAGGTTTGAATTGTCTTTGCAATGGGTCCTTCAGGACTAACCAAATAAATAGACAAACAAATTTTCCGGTCATTCATCGCCCAAATTCACGCTCTACAAAGCAATCCCGCGCATCGCGGGTTTCCACACTGTTAACTCTAAACCTAATCTCAAATATCGCCTACCACATAAACGTATCTCTCCCAAAAGCGAATCCGAAGATAGAACATTCCAAGCATCTCAATCTCGACTCTCAAAATCAAACTCGGTTTTCATCTCATCGCACCACAATACAACCATACCTTTACCTTTTTCTTCAATTAGTTACACTTTTTTATGAAACTTCAAGATCCTTTGGAGGTATCGGTAGGGTCGACTTGTGTTGTTTTGTTTTGAGTCTAATTAAGCGAATCAAAGAAGAGTTACAACGATAATTGTTGATAAACTCTTTAAATTCGGATATGACCGTGAAAGTGAGACACTTTTGTTTATATTTTACTTATAAGCGAATCAAAATAAAGTATATAACAAAATTGTTATAATACTTTGTTTATATTCGAATAGTAACAAGGATCCATGATGATGATATTCGTATGCGTGGCTCGACCTTTAAGGTCTTGATAAAGTTTGATAATCACGAATGATTCAAATATCGTTTTAATTTACACCTTTGATGTTCGAGTCTTGGTGATTGATTGTTAGTGTTGAGGAGGAGGTTGTTACATGTAATGAGGCGTGGTATAGGATAGATTGGGATTAGATTGAGTTTGATGTTGGCGATGGTTAAGTCGCGCTTGAATTTGGTTTTGGATAAATGATGTAGATACTAAAGTCCAAGAGTGTTTGTTGGTATTTTATGGTCAAACCTGCCTTGGTCTCTTCATCTCCTCCTCTGGTCTTTATGCGTAAACAAAAAAAAAACCTTATGCGTAAGAAATCCCACGCGTAAGTTAGGTCATAGGCGTAAACACAGCTTATGCGTAGGGTTCTTAGGCGTAAACGATTGCTTATGCGTAAAAAGGGTCCTTATGCGTAGCCAGGGACCTTAGGCGTAAGCCAAGGTCCTTAGGCGTAAGCCCTTACGCGTAGTACCTTACGAGTAGCTTTCCAAGCTACTCGTAAACAATCTGAAGATCTTAGTCGAGAACTAGGGTTTTGACACGTGTTGACTTTTATCCGGCGATGTATTCCGACCAAAAATCTATTCAGCATAGTTATAAACCCAAAAATGCATAAAATGACATTGTTTTTTGACCCTGTTTTGACCATGAGAACCAAAAGACCATCGAAGAATTTCCACGAGTATTGGTATAAAAATTCGACTTTTACCGTTTGACCATAATAATACGACCAAAAGACCACAAGACTTGTCACATATTTGGTACAAAAATCATGAAGGTTCTTGACATATTAACCTTGTTGGAACCATGACTTTTTGACTGAATTAAAGGATACACAAACTTGTATAAAATTTGTTTAAACCCAAAAATTTGTGAAAGGTTAAAGCTTTGTGAGCAAAAGCATTTACAAGACACTTTTGACAATATAACATCACCAAAATCAACCTGAATAAGAAACCGACCTTGCTCTTGATACCAATGTTAGGATCGTGTTTATGGAAGATTTGGTGAATCGGGAGGTCTTGGAAGATGAAGAAACCATCTTCAAGTTAGAGAAGAAACTAGAGAAGGAAAACTAGTGTGTGTATTATTATTGAAAGATGAAAGGATTACACTAAGTCTCACCCTCCCAGGAAAGTCTCGGGAGGTATTTATACTAAACACATACAACTATGACTAAATGACATAACAAGCCCTTGTGTTTAAGGTAATAAAGATAGAAAATGTAATTCCGTCAATGTCGCTCCATTTACGAGTTATGAGCGATTCAACAAAAGTTTTGAGTGTAATGATAGTATAATTTTAAGCATAAATTAAAAGATAATTTTAAAAACGGACTAACAGTGACTAGCGTAATTAATCCGCGTGAATACCACTGTGATTAAAATTCAGACATCAACAAAATAACAATGACGAATGATTGTTAACATGAAAAAACAAGAAAAATGATCTTGGTCCGCCCCGATTAATCCATTTTACCGAGTTCGGACGGTCCCTTTAGGTTCGTCGAATCCGAACTTTTATCGGTTAAAGAAACCGTAAATGGTGATCGTGATTCGGTTGAACTCGTTGTTTCGGTCCAGGTTCTTAAAACTATATGTACCAACAACTTGTTTTCATATAAATTGTATGAAGCTTTTTATGTTTTATTAGTTTGTACAATATGTATAATAACATGTAGTTTTTCTTGTAGGGGTGTTTCAAAAATAACAATTTTTATGTATTTACTGGAAAGCTGTTACAAATCTACAGATTTAAAATATTTAATTTTTTAGATATAACTTTATTTTCTATTATTAGTATATGTGTTTCTTTAAATTTTAAGCATTCTATTTTTGGAAGATGCCAATATATTATAAAGTAGTAGTATACATGTATTAATTATTTCTTTTATTTTGATTAATCACTTTGGAAATAGTTTTTTTTTTTTTTCTTTTTTTTTTTTTTTTTTAATTCTTTATTTCTTTCACTTTTTTCTTTTTTTTTCAATTATTTGCTTACTTTTGGGTAAGTAATTATTCAAAAAGAATCATAAACACAAAGCTACCTTTCTTTTTCATGAACCTCAACTTGCTAAGTTGCTATCATTTATAATTTTCACTTTTGCCACCCAAGATTAACTTGATTGAAATGGGACCCATATAAACTTTTTAACATTTTGGGCAAGTCCAACAACATTTTGTTGTGGTTAAGATCAGAAAGCTAACTACCAAAAAGCTGTAAAATTTCAAAAAGATTATTACAAAGGCCGATTTGAACATGTCTAAATTTAGATTATTCTTAAGCTTCTTCTAAAAACACCAAAAGTCAAAAAAGAAAGTCTCAAACCTTACTCTTTAACCACAACTAAATACTATTACTAGAAAACTATTCAAAACAGGTGTTTTTCTAACTTGTGCTAAGAAAATTATTTAAAACATCTGAAAGACCAACACATAAAAAAATACTTTTATCCGAATCTTGTGTTTTAAGGTCTTTCGATGTCTTAATTTACTTAACTGTTTTTCCTAAAACTTGAAACATGATCACTTGTCTCATCTTCATGCTCATGTTCACCCGAACCATAGCCACCACAAGCTGCATCAGTCACCCACTCGAACCCGAACCCGAACTCGAATAAGCCGGTGCCAAATTTAAGTCACCAGTCTTTTCCTTTCTCAAACTACTTTTTGCCAAAAAATCATAAAAAACAGGCTTCATCTTTGGTTTCATCTCCACATTAGTATTATTAACAACATTTCCAACTTCAACAATTGTCTCTTTATACTCCTTTTCTTCCTCTTTTTTGTTCCCTCTTTTTTTCAAGAAAATCCTACAAAGCACCCAATTTTCAACACCCTGCATCATAAACAATTTAGTAAGTCTCAAAACCAGATAAACTGTCTAAAAATGTATCTAACTTGTCACTTTTTGTTTTACCTGGCTAGCAAGGCGATACTCATGCATGATCCAATCAGTTCTAGTACCACTTGGAGGCTTTCCTTTATAGAACACAAGTGTTTTCTTCATACCAACAACAGCTTGTTGATTATTAGTCTTAGTAGAAGACACAATTTGCTTATCTAACCCGGTTGCTTTCCAGTACCCGGATAGTGTAGCCCGGTTTGACCGGTTACCATTCGGGTACTTGACTTCCCTTGTGCTAAAAAAGAATCTTTCATTCTCCATGTCACCTATATTAAATACCAACAATACCACATTGTTAGTTAACTTTTTATAAATATTATAAAAAACGACAGCTAACTATCTCACGATATATACAGTAGTACCTGGTAAATCCCAAGGATCAGACTTGCAAACATCAACTTCAGGGATGATGGAAGCAGGCAAAGGTGAAGAGTGAACCTTGCGTCTCAAGTATTGAACAACAAGCTCTTCATCAGTTGGGTGAAACCTGAATCCAGGTGGCAACCTCAACACACCATTTTTCACAAAGTTAACCTTGTCCATCTTTCTATTTATATATATAAAACAAAATTTTTTATACAAGTTTTGATTTTTTTGCTAACCCAAATGAAAACTTGGAAAACCCATTTGATGAAAAGTAGAAAAGAAAGTGAGAAATGTTTATGAGAAGAATGGAAATGAGAAGAGGTTGTTTATATAGTAGAAGAAAGAAGAAGAGGACGACAACATTTGTAATTTGCGTAAACCATACTCAACCCATTTACTATTTATTTAATTCTCTTTTCTAAAAACACGGATACTTTTACTAAGTCCAAATAAAGTTGATTGGATTTTACTTTTGTGCCCTTCCATATTTATGTTAGCCTATTACCCATGCATGCTTTATCTTGTGACCCTATTCCACGTTCTACTATATCTGCATCTCTTTCACTTGACACTATTATGCATGAAGCATTATCACAATCATCTCCACAAAAAGGAAGTGTCAAAGACTATGAACTGAACGCAGTTTAACTTTTAAGTTGATAGAACAAGAATAGATTTCTTACTCGGATGCAACATGCAGCTGACATACTTACATTCATATCCGGATGTTTCACAAGTACTTTAGATATCAGTGCATTTATTATTTGATGCAACGCGAAGATTATCGATGCTGAAGGCGATTGTGGCACCCTAGATAGAACTCGCTCTGTTAGCTATCACAAGAACACACAACTGAGTTAAAAATAATTAGGGATAATCACCTAAAAATGTACCAGTAGTAAACTTACCCAATTTTCTAATTTAGTGTAGTCTTCTTTTTTTTTTTTTTGCTTTTTAATCAACAAACTTTCAAATTTCGATTTTTCTATGGATCCGGTCTTTGATGAAACCAGGAAAATATCATACACAATAGTTGTTTATTTTCATCTTTTGATCTAATAAAGTATAGATATGATTTCAAAAGCTGGTAGATCATCGAGATATTCAATATTATATGTTGACGAGGTCCACTGGAATTGAGACGTTAAATAAGTTATAAATAGGAGATATATATAGAAAGAACTAAAGGTGGAGTAATTAAGTTTAAGTGGGTGGAGGGTACAAAGGTAAAATCGCATAAAATTTATGTGTGTCTAGTAAAAGTATCACCTACCTTTCTAAAATAAACTAAATATACGTACTCTTATCATTTAATTTCACCACCTGTTATAAATTTGTATAAACATTCAATGCTACTCTTTAACACTTGCTATTAAGGTGTTAACGATCCGAGTTGAGTCGAGTTTTGACCCAAGCAGTAGTTGGCTCGTTTAATAACTACTCGACTCGTCGCATCAAGAAAATTGAGCTACTTTTGGTTCGGTGTCGATTGAACTTTTACTTAACCATTTCAAGATTTGTAACGGTCGGTGAGGTATAGTACAAAGGTTTACACTGTGAAATGTTCTAAAACGTTTACGACATGAAGCACATTGTTCATTCAAGGTCGCACCTCGGATGACCTTTGTCAACACCAACTATTGCCCATTAGTTTCTTTATCTCGGTCGAGCCTTTTACATTTTGTAAAATGTACCTTCCATTGTTCATTAAAAAAATGTATTGCAACGAAGGGTCTTAAGTCTTGGAGTTTTTTCCCTCCTTTCTTTTGGCGAATTGGGCGACTGCAACCCTAACATTCATTTGCATTCGATTCTACTATTATCATCCTAGATCTCTAACTTGTTAACGTTCCTGTAATTAATCCTTGATTCTTACCTTGTGTTCAATCAGTGATTGGGACGTGTATCTTTAACTTGCCAAGATATCATTTTAGGGTTTCATAATTTTATTAGGGTTTGTTTTAAAAGTCGTTGTTGGGTTTCGCATTTAATGTTATTGTTCGGGCTTACTTGTTCACATTAAGTGTGTCGTTTCATACATCACTTAACCCTAAACAATTGTTAATAACCCTAACATCCTTTTCATTCCATTATGCTATTTTCATCCTAGATCTCTAACTTGTTAACGTTCTCGTTATTAATCCTTGATTCTTACCTTGTGCCCGATCGGTGATTGGTACGAGTACCTTTAACTTGCCAAGATATCAAAGCTGATTTTATGGTTTCATAATATTCTTAGCGTTTGTTTTTTAAAGTCGTTGTTGGGTTTCTGCATTTAATGTTATTGTCGGGGCTTACCTATTCACATTAAGTGTGTCTTTTCGTGCATCACTTAACCTTAAACGATGGTTAAGTCGTCTAGGGCTTACTTGTGGGTTGTTTTTATTACTGTTCTTGGCCTCTAGTGCTGTTTAAAGATTTAAACCCTGCTTATTTGGGTTCTAAACCTTGAAGATCACGTTATTATTATTATTATTATTATTATTATTATTATTATTATTATTATTATTATTATTATTATTATTATTATTATTATTATTATTATACATGTAATTCTCATTATTATTATTATTATTATTATTATTATTATTATTATTATTATTATTATTATTATTATTATTATTATTATTATCACTTTATTAGGATTTACAAGAAATTAGTGGGAGTCGCGACATGGTCGAGCCCCACCTCTAGCTATAGCAAAGCTAATCCTACTAAATATATGAATAGCAACACGTGCCCCAATGTCTTGAGTCACGGAGAACTTTCAGATTCGCTTCAGCAATGTCACCGCATCCTTCTCAAGTTCCCCAAAAGAAGAGAATGAAAAGGGGAGAAACCCATATTATTATTATTATTGTTATTATTATTATTTTTTTTGGTAAGCATCTTCGTTTTTGCATGGTGTAAGTATGAAGAGTGGGTTTTTGGATTCGGGAGGGAGGGATAGTAAGTGTAAAAAAAGGGAAAGATGGGGGGACGAAAGAAGATGGGAGGAACGGTTTGAAGGCCGTTGGTTACACAACTAAGAGTCCTGTTATTGTGAACGAGGAAGAAACAAGTTCATTGGCTGCAAAACATCTTGATATTGAATGTTAAATGCTTCAAGGTAAGCTCGTGGGGTGATGATGGGGAGCCTTTAAAACCTTTCAATGTCGATGGTCAAACTAATATAATGGAATCATTTCCATGATTTTCGAACACGTTTGGTACCCCTAATACATCCACCAAAGTGGCTACTGCTTGTCCAAACGATAATCCATTGAATAAAGGGGACAATAGTTATGTTAAGGCCACTGATGGCGCAAAATTGACTTGTAATGGGGTTGTTTTATATGTGAACCTTAGTAGCCTCGGCTGGTAATGGGGATGTTGTGTCTATTGCATTAAAGTCGATTGTTGAAGCTAATGAACGATTTAGCAATTCGGTTTATGGGTATTTCTTGGGCAAAATAGTGGCATATCCGGTTGTGGAATATTATGTTAAGAACACTTTGAGTAAATATGGTTTTGTTAGAACTATGATTAACTCTAAAGATTATTATTATTTATTTATTTTTATTTTTTTGTAAGTTTGGTTCTAAGGACGGGATGGATGCTATGCTTGAAAATGGTACGGCTGAGCATCGGTCCAAAACCGAACCAAACCGACGAAAACCAAACCGACGAAAACCAAACCGAACCAAAATCGAAAACCATTAGTATATAGAATCGAACCAAAAAAATCCTTTTTACCCAAAAAAGAAACCGAACCGAATATGGTCAGTTCGATTCGGTTTTGTGTCGGTTCGGTTCGGTTTATATGGCTTAGGTGTGTTTTTCTCGGTTTTGGGTCGCACCGAACTCGAAAACCGTTAGTATATAGAACCGAAACCGAACCGAATATGAGAGGTTCGGTTCGGCTTGGTCCAGTTCGGTTCGGTTTTCGGTCTAGTATACTCAGCCCTAGAAAATGGTACATGGTTAATTCATAATGTTCCATTAATTCTGAAAAAGAGGTCTCCAAATGCGAATTTACCAAAGGAGGACTTGTCTAACGTTCCTGTTTGGATTATATTCCATGATGTTCCTCTTATTGCATTTACGAAATATGGGTTGAGTGCTATTGCTACTAAATTTGGTACACCATTTATGTTAGACGCTTATACGACAACTATATGTACGGAGTCATGGGGTACTCGAGTTATGCGAGAGCTATGATTAACTAACGGGTTGATTTGGAGTTGAATGATACTCTTGTGGTGGCAATCCTAAAAAGAGAGGGTGATGGGTATATTTTGAGCACTATTCAAATTGAATACGAGTGGAAACCACCAAGAGGTTCCAATTGCAAGGTGTTTGGCCACGTATTAGACCAATGCTCAGAGAAAATTTTCTCCGATGTTTTGAAGAATACAAAGGCAATTAGGAAAACGGTTCGTGGTGTCCGTATTGGTTCAAAGTCGCATCTTGTTTGCAAATCGGTTCAACCAAAGAATAACAAGAAGGTGGATTCTAGACAACAAAATTCGAAGGTCCCGTATGCTACACAAGTTGTTAATACTACTTTGGGCAGTATAGGAGACAAGGATGCTACGGGTGTGTGTCATTTCAGTCCCATTAGTGAAAATGAGGTAAATAATTTGGAAGAACATGGGCCAATGCCTAATCGTGTAGATAATGCTAACAAGGATAAACTTGTGACTGTGGAAGCAGGTTTTATGCATACTACTTCAATGGATGTGCGAGATGGTGATTCAGAAAGTAAGGTTGAAGAGTATGATAATGAGACTGCTCAGTTGTGGCCTCTTCATATAAGCGATATGGTGGCGGAACTAATGACCCGAGTCTATGTGAACTTGATGAGTATGACTTAATGATGAATATGAAGATGTGGTATCGAACTTAACGGAAGAACAACTTGTATTTTGTGATGCGTTTGATATCCCTCTCCGATGGCAGATTAGACGCTTGGTTATATTTGGTATCGCTGTGAGGAAAATGTAATCTAGTTTATTGGTTGTTTCCTTATAGTAGTTCATAAGTTTGGTTTGTCACTAATTCTTATGATTGGTTTAGTTTGAAGCACAAATGATGCGTTTGTTTTTTGCTTATGTAAGGGCTGAGATATGTAATTTCGCCTATATTCCATGTACTTAAACGTTTTTTTAGAGTAATACATCTATTGTAGAACACTACAAAAAAACTAGTTGAATTCTTCACATTTTAAAGACCAAATGGCCACGGTTAAGAATATGTAAAATTATAGAATCCACACTTTCTCATGTGTGGTAATAAGAGGTGTGACAAAATTTTCTACACATGTAAGTGTGAAGATATTATCCAAAACTCTATGGTTAAAAGTGTGAAAATATTTTCTGAATGTCCACAGCTAAAAGTCTGGCAAAATTGCAAAAAAAATGTTTATAATAAATAGTGTGAAAACATTTGTGACACATATAAGTGTAGTTTTATTGTAATTGTACATACTTATATATGTAGATTATGTTTTAAAATAGGAAAATGATTGATATGCATAAAATATGAGCCTAAAAATTAACCTAACCAATTAAATAACTGACACATGGATTGCACTACTTCTCTCTCATATTACATACTATTGATCTTGACATGTGTTTTAAAATCCTAGTTAGGCATAAAATTAAGCATGCGATTTAGGCATGCCTATCACTACTCTTTAAAATATTTGTAACACATATAAATGTAACAAAATTATTATCCATATAAAAAAATCCACACTTGATTATATCAGAAGAAAATAAGTGTGAAGAATAAAGTTATTTTTGTAATGGAAACACTTTAAGAAGAAAAAGAAAAAAAAAAAAAAAAAACATTTACCACACCATGCTACTTTATAACTAGATAAATTTTGAAATCAAAGTAGCTGGGAGAAGTAAAATAAATACTGCATTTATTTCCATAGTTACAAATGTTATAAAGTGGTTTTTGTATTAGTTGGCAAGAAAGAAAATTAGAATTAAAGTCTTATCACTATGTATGTGTTGTATTATTTTGTGACTTGATCATTTTTGTTACGACATTTGCTTATAGTTTCAAAGTTGATATAAACTTTCGTCAATGTAAATGTAAATAGTTTGCAAACAATTCTACTTCAATATTTATATATTAAATAGTATTTATGATAGAATTGGTTATCAGATCCATTATATTTAAGAACGAACATGGGCATTTCATAAAATGAACGTAACAAACAAGTCACTAGTCATTTTCATATTTATAACTCATATTTTGTATAATCACATTTAACTAATGTATAACTTAGATAAAACGCTCGGGCAATGCATATATAGTTTCTTTTTAGATTACTTGCAATCTATTGTGTTTTGAAAACATATAAACTGATGCACACAACACGACTACACTAGCTTTAGGTTATCTTCACGGTGAAGATATCGATCTTTGCTATATAAGCATCGTAAATTGGACAAACTAGTTCCAACTACGAATTACATCATCATCGCCTGCATGACACTATCGTATATATGTGTGAAAGGATTCAGTGAACAATATCAATCGCGTACATAAAATAATAGGGTACATTGTCGGTTTGGCGATGAAAAACATAGTTTGTTTCACTTAGAAAACGTTTATAGATTTGTTACGCACGTAACGTACACAAGATAAGGTTCGCGAAATACGGTTCTCTCATGAAGACAATCAAAGGTTTTAGAAGCAACTAAAACACCTAAGACTTACGCCTATGTGAATTTTGAGATATGGGATTTCACTCATATCCTTTGTACTTAAACGTTTATTTGGTTAATATATTTACCAGGGTGCAGGATTACTCCCCTTTACCCGAAAAACACCTAAGCCTTAGTTGGATTTTTGTGTTTTGGGAATAACCGTGAATTTGTAGAACTCATGTATTTCATTTTGTACTTTTCACACACCACAACTTAACCATTGTATGATTCTAGCCTTGAGTCATTCGATATATATATACAAATGACTTTGCTTGTATTCTTTGTAAAAATTGATATTAAAGCATATACTTTCATTAAAAATACCTAGGGCATGCATGTTACATAACAAAAGTAGGATCACATAACGTGATATGGTATACTAAAACTAAATTTTGCTGATACATGTGAATCAGTATCACTTAGCTAAGTAAAAGATTTCATATTTTTTATTTATTGGAATTCAAAACCGTATTTATGTGTTTCATCTATATTTAGAATTTTTTATAAAAAATAACACGTCTTGAGTAGGTGTTAGTTTTCATGTCTTGACGTAGATAAATTGATTTGTTTGCAAATTCATATGGTATCCTCACACAAGGTTTTAAGTGTATACAAGTCTTTGATCTAGTGATATCAAAGTGGTTCACTTATCGAAAATTGCGAGTTTACGTTCATTGACAGAACTTGAAAATTTTTATTGGGAGGGCAAAATTGCTTGAAGTGTAAATGGTTCTTTATAAACAAAAGTGTCGGTTCGATTATGCAACCAAATACTTAATGACATTAATCAATAATACCGTGCGCAAGTTTCCTCAATATCGATAGCAAGTTTAACCAAGATTATCAAATTTTGCACATAATTTAAACGCCTATGTGGAAAATGAAGAGAAAGATTTATATCTTGTAACAGAAAAGTACACTTACATGCACTTACACACGAAATAAAAACCAATAACATTGAAATTTTTTATATTTATTTATTTATTTTGTGAATGACCGTAAAACCAATAACAAAAAAGAATAAATAAATAAATAAGCCTTCAACGAGAGCTAGACAACGATTAAAGGATGAATAAGATGAGTATATAGTCATGAGGATAGGAACGGAAATACTCTCAAAACAAATTACGATAAATTGTGTTTCTTACAACGGTTATAGTAAAATATTTTTCTTATCCCATAAGTATGAAATTATTCACATTAATTGGTGAGATTCTTGGGCCAGGCCCTCCCTGCCGTCATTAAGGTGCGTGTTTATGTTCAACGGACATAAATATGTATATATATGTTGTGAGTTATGGAACATGCGTATAAATAAACGGCCGAAATTTTATTATTTGACACATAATATGAGGGTGGAAAACGAACAAACGTAAAATTTCATTAAACAATTAATTTTATTTAAAATTGTGCTTGTGTTTAACTTAATAATAGAATAACTAAATATAACTAGACACGTAATTATTTTGAACCGGGCAGATTAAATGTTTTTTATGCAAATAACCGTTATGTAACAAAATTTCAGTAGTGCCATGACACCACAAAGCACTCCCTAGTTTTGCCCCTATTTATCGTTAAACAAAATCGGGTATAAGTTAATCATTTAGAACGAAAAAAGAAAAATGTTATTATCAGCAATTCAATTGCTAAACTCGAAAGAAATACTCAAATTGTATGAGTTTGAATTAACATTCCAAGTTCAACAATATATATATAATCATATTGTCTTTTTTGGAACGCAATTGTTTTAACACCTATACCACATATCTCATAAATTCTTTCAGCAAAACTTTAACCCACAACTTTTAAATTGATGGGCAACTACATGAGCACCATTCATAGTTGGATGGCTATCGGATATATCAACTTGCAAATGAAATCTAGGAAATTAAGCAACTATATCAAAGTTTATTATCAGTGACTTAAAACGATTTATGGGAAAAAGTAGAAGTTGTTAGGATCGTGTTTATGGAAGATTTGGTGAATCGGAGGTCTTGGAAGATGGAAGAAACCATCTTCAAGTTAGAGAGAAACTAGAGAGAGAAGGAAAACTACATGTGTATTATTATTGAAAGATGAAAGTAGGGATGGCAACGGTCGGGTAGTAGTGTGCACCGCACCCGCTTATAATATCCGAACCCGCACCGCCCATTACCCGCGGATACCCGATTAATATTATCCATCGGTTTTCGGGTTTCCAATAGTATCGGTTATCCCCAATTAAATATTATATAAACAAAATGGCATCCCCAAATGAATATTATATGAAAAATGGCGGTATTAAGATTAGGTTACATTAAAATCAACCGACAAAACAAAGAAAAACACCCTAATACCTTCAAAATTTTTTAAAGTTAAAGAAAATGAATATTGTATCAATTGATTAACGCTTTTGAATTATTTATGTACAAAATAAAATGTGTTATGTAATAGAGATATTATATAAAAAAATATAATGGAAGAAATTATATATAATGAATATATTCTAGTTAATTATAATATCAATAAAGCGGTATATATTCGGGTAAACGGATATGGGTACGGGTAATCGGACGGGTATTATCAGAACCTGTACCCGGCTAAATTTTTTTATCAATACCCAAACCCGCATCCAAACCCACCAACCTGTACCCGAACCCGACCCAACCGGTCCGGGTTTCGGTTTTCCCGTCGGCCGGTGCTTTTGCCATCCCTAGATGAAAGGATTACACTAAGTCTCACCCTCCTAGAAAAGTCTATGAGGGTATTTATACCTAAACACCTACAACTATGACTAAAGGACATAACAAGCCCTTGTGTTTAAGGTAACAAAGATAGAAAATGTAATCCGTCAATGTCGCTCCATTTACGAGTTAGGAGCGATTCCAACAATCTTCCCCAATGGGACGACATAAGGGATTACTTATAACATTTCCTACAAGTATAAAAAACAAATAAAGAAAGGTCTTCATAAGCTCTTCAAATGCTGAGGATGATGAAAGTTTACGCTCTTTATCTTCTTCTTGTACCTCGACTTGAGAACCGTTTTCTTCACTTGTAGGCAAATGATGTAATATGCATACATTGGATTAACTTCCCCAATTCATGCCGCATGTCTTTAGCGACTTCTCCGTACACTCATTTTTGGCGAAGTTTCAATCGACTTCCTCCAAACCGACAATCGTCTTCAAGAAATTCGAGACTTTGATGTAGTAGACATTTCTTCTAACTTTTGAAATTTTCAAGACGCAGCCGGAATTTGTAGATGAGCAAGAAACCTCACAAGGTGAATCGACTTATTGCGGAAAATCCGTTCGGGGTTAACATGCAAGAAATCAACAAGATCTTCTCACGATGTAGATGCTTCACACCAAACAAACCGCGAAAGACGAAATGAAACGACTTCCCACGAATGTTGCGGTTCATCGAATAATAATCACTTGTGAATATGCATTTACTCGATAAAATGACCGTGTAAGGCATCACAACATCATATTTAGGTAACTTCACACACGATAACTCGTGAAAGTAAGACGATAACACCAAAGTGAGAAATCGAACCACGATCATTTCATTTCTTCCCCGATCAAGAAATTCATGAAGGAAACGGGTTTCGAAAAAATCCAAAACATCAAAGGAAGCAAACACCACCTATACTCTCTTCCCCGATGTTTTCAATGAATCATAATCATACACCACGTATGTTGATGATGAATTGGAGCAGAAACCATGTATGTTCAATTAATCGAACAAGTGTGAAGTACCATAAATATCTCGTGAGAATCAATGCGATAAAACTTCTACTGTGTATACTCTTCTCACTAACTCTTTACCGACTCCATTATCATTCGACGGCTTTTTGTAGTGACTCATCGATGGAGAAAACCTAATATGACGAACTTGAGATCAAGTAAAATAACCCGAACTTGTGACTTAAACTTGCACTATTGTCGACGGAGAACCCTTTTTCTTACCATCATCGAAAAAGGTAAACTTAAAGTTTCTCGAATTATCCACGACTTTTGTGACACTTGAGCACAAAACGTAACTCTTTAAAAGTGATAGTTATCTGCGAGAGCACAACAACGTAACTCCTTACATCAAGTATAACTAGACAACTCAAGTCTTTGTCATTCAGAACGGTTAAAGCTCGAACAAGGATATCAAGAATCATGCATCCAACCAACCCCGATATCTTCGGATGCTAAGTACACGCATCCGTGATATCCCACTTCAACCTCAATTAAATAATAGTGAATTCGCCGTAGTCACATCTTGCGGTTACATGCCCAAAAATAGCCTTCGTTAACGGTTTAAATGAATTTGATAATGGTTTCCTGATCTTGTCAAAAATTGTATCCCCGTGAAAGTTTGTAACCACCAAAATACCACTCATTGTATAAAAATTGTATCCAAAATTTTAGTGACAAAATTTGGTTAACAATTTATATCCAATTCAATCTTAAACGTTTCTATCAACCATACACAGTCGAAATTAAGATTGCAAATCTATCAGCCCAATCTTGTACATATGAGGATCCAACCCATGTTTGTGCAAAAGCCCACGACCAACTCAAAAATAAACCCGATCCATGTAGAGGTTATATTTAAAACTGGTATACCATAGTATGCCCTAATAATTCTCACATTATCTATATATACTATAGAGCAAGACACATTCTTTGCAACATTAATTGCTATCTATAGCAATTTGGCAAAAATAGTCCCTAAGGTTTAAGTGTCGTTGCAAAGTAAGTCCTGTAGCATTAATTGCTATCTATAGCAATTTAGCAAAAATAGTCCCTAAGGTTTAAGTGTCGTTGCAAAGTAAGTCCTGTAGAATTAATTGCTATCTATAGCAATTTGGCAAAAATAGTCCCTAAGGTTTAAGTGTCATTACAATGTAAGTCCTTTGTAGCCACAAAAATAGTCCCTAAGGTTTGAATTGTATTTGCAAAGTAGGTCCTTCAAGGACTAACCAAATAAAGTTTGTAGCATTAATTGCTATCTATAGCAATTTGGCAAAAATAGTCCCTAAGGTTTAAGTGTCCTTGCAAAGTAAGTCCTTTGTAGCCATGAAAAATAGTCCCTAAGGTTTGAATTGTCTTTGCAACGAGGTCCTTCAAGGACTAACCAAATAAATAGACAAACAAATTTTCCGGTCATTCATCGCCCAAATTCACGCTACAAAGCAATCCCACGCATCGCGCGGTTTCCACACTCGTTAACTCTAAACCTAATCTCAAATATCGCCTACCACATAAACGTATCTCTCCCAAAAGCGGATCCAAGATAGAACATTCCAAGCATCTCAATCTCAACTCTCATAAAATCAAACTCATCATCTCATCGCACCACAATACAACCATACCTTTACCTTTTTCTTCAATTAGTTACACTTTTTTTATGAAACTTCAAGATCCTTTGGAGGGTATCAGGTAGGGTCGACTTGTGTTGTTTTGTTTTTGAGTCTAATTAAACGAATCAAAGAAGAGTTGCAACGGTAATTGTTGATAAACTCTCTTTAAATTCGGATATGACTGTGAAAGTGAGACACTTTTGTTTATATTTTACTTATAAACGAATCAAAATAAAGTATATAACAAAATTGTTATAATACTTTGTTTATATTTCGAATAGTAACAAGGATCCATGATGATGATATTCGTGTGCGTGGCTTGACCTTTAAGGTCTTGATAAAAGTTTGATAATCACGAATGATTCAAATATCGTTTTTAATTTACACCTTTGATGTTCGAGTCTTGGTGATTGATTGTTAGTGTTGAGGAGGGAGGTTGTTACATGTAATGAGACGTGGTATAGGATAGATTGGGATTAGATTGAGTTTGATGTTGGCAGTGGTTAAGTCACGTTTTGAATTTGGTTTTGGATAAATGATGTAGATACTAAAGTCCAAGAGTGTTTGTTGGTATTTTTATGGTCAAAACTGTATTGGTCTCTTCATCTCCTCCTCTGGTCTTTATGCGTAAACAAAAAAAAAAACCTTATGCGTAAGAAATCCCACGCGTAAGTTAGGTCATAGGCGTAAACACAGCTTATGCGTAGGGTTCTTAGGCGAAACGATCGCTTATGCGTAAAAGGGTCCTATATCGTAGCCGGGGACCTTAGGCGTAAGCCAAGGTCCCAGCGTAAGCCCTACGCGTAGTACTTACGAGTAGCTTTCAAGCTACTCGTAAACAATCTGAAGATCCTTAGTCGTAGAACTAGGGTTTTGACACGTGTTGACTTTTATCCGGCGATGTATTCCGACCAAAAATCTGTTCAGCATAGTTATAAACCCAAAAATGCATAAAATGACATTGTTTTTTGACCCTGTTTTGACCATGAGAACCAAAAGACCATCGAAGAATTTCCACGAGTATTGGTATAAAAAATTCAGACTTTTACCCGTTTTGACCATAATAATACGACCAAAAGACCACAAGACTTGTCACATATTTGGTACAAAAATCATGAAGGTTGCTGACATATTAACCTTGTTGGAACCATGACTTTTTTGACCATAATTAAAGGATACACAAACTTGTATAAAAATTTGTTTAAACCCAAAAAATTTGTGAAAGGTTAAAGCTTTGTGAGCAAAAAGAGTTACAAGACACTTTTGACAATATAACATCACCAAAATCAACCACAAATAAGAAACCGACCTTGCTCTTGATACCAATGTTAGGATCGTGTTTATGGAAGATTTGGTGAATCGGAGGTCTTGGAAGATGGAAGAAACCATCTTCAAGTTAGAGAGAAACTAGAGAGAAGGAAAACTAGTGTGTATTATTATTGAAAGATGAAAGGATTACACTAAGTCTCACCCTCCTAGGAAAGTGGGAGGTATTTATACCTAAACACATACAACTATGACTAAATGACATAACAAGCCCTTGTGTTTAAGGTAACAAAGATAGAAAATGTAATTCCGTCAATGTCGTTCCATTTACGAGTTATGAGCGATTCCAACAAAAGTTTTGAGTGTAATGATAGATGTTCTTGGATTCTGACTGATAAACTGATTGAGAGAACTAAAAGTATAACTAATTTCATGCAAAATTTAAGTTTGTTTCATTAGTTTATAAAAAACGGTCATCTAGCTACAACAAACGTGATATCGCCATATAATTTTTAGCATAAATTAAAACATAATTTTGGACTAACAGGGACATGCGCATTGCGGCGACGGATACTCTGTGATTAAAATCCAGACATCAACAAAATAACAATGACGAGCTTGTTAACATGAAAAACAAGAAAAATGATCTTGGTCCGCCCGATTAATCCATTTTACCGTTCGGACGGTCCCTTTAGGTTCGTTTCGGAAGGATTTATTGGCTAGAAAACCGGTAGTGATCGTGATTCTGGTTGAACCCGTTGGTTGGTCCATTCTTAAAACTATGTGTATCAACAACTTGTTTTCATATAAATTGTATGTGTTTTGTATGTTTTATTAGTTTATATAATATGATAATAACACGTATTTTTTCCCGTAGGGGTGTTTCAAAAATAACACTTTTATGTATTTATTGAAGTGTTGTTACAAGTATACAAATTTAAAATATTTAATTTTTCAGATATAACTTTATTTTTATTATTAGTAAATGTGTTGCTTTAAATTTTAAGCATTCTATTTTAGAAGATGCCAACATATTATATAGTAGCATATTAATTATTTGCTTAATTATGGGTAAGTAATTGTTCACAAAGAATCATATACACAAAGCTACCTTTCTTTTCATGAACCTCAACTTGCTATCATTTATAATTTTCACTTTTGCCACTCAAGAGGACATTACAAAGGCCGATTTGAACATGTCTAAACTTAGATTATTCTTAAGCTTCTTCTAAAAACACCAAAAGTCAAAAAAGAAAGTCTCAAACCTTACTCTTTAACCACAAGTAAATACTATTACTAGAAAACTATTTAAAACAACCAACCAAAAAAAAAAGATTCTTAATTTAAGGCCACTGTTTTTGAAACATGATCACTTGTCTCATCTTCATTTTCATGTTCACCCGAACCATAACCACCACAAGCTGCATCCGTAACACCACTCGAACACGAACTCGAATGAGCTGTTGCCAAATTTGAGTCACCAGTCATTTCCTTTCTCAAACTACTTTTGCCAAAAATCATAAAAACAGGCTTCATCTTTGGTTTCATTTCCACATTATTATTATTATTATTATTAACAACATTTCCAACTTCAATAATTGTCTCCTTATACTCCTTTTCTTCCTCTTTTTTGTTTCCTCTTTTTTTCAAGAAAATCCTACAAAGCACCCAATTTTCAACACCCTGCATCATAAACAATTTAATAAGTCTCAAAACCAGATAAACTGGATAAAAATGTATCTGACTTGTCACTTTTTGTTTTACCTGGTTTTTGGGTTGTGGGGTTTGACTAGCAAGGCGATACTCATGCATGATCCAATCAGTTCTAGTCCCACTTGGAGGCTTTCCTTTATAGAACACAAGTGTTTTCTTCATACCAACAACAGCTTGTTGATTATTTGTCTTAGTAGAAGACACAATTTGCTTATCTAACCCGGTTGCTTTCCAGTACCCGGATAGTGTAGCCCGGTTTGACCGGTTACCATTCGGGTACTTGACTTCCCTTGTGCTAAAAAAGAACCTCTCATTATCCATGTCACCTATATTAAATACCAATACCACATTGTTAGTCAACTTTTTGTATATATCACGAAAAACGACAACTAACTATCTCACGATATATGCAGTAGTACCTGGTAAATCCCAAGGATCAGACTTGCAAACATCAACTTCAGGGATGATGGAAGTAGGCAAAGGTGAAGAGTGAACCTTGCGTCTCAAGTATTGAACAACAAGCTCTTCATCAGTTGGGTGAAACCTGAATCCAGGTGGCAACCTCAACACACCATTTTTCACAAAGTTAACCTTGTCCATCTTTCTATTTATTTATATATAATTTTTCAAAAATTTTTATAAAAAAAAGAAAACAAGAAGTTTTGATTTTTATGCTAACCCAAATGAAAACTTGGAAAACCCATTTGATAAAAATTGGAAAAGTAGAAAAGAAAGTGAGAAATGTTTATGAGAAGAATGGAAATGAGAAGAGGTTGTTTATATAGTAGAAGAAAGAGGAAGAGGACGACAACATTTTGTAATTTGAGTAAACCATACTCAACCCATTTACTATTTATTTAATTCTCTTTACTAAAAATAAACTAAATATACGTACTCTTATCATTTAATTTCACCACCTGTTACTGTACAAATTTAATAGAGAGTGATCCACTTTTAATCAAATTAAATGATAAGAGTATAAAACATTCAATGCTACTCTTTAACACTTGCTATTAAGGGTGTTAACGATGTGAGTCGAGTCGAGTTTTGGCCTAAACGAGCGGTAAACTCGTTTAATAACTACTCGGCTCGATACGTACTCGAAGAAAATTGAGCTACTTTTTGTTCGGTGTCGATTGAACTTTACTTAACCATTTAAGATTTGTAACGGTCAGTGAGGTATAATACGTTTACACTGTAAGTTCTAAAACATTTACGACACGAAGAGCATTATACATTAAAGGTCGCACCTCGGATGACCTTCGTCTAAACCAATTATCTCCCATTAGTTTCATTATCTCGGTCGAGACTTTTTCCTTTTGTAAAATGTACCTTCCACTCATTAAAAAAATGTATCTTAATGAAGGGTCATAAGTCTCGGAGTTTTTTTCCTCCCTTCCTTTGGCGAATTAGGCGACTGCAACCCTAGCGTTCCTTTTCATTCGATTATGCTATTAACATCCTAGATCTCTAACTTGTTAACTTTCTTGTTATAGATTCTTGATCCTTACGTTGTGTTGGATCAGTGATTGGTACGAGTATCTTTAACTTGCCAAGATATCAAATCCGATTTTATGGTTTCATAATTTTTTAGGACTTGTTTTTTAAAGTCGTTGTTGGGTTTATACATTTAATGTTATGTTCGCATTACGTGTGGCGTTTCGTGCATCACTTAACCATAAACGTCCTTTTTCATTCGATTATGCTATCATCATCCTAGATCTCTAACTTGTTAACATTCCTATTATTAATCCTTGATTCTTACCTTGTTTTCGATCATTGATTGGTACAAGTATCTTTAACTTGCCAAGATGTCAAAGCTGATTTTAGGGTTTCATAATTTTCTTAGGATTTGTTATTTTAAAGTCGTTGTTGGGTTTATGCATTTAATGTTATTGTCGAGGCTTACATGTTCGCATTAAGTGTGGCGTTTCGTGCATCAGTTAACCCTAAACGTCCTTTTTCATTCGATTATTCAATCATCATCCTAGATCTCTAACTTGTTAACATTCCTGTTATTTATCCTTGATTCTTACCTTGTGTTCGATAAGTGATTGGTACAAGTATCTTTAACTTGCCAAGATGTCAAAGCTGATTTTAGGGCTTCATAATTTTCTTAGGATGTGTTTTTTTAAGTCGTTGTTGGGTTTATGCATTTAATGTTATTGTCGGGGCTTACCTGTTCGCATTAAGTGTGGCGTTTCGTGCATCACTTAACCCTAAACGTCTGTTTTCATTCGATTATGTTATCATCATCCTAGATCTCTAACTTGTTAACATTCATGTTATTAATCCTTGATTATTACCTTGTGTTCGATCAATGATTGGTACAAGTATCTTTAACTTGCCAAGATGTGAAAGCTGATTTAGGGTTGCATAATTTTCTTAAGGTTTGTTTTTTAAAGTCGTTGTTGGGTTTATGCATTTAATGTTATTGTCGAGGCTTACCTATTCGAATTAAGTGTGGCGTTTTTGTGTATCATTTAACCCTATATTATTGTTAAGTCGTTTAGGGTTTACTTGTGGGTTGCTTTTATTATTGTTCTCTGGTTCGGTGTTGTTTAAAGATTTAAACCTCATGAAGATTAGTGTTAATTGTTCTTCTTGTTTTTATGTGTAAGCATCTTAGTTTTTGCATGGTGTAAGTATGAAGAGTGGGTTCTTGGATTCGGGAGGAGGGATAGCAAGCGTAAGAAAAAAAGGGCAAGACAAGGAAGGAGGAAGATAGGAGGAATGGTTTGAATGTCGTTGTTTACTCAACTAAGAGTCCTGTTACTATGAACGAGGAAGACATAAGTTCGTTGGTGCAAAAATTCATGATATTATCGTCAAATGCTTAATGGTAAGCTCGTGCTAGTGGGTGATGATAGGGAACATTTAAAACCTTTGAATGTCGATGGTCAAGCTAATACAATGGAATCGTTTCTATGCTTGTCAGACACGCTTGGTACCCCTAATACATCCACCAAAATGGCTACTACTTGTCCGAACGATAATTTATTGAATAAAGGGAATGATAGTTTTGTTAAGGCCACTGATGGTACATAATTGACCGAGAATGGGGTTGTTTCATATACGAATCTTCTAAATGGAGAACCAAGTAAAGAAATTGTTAATTTTCGTACCTTAGTAGCCCTAAATAGTAATGGCACTGATGTTGCTATTTCATTAAAGTAGGTTCTTTAAGTTAAGGAACGACTTAGCAATTCGGTTTATGGGTATTTCTTGTGCAAAAAAGTGGCATATCCGGTTGTGGAAATTTATGTTAAGAACACTTGGAGTAAACATGATCTTGTTAGAACTATGATGAACTCTAAAGGCTTATTTCTTTTTCAAGTTTAGTTCTAAGGACGGAATGGATGCTATGCTTGAAAATGTTCCATGGTTATTTCATAATGTGCCATTAATTCTGAAAAAGTGATCTCCGAATGCCAATTTATCAAAGGAGGTATTGTCTAATGTTCCTCTTTTGATTAACTTCCATGATGTTCCTCTTATTGCGTTCACGAAAGATGGGTTGAGTGCTATTACTACTAAACTTGATACACCATTTATGTTTGACGCCTGGGCAGCTATGTGTACGGAGTCATGGGGTAGGTCGAGTTATGCGAGAGCTACGATTGACTTACGGGCTGATTTGGAGTATAAAGATACTCTTGTGGTGGCAATCCCGAGAATAGAGGGTGATGGGTATATTTTGAGCACTATTCGAATTAAGTAAGAATGGAAACCACTAAGATGTCCAATTGCAAGGTGTTTGGCCAGGTATTGGACCAATACCCAAAGAAAATTGTCTCCGATGTTTTGAAGAATACGAAGGCAACTAGGAAAACGGTTCGTGATGTTCATATTGGTTCGAGTCGCATCTTTTTACAAACAGGTTCAACCAAAGAATGACGAGAATTAATTCCAGTGACACCAAAGTCAAGGTTTCGTGTACTACACATGTTGTTAATACTACTTATACTTCCAATTATTTTGATGCTTTGGCGTATGGGTGGCATGAAAGATGCTACGGGTGTGTGCCATATCAATTCCATTAGTGAAAAGGAGGTGTATCATTTACAAAAACATGGGCCAACACCTAACCGTGTAGAGGATGCTAACAAGGATAAGCGTGTGACTGTGGAATTAGTTTCTATGCCTAGTACTTCAATGGATGTGCAAGATGGTAATTTGGAAAGCGAGGTTGAAGAGTATGATAATGAGACTGCTTAGTTTATGGCCTCTTCATATAAACGATATGGTGGCGGAACTAATGAACCGAGTGTACGTGAACTTGATGAGTATATATGACTTGTATGACAAATTTGAAGTTATGGTATCAGACTTAACGGAAGACCAATTACCTTGCATTTTGTTATGCGTTTGATATCACTCTCCGAGGGCATAATAGACGCTAGGTTATATTTGGTACCGTTGTGAGGCAAATGTAATCTAGTTAGTGATTGTTTCCTTTATATTAGTTCATAAGCTTGGTTTGTCATTAATTCTTACGATATGTTTTGTTTGAAGCACAAATGATGCGTTTGTTTTTTGCTTATGTAACGGATTGAGATGTGTGACTTCACCTACATACCATATACTTTAACATTTTTTTTTGAAGTAATACATTTAATGGATAAACACTTTAAGAAAAGAAGAAAAAAAAACATTTACCACACCATGCTACTTTATAACTAGATAAATTTTCAAATCAAAGTAGCTGGGAGAAGTAAATTAAATACTGCATTTATTTCATAGTTACAAGTGTTATAAAGTGCTTTTTGTATTGGCAAGAAAGAAAAATTAAAATTAAAGGCTTATCATATGTATGTGTTGTATTATTTTTGTGACTTGATCATTTTTGTTACGACCCATTTACTTATAGTTTCAAAGCTGGTATAAACTTTCATCAATATAGATTTAAAAAGTTGCAAACAATTCTACTTCAACATTATATATTGAATGGTATTTATGATAGAATTGGTTATCAGGCAGACCATTCCATTATATTTAAGATTGAACATGGGCATTTCATAAAATGAACATAACAAACAAGTCACTAGTCCTTTTCATATTTATAACTCATATTTCGTATAAGCACATTTAACTAATGTATAACTTAAATAAAACGCTCGGGCAATGCATATATAGTTGCTTTTTAGATTACTTGCATATTGCAATCCATTGTGTTCTGAAAGTGAAACGAGCAAATATAAGTTTTTGGTTATCTTCACGGTGAAGATATCGATCTTAGCTATACAAGCATCGTAGATTGGACAAACTAGTTCCAACTACGAATTACATCATCATCGCCTGCATGACAGTATCGAAACCGAAAATTTAAAATACTGAATAAAGATATATGTGTGAAAGGATTCAGTGAACGTTAAAGTTTAAATGTTTTGGGTCGCGTTTGGTTTGTGTTTGGAAGCCCAAGGTGTGGCGAGGTGAATGGTGTGACCGGTTGGACTAAACCCAACCCAAACCCAATTACTTTCCTAGTTTAACTCAAATACTACAACTATAAATACAACACATATTCATTAAATTGGAACCCTAGTTATTTTGCTCTCTTTTCTTTTTCTCCCTTGCTCGCCGAGACTCACACAAACACACCTTTGGTGTCGATTTTGCTCAACCAATTGAAGGTATATCGCTTATTTGTTTTCCTTTAACGATCTTATACGATATGTCAAGTTATATTTGTTTCGTCGCGCTATGTTTCTTTTTCTTTTGGCCGAGAGTTGTGAACCAAACAATAAGAAACCCTAACTCATTTAACTTCTAAATAATAATAAACATGTAACGAAGATGGGATATTGAATCGAGTTATGTTTGTGTTGTTTTGATGAGGGCGAAACCTATTAACTAGATCCGAACCATGTTTAGCTTATGAGTAATGAATATAACTTAATAGCTTGAGTAAGTAAAGTATTTAGATGAGTTAATACATGTGTAAACCCTAATATAACCGAAACCCTAATTTGAATTGAATTACATATGAGTTTTGAAGATGCATTACTTAAGTAAAGGTTATGTTAAACATAAACCCTAGTTTTGATATGATAATTTATTAAGTTATGCTAAACCCTAATAGAGTAAATGCGTGATTAATATGCGTAATGAGTAACTTATATGTCACATAACATCATAAACGTGAACGTTGAAACATACAAAGGAAAGAGTATTATGTGACGAGTTAGGTTAAGTAATTAGTCATTAAAAGACGTAACAAGTAAGCTAATGAATATTAATGAGACATTAAAGAATGAAAACCCTAAACGTTAATAAAAGATATATAAACCCTAATTTACTATATTAGTATTAAAACCTTTAAGTCTCATTTAATTATAGAAACCCTAAAACATAAAAAGATCATTGTGAAGATTATGGAATCATTAATAATATATACGACGTTAATGTATATAGGTTCTGTGAAGAAGGAGTAATTCTTTGCTTCCCTGTTTCGACTTTTGATCTTTTGCTTTTGAATAAGGTACGGATATTCTGACCTTTTCAAGAAGGTTTCGTATGAAGTTTTCTTTTCGCTTTCATATTAGGATTTCCTAAACCTTTGCTATGAACCCTAATGTGTTTATTTGAGTTGTTGCTTATCCGAACTTTGATTTTTGAATCATAAAACATCCGATTTTGAACTATATGATATGAAGGCTTTGATTTTGAAAATATGATTAAACGTTTGATAAAATATGATCTATGTCGCTTATGACATTCTTATTTGATTCGATAGTTGACACCCAAGCCAAATATAACTAGTCATGGGGTTCCATGTCCGTGTCAACAATGCACTTTCGACATGACTCTAGGCGAGAGAGTGATGTTTCGCCACGCCCTTTTCATATCTTATGAGCTCAATTTGAATTATGATATGAATATTTGTCTGGGCGTATGGATGCATCCTAGATCCGTTATATGCCATATATTATCTCGTTATATGCTATTTGTTATCTCGATGATTGATGTGCGGCATGCACGCCCTTCATAACTCGTAGGTCTCCCTACAAATATGTTGCCTTATGTGATTATGATATGTTTCGATATGGCATATGTTCGGGCTTTGAGGTAGTTAAGCTATAAAATTTATTTCGATATTCAATTATCTTTTGAAAAGACTATGATTTCACTATCTTTCTTTACTTTGTTTCGTATTCGATTTTCGCTTCGTATTCTTTTGCTTGTATATCTGCTCACTGGGCTTTGTAAGCTCACCGACTTTTCTTTTCTTCCGCGCGGTATCTAAGCATTGAGCCGGGTATTGCTTTGGGATGAGTCTTGAGTGGACTTACCTTAGAGATTTAGCTTTGATATTATGATACCATTTAGACTTATGTTTTAGACATTTCATTTGGAGTTTATTTTTCACTGGGACCTATGTATTGAAGTCTTTTGACTTGGATTATTTCCATATTTATGTTGAAGATTTCTTTTGGTTTATATGTTTGCTTTGATATGACACCATTACTTGTGATTCCTTTACCCTTGTGGGGTGGGGCGTTACAATTTATGGTATCGAGCCTGTGTTTACGACTTGTAGTCGGGGACTGTGACATATGGAGCCTAGGTTTTGAGACCTTAGAATTTAGGATTTGACCTGTGAGGATTTGGGTAGACTTTAGGATTCCTTCGTACTTCCATTTCAGATCTTACCTTTGTTCTTTTGCTAATCGCTTAGATGGTTCGAACTCGTACTCACCGTGGCGCGGATGGGGACGATGATGTCGTTAACATAGATGTCGCGATTGCGAATGCTCTCAACTCTCTTTCCCCTGGTTTGACTACACCGAGATGATGGAACAGTGATCAACAACATTCGAATCGAATGGTGCTCGGTAGTGGTGGAGGAAATCAACCCGTAGGTATTCATACTTGGCTCGAGCGCTTGGAAGTCAAGCCTCTTCGCTTAGCACCGCCGCTACTCCCATCGAGGCCGAGGACCTGGATCACTCATATTGAGAAGTCGCTTGAAGCATGGGACTGGTTGTGGAGACGAGTTTAAGACTCGTTTGGCTTCATTCAAATTGGAAGGTGATGCTTTGAGTTGGTGGAAAGCATTGAAACAAGCAAGAGGAGGTGACGCTTTGTCGTGACTTGTACTTGGACCGAGTTTTGACTATCTTCTATAACCGTTATTTCCACGATGTCGAGCAAAGAAGGTATGAGAGGATTATCGAGCGATCTACCGGTTTGATAATGAGACCTCTAATGAGTACATGAGTAGGTTTATGAGGTTGGTGAGTTTTGTTGGAGTGATTGTCGGAGATGGTAGGCTCAAGCTAAGCACTTCAAGTGGGGACCAAGAAGTGGGTGTTGGACCGATTGCTTAATATTGAGTATGAGAATGTGTCGGCCTGTAATGATGCAACTCGTAACATTGAGATCTTTCATGAGGTTTCGGTTCTAACAAGCGTAATCGCGATGGTGATCGGATTCAAGGTAGGACTCAAGGTAATGACTATAAGGGAAACTCGGTAGGAGTTATGATTCAAGAGGTCAAGGGATAGAACTTATGATCGCCGGGTCACGGGAAGGAATGTTGACACCGGACGCTCGAGACGAGGGTCAAGATAATAGAAATGCCGGTAGGAATGGAAGTGATCGTCGTAACCAAGGCAACAATAACCGCGTTATAACAGGATCACCACTAGAGGAACGAATCGTGGTCGTGCGTCAGATCTTCTAGTCAACAGGACGGTACCAAGTTTTGCCACCCCACCTATTTGTACTACTTGTGGAAAGGCTCATCCAGGCGGTGTTTCAAGGCCACCGTGGATGTTTTGGTTGTGGTTCCACTACTCACAAGATTAAGGATTGCCCTAAGAAGAATTCGCAGCCTCGAAACTACATCGTCACCGACTACTCTTGGACGGTCTATGCTACTACCGTAACAAAGGAGCGAACTTCGTGTACCATTACGGCACTCTTTTCATTGATGATTTTGCTGTCTTCGTTTTATTTGATACTGGCGCCACACACTCTATTATATCTGTCACATCTGCTAAGAAACTTAATATGAAGCCCAAACCGCTAACGAATCACTTATCGATTTCTACGCCTATGAAAAATCATGTGATCATTGATCGTAAATATGTTAAGTGTCCTCTTCGTTTTGATGATCGTATCCGTTTTGCAAATCTGTATCCTCTCAATATGGTCGACTTTGATATCATTCTAGGCATGGATTGGTTGGCTTACCATAGAGCTTCAATCGACTGCCATGCTAGAACGGTGATCTTTGGAGACGAAACATCCCGAATTCGCTTATTATGGTTCTCAACCCTTAAATGTTAAGCTCATTTCCGCCATGAAGGCACGGATCATGATTGCTCATGGGTGCCAAGGTTTTCTAGCATCTGTTAAGGACACATCTTTGGAGAGTCCTAACATTGATAATCTTCGGTTGTTTGCGAATTTGTCGACGCTTTTCCCGGATGAACTCCGGACTTCCCCACCGAGAAGTTGAGTTTAGCATTGAGTTAATTCCCGTGCCGAACCGATTTCAAGGCTCCGTGATCGTATGGCACCAGAGAATCAAGGAGTTGAAGGAACAACCGCAAGAGATGATAGAAAGTGGATTTATTCGCCTAGTGTTTCTCCATGGGGTGCACTGCTTTGTTTGTGAAGAAGAAGGATGGAAGCATGCGTCTATGTATCGACTATCGTGAACTCAATCGACATTATTATTCGAATCGTTATCCTTTGCGCAGATAGACGATTTGTTTGATCAACCGCAAGGAGCTAAGTTCTTTTCAAGATTGACCGAGGTCCGCTACCATCGCCACGTGTGAAGGAGCAAGATGTTCCTAAGACCGCTTCGCATCGTGATATGGTCATTACGAATTTCTCGTTATGCCTTTTGGATTGACCAATGCGCTCTTTGTGTTTATGGACTTGATGAATCGTGTTTTCCATGAGTTTCTCGACAAGTTCGTTATTGTTTTCATCGACGATATTTTGGTTTACTCTAAGTCTCAAGAGGAGCATGAAGAACATCTTCGTATAGTTTTGGAGATTTTGAGGAAGAAGAAGTTGTACGCCAAATTTTCGGCGCGAATTTTGGTTGAGACAAGTTGCTTTCCTTGGTCATATCGTGTCACCGATGGTATAACCATGGATCCGTCTAAAGTTGAGGCTATCACTAAATGGCCAAGACCTACGACGATGGATCGAGGTCGAGTTTTCTTGGACTTCTTGGTTACTATAGACGTTTTGTTGAAGGTTTCTCTCGCCTAGCTTTGCCTTTAACCCAACCGATGAGGAAAGGTGAAAAGTTTGTATGGACGGATGAACGAGAGAAGAGTTTTGAAGAATTGAAGCGGAGATTGGTGTCGGCTCCTATTTTGACTCTTCCAATGGTTCAGAGGATTTCAAATCTACAATGATGCATCTAAGAAAGGATTAGGTCGTGTTTTGATGCAACATGGAAAGGTAATAGCTTATGCTTCGAGGCAACTAAAACCTTATGAGGAGAATTACCCAACTCATGATCTTGAGTTAGTCTGCGGTGGTTTTGCGTTGAAGATCCGGAGACATTACTTGTATGGAGAGGCGTGTGATATATTCATCGATCATAAGAGTCTCAAGTATATTTTCACCGTAGGAACTTAACATGAGACAAAGAAGATGGTTAGAACTTTAAGGATTATGACACCAACATTCAAGACCATCCGTAAGGCTAACGAGTTGCCGACGACTTAGCCGGAAATCGTGCATTCTTATGAGTATCAAGATTGAGCCTAGGATTTTGCATGATTTAGAGAGTTTGGATGTTGAGTTGTGTGTACGAGGTTTTGATGGATACCGGGCTAGTATGAAGGTGGAGTCGAACCTTATAATCGCAAATTAAAGAAGCTCGTAAAGATGACGGTGAGTGGGGGCAGAAAGCGCAAAATGTTGAAGAAGGTAAGCACGGAATTTAAGGTTGATAATGACGGTATTGTATGGTATGGAGATAGGCTTTGTGTTCCCAATGATCGTGTACTTCGTGAGAAAGTTATGATGAAGCTCATAGTTCTCCTTTCACTATTCATCCCGGTTCTACCAAGATGTATAGGATTTGAAACAAGACTTTTGGTGGAACGGTATGAAGCAAGATGTGGCGACGTTCAGGTCGAAGTGTATGATTTGTCGCAAGTTAAGATTGAACATCGAGGGCTAGTGGATTGTTACGACCATTGGAGATTCCAACATGGAAGTGGGATAAGATATCTATGGATTTTGTGATGGGTTACCTCTTACTAGGAAGAAGCATGATGCGATTTGGGTGGTTGTTGATCGACTAACCAAATCGCTCATTCTTGCCAATCGTGAAGGATTATGGTATTGGTAAATTGGCGAGAGATTTTTCAAGAAGAGATCGTTAGACTTCATGGTACTCCGACATCTATTGTGTCCGATAGAGATCCGCGCTTTACTTCTCGTTTTGGAAGGGTTTGCGAAAGCTTGGGGTACTCGACTTAATTTTAGTACGGCATTTCATCCTCAAACCGATGGTCATCGAGAGAACTATATGCACCTTAGAAGATATGCTAAGGGCTTGTGCTTTAGAATGGACCTGCGGTTGGGACGAATATTTGTGTTTGGTAGAGTTTGCTTATAACAATAGTTGGCATGCTAGCATTAAGGCGCCGCTTGAACTTCTTTATGGAAGGAAGTGTAGAGCACCTATTTGTTGGGATGAAGTAGGTGGCGTTTGATTGAGGGACCGAAATGATAGAGATCACTAATGAGAAGGTAGTCGTGGCTAGAGAGAAATTGAAGGAAGCTAGGTCTCGTCGAAAAGTTATGCCGATAAGCATCGTCGTGATTTAGAATTTCGGGTTGGAGATCGTGTGTTTTGAAAGTTTCGCCATTTAGAGGTGTGAACGTTTTGGAATCAAGGGCAAGCTTAGTCCTCGATTTATTGGACCATTTGAGATTCTAGAACGAATAGGAGAAGTTTCGTATCGCTTAGCACTTCCGCCTCGGTTATCGCATGTTCATGACGCTTTTCATGTATCACCCTAAGGGATACAACTATCATCCGTTACACGCTGCTTCTTATCCGCTTGATCAAATTCAATCCGATATGTCTTTATCTCAAGAACCGAAGCTATTCGAAAGACAAGAAAGAGTTATGAGGAATAAAGTTATTCCATTCGTTAAGATTCTTTGGAAGAATCATCCTGAACGTGAGGCTACTTGGGAAACCGAGGAGTCGATGCGTGCAAGTTATCCGCATTTCTTTGAATAGTTTGGTATGTTCTCATTTCGTTTCGTTTTCGTTTTCGTTTTCTTTTCATTTCGTTTCATTCAATTTTCGAGGACGAAAATTTTTCTTTAGAGGGGAAGAATTGTAAAACCTGAAAATTTAAAATACGAATAAAGACTAAAATACCCTTAGAATAAAAAATTATAAAATACGTAAAAATATATTTCTAACACTTAAAGAGATTAAAAGATTAACTTGCGAATATTTAAAAACCTAATTAAAGTATATTATGAATTTATTTGGTACGACGAAGAGTTAAAGTTTCAGTAAATGTTTTGGGTCGCGTTTGGTTTGTGTTCGTGAGCCAAGGGCCGAAGCCCAAGGTGTGGCGAGGTGAATGGTGTGACCGGTTGGACTAAACCCAACCCAAACCCAATTACTTTCCTAGTTTAACTCAAATACTACAACTATAAATACAACACATATTCATTAAATTGGAACCCTAGTTATTTTGCTCTCTCTTTTTCTTTTTCTCCCTTGCTCGGCCGAGACTCACACAAACACACCTTTGGTGTCGATTTTGCTCAACCAATTGAAGGTATATCGTTTATTTGTTTTCCTTTAACGTATCTTATACGATATGTCAAGTTATATTTGTTTCGTCGCGTTATGTTTCTTTTTCTTTTCGCCGAGAGTTGTGAACCAAACAATAAGAAACCCTAACTCATTTAACTTCTAAATAATAATAAACATGTAACGAAGATGGGATATTGAATCGAGTTATGTTTGTGTTGTTTTGATGAGGGCGAAACCTATTAACTAGATCCGAACCATGTTTAGCTTATGAGTAATGAATATAACTTAATAGCTTGAGTAAGTAAAGTATTTAGATGAGTTAATACATGTAAACCCTAATATAACCGAAACCCTAATTTGAATTGAATTACATATGAGTTTTGAAGATGCATTACTTAAGTAAAGGTTATGTTAAACATAAACCCTAGTTTTGATATGATAATTTATTAAGTTATGCTAAACCCTAATAGAGTAAATGCGTGATTAATATGCGTAATGAGTAACTTATATGTCACATAACATCATAAACGTGAACGTTGAAACATACAAAGGAAAGAGTATTATGTGACGAGTTAGGTTAAGTAATTAGTCATTAAAAGACGTAACAAGTAAGCTAATGAATATTAATGAGACATTAAAGAATAAAAACCCTAAACGTTAATAAAAGATATATAAACCCTAATTTACTATATTAGTATTAAAACCTTTAAGTCTCATTTAATTATAGAAACCCTAAAACATAAAAGATCATTGTGAAGATTATGGAATCATTAATAATATATACGACGTTAATGTATATAGGTTCGTGAAGAAGGAGTAATTCTTTGCTTCCTGCTTCGACTTTTGATCTTTTGCTTTTGAATAAGGTACGGATATTCGACCTTTTCAAGAAAGGTTTCGTATGAAGTTTTTTTTCTTTCATATTAGGATTTCCTAAACCTTTGCTATGAACCCTAATGTGTTTATTTGAGTGTTGCTTATCCGAACTTTGATTTTGAATCATAAAACATCCGATTTTGAACTATATGATATGAAGGCTTTGATTTTGAAAATATGATTAAACGCTTGATAAAATATGATCTATGTCGGTTATGACATTCTTATTTGATTCGATAGTTGACACCCAAGCCAAATATAACTAGTCATGGGGTTCCATGTCCGTGTCGTCGAATGCACTTTCTCGACATGACTCTAGGGCGAGAGTGATGTTCGCCACGTCCCTTTCGTTATCTTATGAGCTCAATTTGAATTATGATATGAATATTTGTCGTGGGGGCGATGGATGCATCCTAGATCCGTTATATGCCATATATTATCTGTATATGCTATTTGTTATCCGATGATTGATGTCGCGCGCATGCACGCCCTTCATAACTCGTAGGTCTCCCCACAAATATGTTGCCTTATGTGATTATGATATGTTTCGATATGGCATATGTTCGGGCTTTGAGGTAGTTAAGCTATAAAATTTATTCGATATTCAATTATCTTTGAAAAGACTATGATTTCACTATCTTTCTTTACTTTGTTTCGTATTCGATTTTCGCTTCGTATTCTTTTGCTTGTATATCCTGCTCACTGGCTTTGTAAGCTCACCAAGACTTTTCTTTTCTTCCGCGGTATCTAAGCATTGGAGCTGGTATTGCTTTGGGATGAGTCCGAGTGGACTTACCTTAGAGATTTAGCTTTGATATTATGATACCATTTAGACTTATGTTTTAGACATTTCATTTGGAGTTTATTTTTTTTGGGACCTATGTATTGAAGTCTTTTGACTTGGATTATTTCCATATTTATGTTGAAGATTTCTTTTGGTTTATATGTTTGCTTTGATATGACACCATTACTTGTGATTCCTTTACCCTTGTGGGTTTGGGCGCATACAATGTCAATTGCGTACATAAAATAATAGGGTACATTGTCGGTTTGGCGATGAAAAACATAGTTTGTTTCACTTAGAAAACGTTTATAGATTCGTTACGTACGTAACACAATGTAAGGTTCGAGAAATTCGGTTCTCTACTGAAGACAATCGAAGTTTTTTAGAAGCAACTAAAAACAGCTAAGCCTTTGTTGGATTTTTGTGTTATGGGAATAACCGTGAATTTGTAGAACTCATGTATTTTATCCTTGTATGATTCTAGCCTTGAGCCATTCGATACATACAAATGACTTTGCTTGTTTTCTTCGTAAAAATTAATATTAAAGCATATACTTTCCTTAAAAATGACGAGGACATGCATGTTACATAACAAAAGTAGGATCACATAACGTGAATATGTTGTCTATGTTTATATTTAGATATGGTAGACTTTTGTCCAAAACTAAATTTTGCTGATACATGTGAATCAGTATCACTTGGTTAAGTAAAAGATTTCATATTTTTTTATTTATTGGAATTCAAAACCGTATTTATGTGTTTTATCTATATTTAGAAATTTTTATTAAAAATAACACGTCTTGAGTAGGTGTTGGTTTTCATGTCTTTTTTGGGTAAAGGGAGTAATCCTGCACCCCAGTAAATATATTAACCAAATAAATGTTTAAGTACAATGGATATGAGTGAAATCTCATATCTCACCTCGCTACATAGGCATAGAGCTTACATAACAAGATACTTCCTGTTTTCTAACCAAGAAAACAAACCACTACTCAAATGATAACATATGACACAAAGAAATAAAATTACTTCCTAGGACCTTGAAACGTTGTGCCATACATGGCATTAAAGGCATCCAAATTCCCCGGAAGATTACGAACCTGTTTCGCATAGTCATCGAAATCATAGTCATCATACTCATCTTCAAACTCTTGGCCACCACCAAATATATTAGCAGACTCATCAAATGGGTTAGCAACAACCTCATCTTCTAATCGGACACTACAATCTCTCCCACTTTAGAAAAGGGTTAACTCTCTTAGTAGAAAAGGCAAAGCGGTATACAAGAATCACTAGTTTGAGGAGCCACTTCCGACTCCATCTCTTTCAAATCACTCACAAGAGGCTCTTGTGATGCAAGACTGCCTTAGTAGACTTATCATCATTAACTTCCATTGTACAACCGTAATCCACATCCTTGATAGTGTCATTAGAAGGAATACCGACGCATCCGTATGTTCCATATTAAGAGCATCAAACCGGTTAGATGTAGCGATCTTGGTTCCACTCGAACTAGCCACATCGAAGCATTCTTCTTAGTGACTACCACTTTCTTAGGTTCGTGGAGGATTCTTCTTGGGTTGGTATTGAAACTGTTACCCACAACAGTTTGAAAAACCTCCTTGACCCGGAATAGAAGACCCACCTTGCTTACCCTTCTTCCTATTATTAACCGTCTTGAAACCATCATTAGCACGCTTAGAAGGTGAGTGGGAGGTTCAACAACTTTAGGACAATCAATAGGAGTATGACCAAAATCTTACATTTATCACAATGCGGTGGTTTCCACTCATATTCAACCCGTATCGTCTCGATAGTCGACCCGACCCATCAAGTAACGGAATCTCAACAAAGAAGGTTGTCCCTAAGAACCCCATCGACTTCACATCAATCATGCATCTAGCAAAACTACTACGGCCTCACGAGTCCTTGCACATTTGGCTAGTGAAGGCATCTAACCTTTAGGCGTGCTATCAATGTGGCAAGTAGACTAAGGCCATCATCGAAAACATAGCAAGAGGAACTTCATAGAATTTAACCCACACCGAATATTGGTCAAATCCTCTTTAAGTAAGTTGGTGTTCATCGTCCATGGTTTAAGAATAATAGGTACATTATTAATCAACCAAGGACCGTTTTCAATAACATCATCAACACCTTTCTTCGAATTAAACTTAAAAAGAAGAACCCTTTGCATTCATCATTACCTTTTGTATACCAAACTTAGCCCACACATTGCGTATAAAGTAATCAACAACAGGAAAAGCAAGGAGTTTACCAAGGAAATACCCATACAAAGTATTCTAAAACCTAGTGTTTACCTCTTCAACCAATTTCATCGGGACAGAAAGATCCACACCAGTAGCTTTCTTACTACATTCCAACCTACGAAAGTTAGACATGTGTTTCATTGGTTCAGTAGAAGTAACACCAGCATACGATGCAGCAGGTTGTTTCAAAGCATGCACACCATCCTTCTCAATACCAACAGCCCCATGTACATTAGAAGCCATAGGACCACTTGTATCCTGAGGAGGTTTCGAATAACCGATAGCAGAAAGCATCTCCTCAAGCTCCTTCTGTGATTGCGGCACCTTAAGATGCTCAAACGGATTAGCCCCAGTAGAAGTAGTAGCATCCACTGTTCCGGTTGGTTTTAATGGTTGCCCATCGTCACCCACAAGAACAAGTTTTCCCTCTAAGATTTGTTTTTCAATAGCACGAATTTTCAGTAAAGTATCATAACCCTCAGGCGTGTCATGACTGGGGCTTGAAACAAGTGAAACCGGCTTCACTTGTCCATCGTGACGAGAACCGAACTACCAGACAGAAATCGGTAGTATGAAACCTAGTCGCATTATCATCGATTCCAACTCATTAGCTTTACGCTGTCTGCTGAACACCGCGCATGACCTCATGACCTTCAATTCAAGAACATTAACCACAAGCCGTGGCATACCAAGAATCTCTCTCCGAATTCGACATCACAACAATCGAAACCCAAAACAAGAAGAAAAGAATGTCGGTCTTCAAACAAAACAATTAAAACCCTAGTTAACAACTAGGGTTTATAAGCCATGAAGCACAATCACAATTACATGATATAATAATGATGACCGAATCGGTTTAATGATAAAATCAAACCGATCGATTAAACCCTTAAGTAGCGATTAAGAATTAAACCCTAAAACAAAAATCGATCACAAAGCGTACTTAAGACAAGATATGGTTTAAACCTAGATCATACACTAGATATAATCAAAAGATTAAATCGACTTGTACTAGGAAGTTTGAAGATCGATTAATATGAAGGAGGGATTAGGGTTTCGTAATTCTCCATATTCGCCAAAGGGGTGGGAGAGTTTGATATTCCCCGACCCATCAAGTAACGGAATCTCAACAGTAAGGCTGTCCCTTAAATCAGTTTAATGATAAAATCAAACCGACTGATTAAACCCTTAAGTAGCTTAGAAAAAAGGTTAACTCTCTTATAAATCAGTTCATGTCTTGACGTAGATAAATTGACTTGTTTGCAAATTCATATGGTATCCTCACACAAGGTTTTAAGTGTATACAAGTCTTTGATCTAGTGATATCAAAGTGGTTCACTTATTAGAAAATTGCGAGTTTATGTTCGTTGACGAAACTTAAAGATTTTTCTTGAGAGGGAAGAGATTGCTTGAAGTGTAAAAATAGTTCTTTATAAAACAAAAATGTTTGTTCGATTATACAACCAAAACTTAACTACTTAATTAATGACATTAATCAATAAAACGGTGCACAAGTTTCCTCAATATCGATAGTAAGTTTAACCATGATTATCAAATTATGCACATAATTTAAACACCCATGTGAAAAATGAAGAGAAAGATTTATATCTTATAACAGAAAGAGTGAAAGCTAAAGATACATAACATATTTTTTCATATAAATAGGTCTACGCAATGTATTTTGTAAATTGTTAAAGATACGCATCATAATTTCAAATAATCTTGATCTAGTTAATACGACCGTTACCAGCAGTTAACATATTATAACCGGATTAAAAGATACACCTTTGGTCCATAAACCTGGAACAAATTCGCTTATTTGATCCTTTTTGGTAAAGCTCGTTAAAAGAAAATTTAAAATTATTATTTTTCTTAAAATCTAGATAATTAAAATAAATAAATAAATAAATAATAAGATAGATTTTTATAAATTTCTTTTATCCGGATAGATTTTTATATTAATCTTAAAATCTTGAAAATTGTAATTATTTATAAAAAATTATCCAGGATTTTTCAGAAAAAGTATCGTTTTTTTTTTAAAAAAAAACTGTCAGATTTTTAAATCTATATTTATTTTAAAAAAATTACAATTTTCAAGAATTTTAAAAGGTATAAATAAATTATCCAAAAAAATAATAATAACAATAAATAAAAATATTTAAAAAAAAATAATGTATAAAAAAATTTATTAATTTTTTAATTTATCTAGATTTTAAGAAAGAAAAAAAATAATAAATAAAAATAAAATAAAAAATTAACGAGTGTTACTAAAAAAGGATGAAATATGAGAATTTGTTCCAGTTTGAGGACCTAACTTTTAATCCGTGGTAACTCGTTAACTTGATAGTAATCGGTCATATTAACTAGATCAAGATTATTTAAAAGTATGTTGCATATTTTGACAATTTATAAAGTACATTACGATATCTGCTTATTTAAAAAATATGTTGCGTATTTTTAAACTTTTACCCAATGAGAATAGTACACTTACATGCACTTAGACGAGGAATAAAACCAAAACATTGGAATTTTTATATTTTTATTTTAATTTATTTATTTATTTTAATTGGCTGTAAAACCAATAAAAATAAAAATAAATAAATAAAAAAGCCTTCAACGAAAGCTAGAAACGATTCATGAGGATAAGAACGGAAAAGATACTCTCAAAACAAATTAGGAGAAATTGTGTTTCTTACAACAGTTATAGTAAAATATTTTTTTATCCCATAAGTATGAAATTATTCACATTAATTGGTGAGATTCTTGGGTGACCAGGCCCTCACCACCGTCATTAAGGTCCGTATTTATGTTCAACGGTTTATGTTTATGTTCAACGGACATAAATATGTATATATATGTTGTGAGTTATGGAACAAGAGTTAAATAAACGGGCGGAATTTTATTTTTTGATACGTAATATGAGGGATGAAAACGAACAAAAGTATACTTTCGTTAAAACGGTTGATTTTATTTAAAATTGAGCTTGTTTTTAACTTATTAATTGACTACTAAATATAACTAGACATGTAATTATTTTGCACCGGGTACATTAAGTAATTTTTACGCAAATAACCGTTATGTGACAAAATTTCATTAGTGCCATGTGACACCACAAAGTACTCCCTAGTTTTGCCCCTATTTGTCGTTAAACAAAATTAGGTATAAGTCTCACAAATGCCTCCATCATAGCTTGAATCCACAACTTTTAAGTTGATGGACAACTCATATACCACTAGACCAATATTATCTATGCACTTCTTTCACCTATTCTATTCAAAAAATAAAATAAAATATAGCATTGCAAACATATAGTGCATATTCTAACTCTGAATTTAAGTTTCAAAAGATATTAGTGTACATACAATTAATTTGACTTGCGTTCAATATGAATGGGTACGTTTAAATTAACAAGGAAAAAGGGGTATTGAAAGAAAGGTTAAAAAGACACTTTTTCAATGTGGTGATGTAAATTAAAGCTGGAAGTAGCTTGATAAAGATGGAACCAAATAATGCATTAATTATTATTAATGTCATGCACCGTTGGTCTTCATTCACAACCTTCACAACCTTACGTGAATCACTTCTTTTGATTAAGGGTGGTGTGGAAATATTGACATAACTAATAGTTAGTAGTGGTGATTATCTTGTGCAAGTGAGGCATGAAAATATTGACATAACTTCTTTTGATTAAGGGCATGGATTACCATTAGTGAAGGGCTTTTAATTTAGTGTATGTTCATTAGTATTTATACATATTATATTTTGAATTTTTATTGTCTTTTTTAAATACTATCAAACTTGATCAAATAAAAACTCATACCATACATACTAAAAAGAGTGAGACTTAGATTAGATATGAAATAATTTGCGTAATAATAAAGACTTATTTATTTTCTATAATAGTTGAGCTTTTTGTGATTTACTGAGGCGTCATTCTAGTTTTGCAATGCATCACCCAAATCAATGAGATGACCCCGCCAATAGTTTTTGGTTTGATGGTATCTGTGAGATAGATATATGTATAATTAAAAGTTTGTAAGTTCGTCTCGTAATGAGAAAAAGTAAAATTGAAGTAGTTTGTGAGAATATATGTAGTTTTCTAATCTTTGATAATAAAAGTAAAGCAATAAATGAAAAGAATTTAAAGGAGTTAATTGAATTTTGGTCTTTGTGGTATGATCAATTGCAGGTTTGGTCCCCAAAACTTTGAAAGTCAATGATAGTCTCCATTTGAAGTTTGGATTGCATTTTGGTCCTTAGATAAAATGAAATGACTAAAATACTATTTGCCTTATTCGGAGAAAATAAAGGTAATTTGGTCATTTCACATCGATCGAGACCAAAATGTAATCCAAACTTTAAAATGAGGACTATCATTGCACTTTAAAGTTTTAAGGACCAAACCTACAATTGACCATACCAAAGGACCAAAATGCAATTAACTCAATTTAAAGCAATGACACACAAATAAACTTTTTAATTTATAATTTTTATTTGAATAAATTAAAGAATAAGAAAGTGTTTTGCAGATAAAATCACAACATGATTTTGCCATCTGATCATGCAAGCTCAAACAAAAGTTAGAGTTTACAAGTGAGCTATGAGTCTCTGAACTATCAGGGACAATAACGAGATCAATCGATATTTTGAAAGTATATGTCCTTCTTTAACGTAATATTAAATGTAAAAGAAATAACATTTACTCCGACAAACATTATCTTTATATAGAAGACAAACAAAGATGTCACGTGAGGGTTGTTGAGATGTGTCACGCATTTGTGAATTACATCTTCCATTAAATGGTTCTATTTTTGAAAACACAACAACTTTGTTTTTCAGAAACAGTTATGACAATTGTTCCACCATTTTTCACCAACTCGTACTTGTCTTTGACTTTCTCGATTATACACTGTATCTTTTTCATTTGCTTTTTTGAAAAGTCCCGCCTAAATATCTAAGAGATATTTTTTTAGTTAAGCTTTGTTAGTTGAATCATAGAGCTAAAAGTATCATCAAGGCATTGTCGATATATGATGAACCTTTGTCCTTCAGTTTCTAGTTCTTGTAAATACTAGTTGACTTCGCATCATCTAGTGAGTATATATTCAAGTTGTCTTTAACTCCTTGATGATGTATATGGCGTGGATCTTGCTGAGGATGTTCGCTGATTTCTTTATCATCGAGTCTTTTTATACTTAATCTAATTTATATTTAAATTTAGTCAGATACTATTGGTTACTGAACTGGTCCAAGATGGGTCGTTGCTAGCTAGAATTTGATCACTAAAAAGAATTTTTCTTGTAGTGTGAAAAGTTTACGTCAAACCTAAGTCATCTAAGATACACAAGCTTTCCTTGATTTAAATGGATCTCTAGGTACTCACATGCATTACGTGCATTTGGATGAAACATGTTGCTACAACGATCATTAAAAGGTAGAAACTAGAACAAAAGCGCGCGAAATGAATGAAAAAGAAAAGCATGGTGATCGAAGATGCATGCATGCTTGTAGTGAAGAGACATGTATGATTAGCAACCATAAGTACATTAACCGCACGGAATCGTCGAGTACTACCAGGAATGGAAATATCGTGGGCAACACTTCTATGCATAAATGAACCATTCTCAAGTCGAGATCAATGTCATCATCGAATCTTTAGCCAAGTGAGTTGGGATTGAACGAAACTTTTTTCCACTTTTTTCATGGATTCTTAACTTTGTTTCCATTTTTAGTGTATCTTCAGTTTTGGACAAAATATAAACAGAAAAACGTATAATACCCGCAACTTTAATCCATAACATCGCTTGTGATTGTACCTAAGCTAGCTAGGACCACATAAACCTTAACAATGCACTGTATTAGTCAAGATCCGTAACCGCTTTTAGCTACATGGTACGATTATAATGAAGCTTTGAAGCATTCACAAGATACCAAATGGAATGTCTTAAAACCCAAACATATTTTGAGAAAAAAGGTAAACCAAATAAATAAGCTAGTGAATTACTGCACCAATGATTAGCTTTAAAATAGAATTGTTTTTTTGTAAAGGCATTCCATCCGGTAAAATATATTACTCTAAAAAATGTTTAAGACAATGGAATGTGGTGAGACCACATTAACCGCAAGACACGCTTGACACAACCACTAATCATTTATGACATGCCATAAACGACAACTAGCTACAACCAACTAGACCTCCAAACCAAAACCATCATAAAAGATACAATTTACGCAAACTATAAAGCAACCTAGTTTAGACAAAAATCTTAAATTCCAGCAGCCTTTAACTGAGCATGAGAGAGGCCAAAATCATCATCATCATCATAATTGTTGCCATCACCCGTATCCGCTTTCCATTGCTTATAAAGACTATGCTCTTTACCTTCACTTCTAAAATACAACGTCCCAATGTGATCATCAAAACTTCATCATTATTTTTGTCGAAACTATCACATTGCCCAACTAGAGAATGGATTGCTACCCACCTTAGTTGAAGAAATAGCCTTTTAAGAGGTTTACCCTCATTATCCACAAGGTAGCTTTTCCATCAATAATAAGTTTTCAAGCTTCCTAATTTTGGATAAAATAGAATTGTTTATCCAAACCATGGTATATATTAGATCTTTTGGTCTGCTAGTACTAAGCGAGGTGTCTTGATCTCACCACTACTATACACATACTCAACTTTGTAGAAAATCTTCTTTTTAGGGAAAGTTGCACAAGGCCATTTCAGGATGACCTAGTATTTACTTAAATTTAGGTTTTAGAGAATGAAGCAAATATTTTATTAAGTCACGTAGCAACGCGAAAACAACACGTAATCGAGCTCCAAGATAAAGCACCGGAGAGAAACATCAAAACAAAAACACCAAGAACCAAAAATTTAGGAAGCGATGCCAATTCACTAGGATTTTGGATCCAATTCTTATGAGAAGAGTTTCTTAGATGAACGATTATAGGCCCATAAAAGAGACAATCTTTGCATCGAAGGAAAAACATCCTCATGACGAATGTCATTTGCCCCAAAGTGTCCGAAGATGCATGAAGAATTTTGTTTCCCAATCACAAACATGCCAAATAAATGACATACATATCGCTTGGAAAAGTTTTACAACCGACTTGTTCTTGATAAACCCGGACTTTTCTTTAAAAATTTCCACAAAAGACGGGCTATATTATAGAGGATACCTCAATCAACTCCATAACTTACGTCATATAATTTTATTTATGGGACAAAAGAGGAAAGAATGTTGTTGAGATTCTTCATCAATGCCACAAACTAAACATATAGTTGAGGGAATTGACGCCCCATGTCAAATTAGATCTTGTGGGGAGCCAGATTAAAGCAATACATTAAACACATACATTCACCTTATGCGGTTCCCGTGAATTCCAAGTGCAAAGGGGATCAGGGTCATTGTTCGAAAACAATTTATCTTGAACGACCTTATTTAATGATTTTAATGGGAAAAAAAAACTGAATCATAGATAGACCAAAACCATTTATCATCAAGGTGAGAGTCAAGAACTAGAATGTTAATAAGACTTACAAGTAGTTCTAATTCCCCATATGCATGACCACTTGGATGTCTTCTCCAATCCCACTTAGCGTGCCAAGATCCAATTAATCGATATAACCCTGTGCATATTACTAATCCAAATTATCCCAAAAGAAAGAAGATAAAAGATCTCTCAAGACCGATTCTCTCTATCTATTTAGCCCCGCTGTTAAATGAATGTGTTCTTCTTATAGGAGAAGAGCTTGACGTCATTGAAATTGTGATTTTTTAGGAGAGAACGCGAACTGGTTTCTATATCTCCGAAGATGCCAAAGAGTCGTTTGGACTACAACGTCGAACAATTTGACGTGAAAATTTTTAGCATGACTTAGTTCTCCAGGTTGATTGCGCCTTCGTGTATCATTATTTAATGCGCGAAATACATCAAGCTTGAAGATTGTTTGAACACGAAGGAGTATTACTCTATTAGTTATGCATATTATCTTTGCTTCTATATCAAGTTATGAGAAAGAGGCTCAAGGGGGTGCAAGCGGGGCGATGACCTTCACTTAAAAAAGTCCATATTTTTTTAGTCTTATATATAAATAGGGTGTGTTATATATTAAACACGTATGAGTTATATAATTTAAGTTTAAATGCAATTTCTCTTTAATCACGAAACAGCCGTGCTAGTTAAAAACTCATTTCAGTTAGCATTCAAGACATTTCAACATGAGACGATAAGAATGTAAATTAAGCAAATACATAATGGTTTTCGCTTACAATTAACGATAATGACAATTGACAAGCATGTTTACGGTTAATTATAGAGCCTTAAATGAAAATAGTCAATTTGAAAACTTGAAAAAAACATGTCGGAATATTCATTGAAAAATTGCCCATAGACGACTTTGAACTCATATTTATTTTTGACACCAATAAATAATATATTATTGAAATTTATTATGAAAAGATTTGTAGAGGATAGAACGTAGTCAAAGGTGTTTGCGTGTGGGAGTGACATATTGAAACATCAAAAAGGCTGCAATTATCAAATATATATTTTACCAAAATTAAAAGCTTTACAAAATCAAAAATGTTAATAATTTATTCAACATCTTTCTGAAAAAAATAAAATAAATAAATGGCGTCTCTTTCTAACAAGGGGTCCTCATGTTTTTAATTCTAGTTACATTTTTCTGCCTTGTGTATTATTTAATTTGAATTGGTTTCAAGTTTCAACTCATCTAAATAGAATGCATATGACCCCAAATGACTTTGCAAGAATTTTAACAATAAAACATCTCCAAGTTGGCTAGTTCATCAACATAACCTACTAAATCTAAAATTCAAATCTTTCCTTTTTTATATTGTTCATCATAGACTTGTATGCTAATCTATATGACAATATGACTATATAATGCTTTAAACAATTGATAAACATGGAATACATACATACATTATTTTATGCTAATCTATAGATATAGAATGTTAATGCCCTTTCACATTTTCTTTTGATTCATTGGGTTGATAGCTTGTCTTTGATATCTTGAATATTTAATTTCCTATAGTTAGTGCTTACTTGTAAGTTGCAACAAGTAACCTACTCAATTTTGATATGATTTCACCTTAATTTTGAAGTTCAATGATGCATGTATGTTCAAGTTATAGCACATGCTTTTATTTTGCTTTAATGTTGATTTTTATTAATAGTAGGTTACCTGCTTAGGTTAGCTTTTGTCTCGATATATCTAGAGGTTCTGTTCTTGTGGTTCACGTTGAGCAAACATTATGCTAAGGGTGTTTCAGTTCTGAGATGGTTCATGGCAAGAGATGTTTTTGGTTAAGCTCATTGTCCGTTGCGTTCTTGTTTGAATAGTTTGTTTGTAATTGTTGGCTTTATTTTATTTTATTTTATTTTTTTATTTTTTTTAGAAAGACAACAAATTATATAACACTCGAAACCAAAATACACAAAAAAGACATCCTCTCTTTAAATAAGCTACTTAAGAGCAAAGGACCCAAGAAAGCCAAATAATACAAAAGAAAATTACATATGACAAGAAACAAAAGAAAACAAATATAGTCACACTAACTTAAAAAGGATTCAAACCAACGGTATGGAAACATGATGCTACAAGTTAGAAAAACCATCGATAGAAAACACATTAACATCTCCCCACCTTCCACCAATTGAAAATTCTTTCCCAAACGTTCATGGCTAAACCACAAATATAGTCACACTAAATAATTAACATCATGCGGGTAGTTTGGGCTAGTTCCCTTTAGGCTTTAGGCGTTTAGTAGTATATCTTGCTTCTTTTGCTTTGCCTTAGCTTTAGGCCCAATTGGGTTGCCCTGTTTAGATCTTTGCTGCTTTCTTAGGCCTTGGTCTTGTTTGCCTTTAGCCCTTTTTTCTTTGACTACGTTTTTCTTGGTGCTCTTGCCCTTTTGCTTTTGTGTTTTTAGATTTGTTCTTGTATGTTTGCTCAAGTCCCTTGCTTCTTTTAGGCGCTTTATCTTTTCTTTTTTCTGAGTTTCTTGCGGCATTTGTTTATTTATGTTTATGTCTTTTTCTCTTATGTCCTTTTGATGGTTTTTCTGCGTATGTGCTATGTATGTTTGTATGCTTGTTTTATCCTTTTCTACCTTATGTTTACTTGTCCTTGTTATTGCTCACTTTCACACATGCACTTATTTCTGAGCACCCCACACACACTTGTCGAAGGCCTTTTTAGAAGTAGTCTCCTTACTCCGAGTCTATCCCGGTAGGATAGAATCACCACATTCTACCTCCCATACCGCCATGGCGGATTGGGTATGTTGTGGTTGTTGTTCTTGGTTGAATAGTTTGTTTGTAATTGTTGGCTGGTGTTTGGTATTGTCTTCTACTTAATTGCATGGTTCATGAAGTTCAAGATTATTGGATTGTCTTTGTTCTTGGTTGAATAGTTTGTTTGTAATTGTTGGCTGGTGTTTGGTATTGTCTTCTATTTTAGTTGTGGTTCATGATGTTTGTACCTTGTAGAACTAAATGAGCATATGTCTCGTATTTCTTATGCACAATATTTTGATCAATTCTTGGTTTTGTGTTAATATATTTATTGACTAAACGAACGTTCGAAAAAATCGAACGTAGAACATAAATAGGAACCTTGCTAAACGAACGTAAAATATGTTTTTATTAATAAATAATAAATGAATTATGAATGGTTCATGAAGACTTGCTTATGTCAACAACATGGTGATATAGGTACACTGAGACGGTGTCAACGTTGCCCTAATTGCTAAAGGTGTTGTACAACTTGTACTACGATATCACATGAAGGTCATAACATCATTAGAAACTTTAGTTTGAACCTAGCTAGATGCTCTTAACTCCATATAAGATGCATGGCAACTTGACTTTGAATTTTAATATTGGAAACGTTTTATGTTAGCTAAGCTCATGGTGAATAGTTTATTGGATGTATATCTAGATTAGGAAAACAGAACCTGAGAAAATGTGGATAAGAAGTTGTGAGGTGGTGAATATTTAGTTTTCAAAAAGTTATTGGAGAAAGTGATATATACTACTAGTAAAGATGAACAAGTTTTTGCATTTGTTTGCATATATATGATCCAACCTTTGACACTCCCAAAAGGGTATATGTATGTTGCACTCGCTACCTCTTGGATCAAGATTCTTTCATGATACAAATATTAATCTTCACACTTTATTTCCTTATGGAAAGCGATTGTATTGTCACAATCTATATATCATCATCATCATCTTCCTATAATTTGGCGTGTTGGTTTATTGTATTCAAGTGGTCACATATGCATAAACATGAGGAGACTACATAAAGTATGATATTCTTCTTTAAGAAAAGTGGAACTAGCATTGCAACATTATAATATTTGATTTGAAGTTACAAGTTTTTGGAAAATTGCACAGAAAACAATACATTTATATGGATACATCATATGACAGCCTCCATTGACCGGTCTCACTGTTAACATAGAAGAAGTAAATTGCGTAATAGCAAGATTAAATAGAAACAAGAACATGATTTGAACCCATGACATCCGCTATACATTTGTACATTGTTTTGGTCAAAATAATGTCTTGAGACCTTCTTTTCACCTTTTCAATAATCAAATCTAAGTAAAAAGCGGGGATTTTAGCTTGTTAATTTTGGTTCTACATTTGTAACTTAAAAAGATAGAAGCCTAGATGGTTTAATTTTATGGGCTCAAGCCCATTATATAATGGGCCGATCACATTCAACAAGAACTAAAAACAGAGTGAATGACAAAGATAAGTGGTGTTAACCTGTGGAATTACATATCACTAAAACTCAAAATTTTCATATTTCTTCATAACACAAGTTTTTAATGCATGATTTTTGCAACTATAACGTGTTTTGAGTATATATGCAAATACGCAGTTTTAGATATATAACCGAATCTTTCAAACCCCAATAATCGACAACAAAACAATTGACTAAGTTTTGTTATTATAATGAAATACAGTTTATCATTTATAGATATTGTAATTCTATTGAGGATTAATCTTGTTGTATTCTATCTTTGCTACCACATAAATTCTTAAAAATATGTACTTTTTATCTTCTTTGAAACATGTATTTTATTTGCCAACACAAAAATAAAAAAAAAAATATAGCGAAGTCCCATTGTAGTTTGGTTTGTAACATGCAACAGTTTAGTCAAACATCCAAGTGTATCGTCGATTTGGGATATTCTTGACCTTGATATCAATATATTGTTCATTTTGCCAGGCTAAGTTATTAGAAAAGACAAGAACTTAACTTGTTTAAAATAACTGAATATCAAGGGTGGGAATAATTTTACATATCTATAGATATTGTAAAAATATTGCAGACAACATTAGCTGATATATCTCCACCCAGGAGTTTGTGAGAATACTCATGAGGGACAAGTGTGAATTACCAACCTCATTCGAGATGCTAAGGGGTGTTTAGTCTGCTAATGCAAAATCAGAATGTTAGATAATTATGGTTTGAAGTATGATATAAAAGAATGTTAGCACCAACTTTCTAAAGTAATAAAACCACTAGAAGAGTAATAATTAAACATCATTGGCCTCAAAAGTTTATCTAACAACCTTAAAAATAAAACCTTAAAACTAGTTTGACCGAGTGTTATATTGGTGGTTCAAGGCCATTGGCAACAACCTAAAACACATTTAGCCTTAATGTTTAACAAAATTAGCAGCATCAGGCTAGTCTCACACCAGCCTCCACGTCGTCGATCCGTGTGACTGCCAACAAAAACAACCCAATAGTCACGTCATCGATCCGTGTCACAAACAACTCAAACCGTTAAGATCAAGTTCATCACATTAAATCTCAAGCGTTGATTCATTTCATCCTTCACAATAAATGAGCTCGAAAAGTTTGACTCGTACACACACTTTCTCACTGTTTTCCCTTCTTCTTCATACACCATTTTTCTCTAGTTATTATTTGGGTTGGCGGCGATGAACATTGTTGGTTCTACCCAAGATCATCTGTTATTTGTGCTTTTACGTTTTAATGCGCTAACAAAAAGCGTTTTCACTCGTTATTGAAATAGGTGGTCTCGGAATATTAAGGTACATCTCATTTTCATTTCAGTTTGTCATTTACAATACTTGTATTTTTTTGGCTTATTATTAGACCAGATTAACAAAATAAATATTTTAAGAAATGGTTGATTTGTATAATGTTAGATTATGAATTTCTAAGATCACTGTTTACAAAATTTTGTTATGTGTAGTTAATTTTTTGGTTTTTAGTTTTGTAACGGTTGTTTTGATTTCATCAGGTCCTTTAATGGGCAAACCAGTCACGTATAAAACGTCCTCCAACGTTACATTCAGCTGGTTTCCGTTGATATAAAAAAAGTGCCTATTTCAATCATAATAGCCCATTAAGACAGATAGCACGGGAGTGAGAACATCAACATTTTCCGGGAGCCTCAACAACCGAAGCAAACAGGTACCGTGACCATTTGTATCAATTATGTTATCGATGTGATCCTTAAAAGTTCTCGCTTTGAGAGTGTGAGTGTTGCACATTCCACTTTTGCCACAGGCAGTATATTTAGGACCGTTTGGGTAGTTGACATATATCGGTCAAGAGCAGATGACGAAGTTAGATGCGAATGATTATTGTTATGTGTCGTATTTTAACCGCTACCGACGACATGAGGCATGTAAAATGGTTCATGTATACCCTTAGGAAACCCAAGTTGTCTTCATTTTATCCCTTTCTCATCAACCATTGAGGTTGAAGGGTTGGTCAAAGCTACGAGCGAGAAGAAAGATCAGACTTACTTACTATGCAATTGCAATTGCAATGTATCTTATTTTAACCACGAAGGTAAATATACTATCGGATCGATGATTGCCAATAGATAAGAATGACCATGGTCTTGTTTCCTATTTCTACCATGATTGGGATGAAGCGATCGACATATGCAACGATGCATATTCTTTGGGAATCCTAGCCCTTGCCGTTGTGTTCCATTCTCGTCGGTTATTAAAATTTATGTGCGCCTTTATGCTACTACCGTTGAAAAGGATAAGTATTTCCAAATTTGCAATTGCAGATGATAAAGTCGTTTGTTGTATAGATTTTCATTCTAAAAGAGTGTTGAATTTGAGAATATGTATACGTGTCAAGAACACACAAATCCTTAATTGTTTTATAAATGAAAGATAGTTTTCAATGTTAATATTAGTTATAGTTTATGTTATTTTGTACATGATGATGAATGATTCTTTTAAATCTAGTTGATATTGTTAACGGGCTGGTTTTCATTGAGATTAACATGGATGATATATTAGGAGCATTTCTTAAGATACTTTTTGAAGTCCCAACACAATTGTGGTAATGAAGAAATATTGGTACATGTGTTAACAATGCCTGAATTTTGGGAGATGATAGAACGAATTCGGTACACAATATTCGCCTCTAATTTGAAGTTACGAGCTTTTCGCAAATCGCATTTGCAACATGTTGGAAAATTTAGTGCATTTGAGGGTTATGATTCACACCTGGTAATGGGTTAGGAGGTATGGAGTGTATACCCATAAGTTCCATGATCACCCTGACTCAGATAGTGGTTAAGTCTCTGGTGAAGTTCAGTGAGTTCACCCTTTGAGAGAGTGATACTCTGGACTGAATGATATTCATCATGATGACTGAAGAATCTCATCAGGGAGTGGTCTCATTAGAGAGTTCACGTCCTCAAGGAGTGAACCTCATAGTGATCATACTTAGGGAGCAACCCTCTCACGAATAGTTCATAGTGAGTATGACAATAAGCTGGGACTAAACCATAATTGACTTGTAACGGTTTTGACCGATTCAAGGGCAATGATTACAACATTTAATGGCCACGTTTAATTGATCATGTAACCACTATTAGCTATAATGGTGACAATTATGAGATGATTAATGGGCCGATCAATCCTCATAAATAGGAAATCTGATCATGCATGAAGGAACACACAGAAAGCAAAAACACTTGGATGCGCAAGGGTTATTGATTTGTGCCTAATTCAATAACACATATTTGGTCTTATCCCAAGTAGATATTCGTGATACCCAGGCATTAGGGTCGAATAGTTTAATTTGGAAAGTAATAACACGATTCCAAGTGATATCCGGTAACCACTTAGTGGTATTTTGTTTGCTATTGATTATCTTACCCTGCGTGGAGCTGATAAACTTCCAACACAACACATCTGAATTAATACATTATCCCACATAAACACATCAACACGGATGCAAAACGCATAATAACACAAGATTTTATAATATCGTTGGCAATGAAGCAATTGATCGATTCTTGTTATAAAATGATAAAAGACACTCCTTCAAAGATCAACAGGAAGTTGTTTTGGTTTTCACTTTTAAGTTCAAGATGTTTAGCAAGGTCCAAAGTAGTTTGGTTTGCTACATGCAACAATTTAATCAAGTACACAAGTATGTCATCAATTTCGGTTCTTCTTGATCTTCATATCAATATAATGGTCATTTTGTCGAGAAAAATTAAGTAGATTAGGACAAGAACTCGTTTGAAATAATTGAATCTCAAATTTATATACGGAGTAATGTTAGTGCAAAAACATTTAGCTATAGTATATTTGTAGCCCATTATGATATGTTTTCCGACCAAAGAGTTCATGGGTTAAGTCTCGTCAAGGACAAGTGTGAATTACCTACCTCATTCGAGATGCTAACTTTTGTTTCTTTTTTGTTTGTGACAAAATGCATCTTACAGGTTTGCTACAGATACTTACAGAAACCATCATTTTCCACTTCTTTGCTCACCTTTGTTGTTCTGATTGGTCAATCAATCAATAAAAATTGCAACACATACTAGAAATTAGCTACCTTTAAAAACACATCAACAGATTCACTGGTATGCGAAGGTGATCCATTACAGCAAAATAACAAACTTACAGCTTTCTAACGCTTTATTCAAGTAGTATCATCATTCAGTCTTTTAACTCTAGGCACAAACTTTAATACACACAACTTACAGTTTGGAAAATGAAGGTTTTCGCTATTGCTTGCGTGCTGATATTACCTCTTTTAAATCATCTGATAAAAGCATAGAGGAGTTCCAAGTAGCAACGTAATCCAAACCTTCATTCACAGACATGTCTCTGCTTTTTAATAACACATTTTTTGTCCCAATCACAGCAAGTGGAGATTTTGTCGCAGTCACGCAATTAAACAAGTACTAGTCCAGACTGAGACTGAGTCTCATTCTTATACTGAGTACACGATTACACTACGAAATCCAGGCTTAAGGCTCAGTATATCTCATATCATATGTGTTGGGTTTTACTAATCATAACAATTATAGAAAACAAGTAAACATCATCAAAGCATGCAGCGGAAGTAATAGGAATAATACTTGTAAATTAATTAACCGAATTAAAAGTATATGCGTACCTTTTGCGAATCAATGCAATTAGGGTTTATGGAAAAATCCCAAATTAAGATCAAGAACCAAGAAACCCTAAACCCTAATAAATTAGGGTTTAATACATTCGACTACACTAAAAGTCGAACACCCAAGTTACCAACACAAGTGCATTGGCCCTTCGTTCTTGTACACACGTATTAGTAGCGAATCAATGAGAAAAGCTAGGTTCTTGATCACAATAGATTAACCAAACACCTTTGTTATGCTCAAGGTCACTCGCAAATCCCTTACATGGGGTTTTACTCCGTCGACCTAAGAACAATAGGGAAGAAAGAAGAAGTTTGGCCTTCTATTGAAATCTAGTGTACCAAAGGATAAATACATAGGGATGTATTTATAGCCTTATGGTAGATGTCAAGATTACTATGGTTTCCGATGTGGGATTCTATAATTTCGGCCAAAAACAAGCCCAAAAGAGGGTTCCTAAAACCTTCTCTTGGCTTCTTAACTTTTTTTCATATCACGTTGACATTTAACGACCGATAATCAAAACTCGTTAAATATTAACTATCGTTAAGTATTTATTTGTGATCAATAATTAAATATTACATTTAATTTATTAATTATTGTTTACATTGATTCTCATACGTAATGTGTGCAATCTCAAGTCTCGAGTTCGAATCGGTCATACTAATATTAATTTATATCCATAACCTTCAGCCCCACTGGATATATCTTAATATAGTAATGGCATTGGTTTAGTCTAGCCTAACACGCCAATGCCCCGGATCGAATCGAGTGTGGTTTCTAGAAAACCATTTTAATGATTCATCATTAATAGTTATCCTTTACTTTAATACTTCATTAGCGTGAATATGGATCGAGTCATTTCACAAGTTAGTATTTGTGTTTCTCGTTATATCCGATTGAACAAGATTACCAAATCATCTCGAACGTATTCCGGATAGATCTTGGGTAAGGCCTTACAAACATCTTGCCAATCCTACGAGGGGCCCAAATAAGATTATGCTTTGAAACAAATTCAAAGGAGCAAATTATCTTGACTACAAGCAAAACTCATGAACTTTGCAACACTTCTTAAAATAGCCCTTATAACCACCTTTACGGATAGCGTTAGACTATTTCACACAAGTGTGCTACATTCATAATGATTATCCGGTATCTCAAGTCGAGGATAAATATACATGATTTACTTAATGACAAAGATCCATAAAGTACAATCATGTTAAGTTCGATCATTCTATATTCAATTCATTGAATATCATGTGAATTGGCATGTCCCACGATCAATATACTTTAAGTATATTCTACAAAACTCAGATTTGTCTTAATTCAATGACATTCCCACATCATTGATCGACAACGGACTTTTAAAATAACATAAGTTATTCACGGATTAAACATGCAAATATAGGATATAATATTAAGAAAATGAAAAATAAACATAACCAATATTTTATTTCATTTAAATAATATTTGTTCAAAACATCCCTTATCCAAATACTAAATAGATCAGTGCATGATAATACTTGTTAATGAATTATGCCTCAAGTAATGACAATCATACTTGTTGACAAGGCATAATTTCAACTAACTTTGATCTATTGGAATTTTGAGAATACTTATTTCAAGAATTCAACTAGTGAAGTTCTTGTATGTGTGCATTCAAAATATCTTGATATTGCCACATAATATTTTATAAAATGTGTGACATCCTCAACCACCAATTTATGACAATCAAACTTTCAAACATTTTAAAGTTTAAAGTATTCTTATTCTTTAATGTATAATGCAACTATGCTCTTACGCAACAATTGATGTCTTCCAAACTTTCAAGTTCGTTGGCTATGACAATTACGCAACAATTGTTGTATTGCTCATTAATAGAATTTTGAGAGCAATTCCAGGTTGAGGAATGTAATTCTAGATTCAAACATATTCTATTAAAATATTCATTACACTAGTTATCTAATAACTTCATTAGATATCAATGTTGTCAAATCATCTTGCATTCAAGCATTATACAACAATAACATGATGTACATGAAAAATCCTTATGTCAAACAAAGATTTATTTCATGTTCTACATATCTATTTTCCAAATGATATATCATGTTGTATTAGACTCATTTATTTTACCGCACATGTTTATTAATAATAAACATATATTCCAAGGTTGTATGTCTTATTGTCAAAATCTTTCATGTGAAGTTCCATTCCCAACTAAAACTTAACATTTAGCTTAGATGGAATGTTACTACCACAACATATAAGATTTAAAGAAAATAAACATAATACTCCCACTAGCTTTCGTGAATACTTAGAAATTATCTTATTTTAATTTTAAACCAAAACTTGGATTTAATAGTTAAATATAAGAATCATCTCCTAGATGCATGCATATATCCATTTATGGATTCTTGCAGATTTGTACATTTCGAAGATTATGTGAATTCATAAAACTCATTTGTATTACTTATCGTCCTCATAAAAGCAATCACACAAGAAAGAGTTTTAATATTCCATTGTCATTTTCATATCAATGAAAATAAGTATGACAATTATAATCATTATATATTTAATGTGCCAAGGAAAGAATATTCAATCACGTTAATTGCTTAAGTGTGATTAATAATCTTGTCACATGTCATGCATTAAACACATGTACAATTTTGTCCATATGATTTCTACACAAAGATTTAAACCACTAGGGTGTTCTTTCTTTTTGAAGAAACTCATCTTTATTAAGATAAACCAAGTTTTCAAAGTTGATCACCTTTTTGAACATCATCTTAACATTCATAGTATGAATAATTTACCACAATTCAATATTAGGTAATGTATCATTATGACTAACAGGTTTACCATGATCATGTAATTCATATTTCTCATCATATCAAATATCTGAGATATCCTTGCGGATCTATGAATGAGAATTCCACCATCTTGAGGTCTATCAGATTTGACCTCATCATGATACTTACTAGTGTATTTCAGAAGATTATGTGTTTTGTAATTGTAATTTAATCTCTTCAAGATCTAAACAAAACTCCCACTTGCTTTTGTAATTTAAAGACTATCTATAAATACTTTAGCAATTAGAACAACACTAAATTGTTTTCTTTTGGGATATTACAAATCACATTAACAGTTCGTAAATCTTGTTCGCTAATAACCTACTCCATAAGTAGTTTTAACAAATCAGAACTTCAATATAAGACTCAATGTGATTCATCACATTCCATACTAAAATGGTGTCTTATTAATCTTCTAGGTTTGAGTTTTATTAAGTATATCCAATCAATACTCAATTTTCTAACCTTGATAGCTTTTGGAATAAGAAAAGAAGATATAGTTATCTTGACTCAAACAATATAACAAATGTTTGATTCTTCTAACTGAACATACATATACCTACAGTATTTCATTAGAATTAATATTGTAAGACAATCTAACAATATGCAAGATAAACATATTCCTTTTGGCTTACCTATTTACCAACTAAGACAACTTAATGATATAATAGAATTCCAAGCCAATTGCATGCTTTATAACTCAAGTACTTTTGATCAAGTCAATTTATGTCATTAAAAATACATAAATATTTAAGATAGTATTACTTTATTTATTTATGTCATTCCATGAAGTGTCCAACTTAAGAAACTGTAAAAGCAACCACGCTCGATCTCACAACAAGTGGAGATTTACCTTGAGATTACAATCTAGCCAAGATCTCACTTAAACTAAAATGTAACTTCAAGTGTTTCTATATTTTGAATGACATAAGACATAAAAGTAGTCTATGCTATAATCTTGAAACATGTTCTTTAAGCAAGACAATCTTATTAGAACGTTAATCTCTTACCTTACGATCAAGAGAATCCATTAATCATATTTGTATGTGTTGTTCCTTTGCACACAATAAATACTTCTCCCACTTGTGCATATAACAACATCATATAGTAGATAAACACCATGACATTGTTAGGATCCAATATTTATGTTGTTAGATGATTCGGGTGGTCTAGGATTGTGATTAAACAAGTAAGCCATTTTGATAGATGAAGAGAGTTGAGAGGAGGTTTCTTGAAGAGAGTTGCTTAAGAAAATGAAAGGTTTATTCAAAAGCCACACCCCTTCCATGGATGGAAGGGTATTTATACTACAAACAATACGTCCTCTATCGGATGTGGATCGTGCATCTGATGGGTAAAGACCGTCCTTCCTCCACGGTGTTACACTAAACTATTCAACGCTACAAACTAACTAATTAACTATTAAATAATGTAAACAACGAAAAATCTACGAGCTAACATATGCTAGACCATTATTGGGGTGACCGACACTTTAACATGGAATTTCCAATTCTAACAATCTCCCCTAAGGAGGTCACCCCATGAAATACATTTTGCTTCCTAGCATTCTATCTTTGACTACGTTCTTGAGCTCGTAGACTTGAATTCTTCATTTCCGCAATCTTTGTGCATTAGTAACGATTCTTCAAAGTCCGCATTGATTTGTACTTTTAGTGGAGGCCTTTAACTGATCCACATCTTTGATGATCTTTGAGCTTTCATTGAGATCATCAGCCATATTAAATCTCTGGATCACCCTTTATTGTGTTGCCATCATGTGAAGTTGTGACTTTCGGACCGACATGCTCACACTTTTGAATCATGACATCTTTCCATCGAGTAGCGGAAGCTTTCTTGGTTCAAGATATTTGCGGAAGTGGCAGAGAACATAGTATAGAAATATCGAGCCGGGTTCGTAGATATGCACCGGTCATGATTTCTTCAATTTAAGTGTGGATCTTTGTGAGCATGCGGCTTTGGATTGACTCTCAATTACGATCACCGCAACCGTCCAAATGTACCGCAAACAACGATCGACAATAAAACACACGAAAGTATCTTTGATCACTTCGTTGAATTGAGGTACACGCCCACGGTTCCCGTTGATCAATACAAGTCTTCGCCTGTGATCGGTAGGATTCCTAAGAATCTCCTTGACAGGTTTCGCATTGTTCTAGCTGTTCTCAAATCGAACGTCTAAAGAAGACAACACGGAGTGAGTGAACCGGTAATTGAGATTCATCGATTGATGAAAATGATTTGAAAAACAATCGCATATTGCTTGATGAAAGAGTTTTGCAATCGACGAAGGTTTTATAAGAAGAAATCAATTTTCAATCATAAATACCCTTTTGATTTTGAAGATAATACCAATGTGCGAAAGAAGTGCTAGAGAAAAGAGTTTATGAATACACAACGAAAACCGGTTTTTCAAAGGTATCCGTCAATCCTTTTCTGGACCAAGGTTATTCAAGATTGAATCTCCCATCGTTTCTATCCGGTTGTCACAAGCTTGATCTTACGAAGATCTCACATGTCACCCACCAAGAGCTTGTTTGATGTTGGCTCTGAAGGATTTCCATCTTCATCGTGAATATTTTCATATCACTCGGATGTTCGCAATACCACAAGGATAATCGTGGGACTCTTAAAATATATTCTTACTTTCCACATTGTGTGAAACAACAAGTCTTCAAGAATAGTGTCCTAATGAGATATTGTGGATGATCTCTTGGCTCTAGACTCAATAGTGCACATTTGGTTCCTATGGGAGACTAGGGAGAGGTCTCCTTCTTCAATATCAACAATCTCTACGAGAAAGTCGATAGATTATGTAGGTTCCCGTGAGAATGAAACAAGCCCTTTTAAGAGGAACTTGAGTGGCTTGGGAAGTTTAGTGATGTGTCCTTTGGGTCCATGACGTCTTGTCTTCAATACCGGTGTTACCTTAGTAACAACCGGTAGCATATGTATTGAACCCGGTTTACGCCCTAAGGTTGAATTGATGGAGGCTATTTCTTTTCACCCTTTTCACATTCAGTTCTTTTTCATTCTTCAACCCCTTGATTGCTTACCGAGACTTCATAACTAGAACCTTGTTGGGTTTATTCCATTACTAGCTCTGTCTCGATCCGCACTCTTCCCATATTCTCATTTTTCTCCTTTTTCAATATTCCTAAGGACTCTACACTATCTAGTGGATTATCACAGGAAGATCCTCCGGTTCGGCGGATCGTGGGAACAAATACCTAACCTTACCATCCTTATAACTCCATGCATAAAGTAAAATGGTCGGTCTTTTGGTACAGTTCATTCTTCCTTGAAACCAATTGAAAAATCATTTGGAAAAACAATCAAGGTACTTGTGATACGAGATCAAAACATTTTGTACCTTAATAGTTTTGATCATTTAGAAAACCTCCCCCTCAACATGTGCATTATATATTAGAAATCGTTTAGCACATGGAGGCAAGAGGACTTTGAAATATTTTCTTTCATCACTATTTTCATAGAAAAAGCCATTTGATTTTCTTGGTAAAATTCTCCCCCTCAATATGTGCATAGGATAAGAGAAATCATTTTAACACATAGAGGCAAGAGTTCTTTTGAAGCACATCCACGAACACACAAGCCATTAAGAAACAATTTAAAACTCAATCAAGGTACTTTATTTTAAAACATAAAAGCATTTGTACCTCGATAGTTTATTTTCTTTTAAAATGCTCCCCCTCAATATATGCTTCGAGATTCGAAAATGTTTAGCACATATGAGAGAGCAGCCTGCACAATTAAATCAAAATGATCACCTTTTATCAAATTTCATTATTAAATCACAAATTCTCCCCGATCAAAATTATCAAACCATTTGAGATTTGTGATCCCATCGGTTTTGTGGATTTAAATCATTTAGAAAATTTTAGGGAAAGACGTGGCATAATTTAATTTTGAAAAATGACGGATAATGACCATTTTAAGACATTAAAGATTGTTAGTGTCAGGTATGATTGTTTTTAAGAGATCTTTTAAGTAAAACAAAACCATTTCACAATCAAACAAGAACAGAAAAAATTTCATTTTAAAAGACCTTGATTCAAAAGAAAAAATCATACCATGACATAACATTAAATCTTTAGATCACCACTTAAATTTTGTACAAACGGACTTTTTGTGAAGAAATATTGTTTGAAAATAATTTATTTTCAATCACTCTCCCCCTCAATAGATGACCGACGTCGATAATTGAGTGACTTAAATTTTGATAAAATGAAGTCCGGTGATTTTCAAAATTTAGTCCAATATGTTTTCAAAACAATATTTTCCATTTTCAAAACAATATTTTTCAAAGTTTTAGAAAAATGGTATCATCACGATTATCTGCACAAAGATATGTTAGGTGGTTGAGAAACTTCCGTTGTTGTTCTTTGTAGGGCTTGGAAGAAAAACCGTCTGCTGATGCAGTGAGACTTCTTCTTACGTTGCATTTTGAATGCCAACCGAGGTCAAATTAAGCTCCGTTTCTACAATCAATTAGAAGAAAACCATCTGCTGATGCAGTGAGACCTCTTACGTTGCATTTATGCCAACTCTCCATAGAAGTCTAATTAAGCTCCGTTTCTTCATTTGTCAATTCAAGATCTAGTTACCCTTTCCTTTCGGCATCCAAACATCATATTATGTGGGATCCGGATCGGGAACATTCTTATACCAAGATACATGCATACGTTAGTGAACACACATACAGATATATGGTGGTCGACATCACCCAAACAGCAATCGACTAATAAAAGTCAATTCAACATATCAAACAGATCATTCAAATATATGGGAATAATGTGTTTATCAAACTCTAATCATCTAAACCTAACAATCACATCCTAGAAACCTAGTCCTTCAACATAGGCAATTGTATTTTGAGATAAGCACGTAGGATGATTAAGATAATCTCGTTAGATGATATGATTTGAAAACATTCTCCCTCAATCAATGACTTAAATATCGAAAAGTTTAAAAGCTTTGAAGTCATTGATTGAGTTTTCAATTTTATAAAAACTTTGAAACCGATTGATTTGAATGCAACTCATTAACCACCATTTTGTTAAAACAAATATTTTTCTCAAGAATTTTTAAGGAAAAATATTTGAGTAGGGCAATGATCATTCGACATACTTTCCTCATTAAGTTTTAGGATAAGTGCACGAAATATAAGAAAATGGTTTAGCGTAGCACTTTCCTTCCTTTAAAGAGCGGGTTGCTATCGAAAAAATAGCAAGCCATAGTTTTAAGTCGGGTCACGATCTGAAATAACGCAAGCCATAGTTTTAAGCACGGGTTACGATCAAGTAAGCGTAAGCCATATTTTGAGACATGTTTAGAAAAGAATATTTACACCTCCTGCTCGAACTTCATCTATGGTCCCGTGCCATTATTGAATGACATTTCTAAGACCGTAGATGTTATCGATACGGAAGACATGTCTTGAGAAAACATATTTTTGGTATTTTTGAAATTTTCGATTTTTATGGGTTTTGAAGGTTTTATATTTTTCTATTTTCTTTTGTTGGTTTTATATTTTTGTATTTGGTTTTTGAAAATATTTACAATGATAGAGTAGATGATATAGTATAAGAAGATGATGATACGAAAAGAGATAAGGATATCGAGCAAAGACGTCGTAGAAGATAGAATTCGTCATCTCTTAAATATTCACCACCAAAGCTTCCGAGGCTCCGAATGAAGGCGAACATGAGCCTTTGAGAAAGAGAGACTTTGGCGACTTCCCCCAAACCGAAAATCCATTAGATGAGCAGATTCAAGCTCTATTTCAAGCTTGCTTTAGCTGTGTGCACAAAGAAGCACACCATTATCATAAATTCACCGCTCCTTTTAAGAACGATAATCTAGATTCTTTGTTCGGGTTATATCATCAACAAGAACAAGAACGTATCATCCCACTCTTTAAATTTCTTCTCATATTTCATTACCATCAAGTCTCAAGCAATCCATTACAAAAGGTGTCAAGAGAACACTTCCCCCATGTAGTTGAAATGATGCAAATTGTCTCTTAGTATAATGCTCAAGAACTCGAATACACAAATAGATTTCCAAAGAATAAATGATACAACCAACCAATGCACATTTATCTTTCCGATGATTGTGTATGAAGCTCAAGAACCCAAGTACTCAAATGCCTCCTCACTTGTGTGCCTTTTTATCTTCAAGAACTTTCTTACATCACTTCCCACGACGTTGGAATAATAACACTAAAAGCCAATCATGAGTCAAACCTTGAGTTTCTCTGCGGTAATGACAATAGTCTTCCGGGATATCTTCAATCCCTTAGAAGAGTTAAGCTCATCAATGTTTACTCGCTTAGATGCTTGTCTCCTTCCCCTCTGCTGGTTTTGACACTTCGTAATCGGCAACATCTTATCACCAAATAATTGAAATCTTTAGAAGAACACTTGTAATCTTGTGGGAATCAACTTGTCAAGTAGAATGTGAGCAAGTCTAATTGGGATTAAATCGACATTTCACCCTCCCCCAATTAGTGCTCTCCCTAAACCGATAACTGCTTTGATAATAGCCCAGTTAAGAAGAAGTCTTTAGATCGTTAAATGCAACTCGCCTTTAGTCTTCTAACACGCAGAGAAAGTGTAGAATGCAGATCAGACTCGACCTTCTTCCAGATTTTCCAGTTGGGGAATAGATAGTTAACATCTTCGACTCACCAAAACACAAGAACATCACCAAAAAGCATCCCAATTAACTTACATCTTGCAAGTCCCCTTAATTAAGATCCCTCCCAATCAAACAAGAATAGAAAGATGTTCATCAAGGAAATCAACAATCAGCCCGCAGCGAACACACGCAATGGTAACACCAAGCAAACAATCATATCAAACAAGAATAGAAGGTTGTTCGGAATCATCATGTTGATGTGCACGTGAAGCATTAACCGGAAGCACTTTGTCAATAAACTCATATCACTTGTGAAGATGTCAACTAACGGCTCTTAGAAGAAACACCATGTAAAGATGACCCGATAAAGAAGCTCGGTTCTTACATGAGTTTGGAGCCGTTTGACCATTTATTCTCGGATATCGATCAACCATGCGTAACTATCATATTTCTTTCTCAAGAATTGCATACGGAGATGCAATTCTTGATTAAATAAGTGAAAATCATCCGAATGTTCTATTCATACTTCTCTCCCGCAAAATCAGCACATGATGTCGCCATCTTCATTATAATCGAGCAAGTGGAATGAGAAAACAATCATGGTAGTGATTAGGTTTTAAAAGGTACCATTTTGAGGGTCGTTTAAGTCCTTATTTGATCACTTTTGTATCCGTTATTGCTTAATATCGTTCCTTTTCACTTTTAGGTCTCTTGAAGGCAAAATGTTGGAATGGCACTTATTTGGACGAAAAGGCGAATATCTGAAGAAAATGGCCAAAGTCGAATCGAGACACTCAAAGTCAGCTGAAATGAAGGAGACGGCGTCGGTGTTAATTGCGACGCCGTCGGAGGATTTTGTGACGATACTGAAGCCAAAACTCTATTTTCAAGTGACGACGTCGGGCTTTAAAAGAGTAGGCCGTTGCTACTCGGGACGGCCTAGATGCAACCCAGACGACGTCGAAGTCAAGAGGACGGCGTCACGGACATAAGGTGACGCCGCAAGGTTAACGTGGCTAAGACGAAACCTTAACGACGGCGACACGGCGTCACAAAACATAAGGTGACGCCGTCGCATATGTAATATTATATATAGAATCCGAATTTTTCGTTTTAGGAGAGTCTTTTGTGGAGTAAAACCTAAAACCGAACCAAGGGTGTCTTGTACAAGATTTTAGGGTTCCAAACCCTATCTTACATCAAGATAAGTATTTACTTCATCAATTTAATTATGTCTTTGATTATTTGTGTATGCTTGCATGTTCTCCATGTCCGGCTAATTTATTTGTGTGTTTGCTTAGGGAGTATGAAACTTAATTATTGAATATTGATTGGTTGTTTCTTATCTTAGTTGATTAATGATCTAGTAATGCGATAGGTCATTCGTTGTGTACTTAATGCTTGATTCATCTTTGTGAACCTTAGAATATAATTACGAGTAGTTATAAGCTAAACCATCCAAAGAGTGCCTTAGAGTAAGAGTTTATTATCCCTAGTGGGTTTTGTAGACGAGACCCTTTGGTAAGTTCAAAGAGTTGGGGAGAAACGATACCCTACAACTTTAGACACACAACGCGACTAAGAATAAGGACGTGACAAATCAACCATCAATAGGAGATAATTAAGGAGTAGTAAAACCTAAGTAAACACATATTTAAACTATCATACGAGCACACATTAATTAGACATAGACTACCACCACCTTAGTTTAGATAATTAGATATTAGTAGAGTAATCGGTAGAAATACCAACCCCCCCAATCCAATACCCGAGATTCGTACCTTTCAATTTCCTAAAAAAACATAAAAGATAAAAATAATCTTCCTCAACCTTAACCTTAGCGTAGTAACTTCTCACTAGCATTCCTATTCCCCAGAGAACGATATCAATACTGTGGTTTACCCTAATTACTACACTACAACGATTAGGTTCACTTGCCTAGGTGTTATAAAACTTGCTCAAGAAAAGGAAGTTTCCTTGACCCCGACGACGCGTGTAGCGTTATCGTGTAGCCGGTTCACTTTATGATCGAAGCGCATGGAAAAAGTATGAAGCATGTTGATGAGAATGGTCATATAATGAGAAGATTTCTTCTTCCAAGATAATGCATTGAAGCGCATACATTTCTTTTCTTTAGAGTACGAGGCATGAACTGATGTGTTCATACGTCATAAGAAGATTTCTCTTCTTTCAAAGATAATGCGCACTGAAACGTACACATTTCTTTTCTTTAGAGTACGAGGCATGAACTGATGTGTTCACGTCAATAATCTCTCTCTTTTCATCTACTCTTGGCAAACTTGTAATCAACCCCATTATCATTCAGTAGGCTCTTTGTAGTGACAACTGATGGAGAAAACTCAATATGATGAATTTGACCCTGAAGTAAACTAACCCGAACTCGTGACTTAAACTTGCACATATGCAACAAAGAGCAGTGCCGATTTCCATTAGCATCTCTAAGTACTCTCTATGTACTCTATACTCTTCAACCAACCAACCATCAAGTATAAGACATACATTACCTCTTGAAAATCACAATTGAATGTGACCTTCGAGCACTACAACGTAACTCCTTAAAGTGATAGTTATTTTGTGGTGATATGAGCCCAATTCCCCAAGTGGTAAAAGAAAAGGTAAAAGACACCCAACAATAACTAGATTTCAAGTCTTCGTTTATGATAATAAGCTCGAACAAGGATCATGAAGAATCTTCATCCAACCATCCCGATACCTTCGGATACTAAGTACACTCGCGCCGTGATATTTCACTTCAACCTCAAATAAACAATAGTGAATTAACTCCGTTGTCACATCTTGTTAAAAGCTCAACACTAGCCACCTTTGACGTTTTAAGTGAACTATGATAATGGTTTCATCCTGACCATGGTTACAAGCACAGAACCCCGTAAAACCAAGTAATAACCATACTGCCATGACAAATATCCAAGCACACATCCAATTCATGAAATACACCCTTTTATCCCGTCTTCGAAGCAGAAACCGTAGCACCAAGATCCGATTACACTTTCTTCTCCAAGATGGTTCCATCATTACGAGATTTTACAACTCTATGGTTTAAACCGAGAAATAGTTTCTTTCAGGGATTTTACAAAACCAAGAATAAACCGTAAGATAGATCCGAAATGCACTTTACTAATACGGGATGTTTCCATTGTCACGGATTTTACATGTCTAAGATTTAAACCGAGAAATAGGTTCTTTCGCGGGATTTTACAAAATCAAGACAAAACCGTAAACAATGTCAGCTTGAATGTGTTATGACAACATTGGTTTCGGAGAATATCTGTTTTTAGGAGAACATGCAGCGGTTCATCAACGGTTCATTATCCAACATCATCAACATCATCAACCATCCAATAAATACTCTGGAAAACACATCGTTCACATATTCTGTCGGCTATTGTTGTGACCACATGGAGAAGTAGACCCGATATGCCAAACTTGATGATGAAGTAAAATTTCCCAGATTTGTTACTTAAACTTGTACTAATCCTTGTGAAGAAGAAACAGTGTACCCAATGTACAAAAACTCTTGACATATCCTCAACTGCGTGAGACACCGAAGTGATAGCTACGTTGTGGGTTAAACGAGAAAGAATCACAAACGCAACTAAATAGCCAAGTCTTTATCACCCTCTATAAACGCCCAAACAATTCATCTTCGCGGAAGGGTAGAAAGAAAGAAGACGAAAATAAGTAAACGCACCCGGAAAACGTCACTTCAAATTCAAGTAAGAAATACCGAACAAACAACCCCGTAGTCAACTTTGTTCAAATATCAATTCAAGCCGTGACATAAAAACCTTTGTGAATATGTATAAACCAAGGTACCAAACCCCATATCACAACAACTCTAATTATCATATCAGATCACAACAAATCTCATCATCATCAATTTTCATTAACAAATCTCATAATCAATCAAATCTCTTGAGAAGCCCATCTGAACCAATCATGTGAATGGTCCAAACTTGGTTAACTTGAGTAATCGGGGCTCGATCCATGAAGTTCAATCCAAATTAACCCAAGCCAAACATCTAACTAAAACGTTTGAACCGTCGCATAAATACCAACTTAATAATACCAGGCAAGAACCTTGAGTTCAATCAGTAACACAAGCCATGAACATTAACACAAATATTCCCGAGAAAGTCACATATCACTCAAACACCAAGTGATATTAAAACATTGGCAAAGTATGAAGTTATAAAAATCGAATATCAATTTATTCAATTAGGACATTTCAGCTTTACTCCAACGTTATACCAATCCACGCCCATTCATAGAAATATAGTGTCGATCCAATATCCAATGACACAAATCATAGGCCCAGCAATATGTATGCCCCGTCCAATTTGGATCCAGATTATGTCAACCCTAATATTTAGGGTATAAAACACAAACTTCACACTCATTTTACCCTAATCTTTAGCACCCAAACCCTAAATACTCTCTCAAACATCGCCTCTCACATTCCAGTCACATATCTGCTTCACTTAACCCTCATCACCATAAAAGAACGCCTCCCTTATCTCTCGTCAACCTCCCCAATAATCACATCAAACCCAAATAATCCTTGCAAACAAAAATTTAGTCCGCTCCCTTTTGATGCACATAATAACTCGCTCCCAACAAGTATATAAATATCATTCATAGAGCATGAGACGGACGATCTTGCACGATCATGACCTCGCCACAGGGATGGCTACGAGGACAAGAGACAGCCACGAGATGGCTCTTAGCATATCGACGAGGCCTCAAACTCAAACCAAGGTAGGTTTTGTTTTACTTTTAATGATGAAACGAACCAAAGACAACACATGGCAGATTTGTTATGTTGTTTCTTTCATTGTTCGGATATTAAACAAGAAGTGAATGCTTCAAAATGATCAATGATGAAAGTCTATTTCGTGTTTTAGACCTTTGGTCTTGATGTTACTTTAGAGTACCACGAAACTAGATAACAGAGATCGAATGTCTTTTGGTCATTTGACTTAGAGTTTGGACATGAGTCTTGATACTTGCATAGACGAAGGAGATGGAGGATGAGTAGGATAGGTTAGATATGGGATTTGATTGTGGTGAGTTTGTTTGATTAATTTTTTTTTGTTTCGAAAGTTTGTGGACTGATGAAGGTTTCTATCCTGAGGTCGAAATGTTTACTTCATATTGTTTTTCAGTAGTCAAAGATTTTAAAGTCTTAGGTTAAAGTGGTCAACAACTCGCTTCATTATCTGGTTAACAATGTGCATTGTCCAACTCGCTTGTACATAAAGACCTTTTAGCAACTCGCATTCAATAATGCAAGTGAGCAACTCGCATCATTTTAAAGAGTTGACAACTCGCTTTATGACTTTAAACAACACGCTTCAATAGCAACTCGCTCAATAGCAAGTGCAACTCGCATATTACCCAGCAACTCGCATATGACCCATATATATGACAACCCGCATCTTGTTGACTCAAAAGTCAAACAACCAACTCGCATATGGCAAGTCGCTTAGTACAAGTTATCCCAACTCGCATATTTAGCATTGAATCTGGACATGAAATAGTAACTCGCATCCAAGAATACATTGAGTAAAGACAGTCAATACTGTCAACTCGCTTTGATGAAAAAACAGTCAACTCGCATAGATGAAACGAGCTTAAAACAAGTTAACAAACAGTTTCAACACCAGATTCAGCACGAACATTAAAAACAGTTTAAAAACAGTTTTAACAACCATTTTAAAAACCCATCATATCCAGCTCAACCTTTACCCACGTCAAAAACCATCATACAACCATTTAAAACATTCGAATAAAAACAGTTTGAGACAAGAGTTTAAAAACAGTTTTAAAAACCATTTTAAACATAAAAAAACCACGTCAAAACCGCATACATGAATCGAATAAAAACCATTCGAATGAGACCCAAATCAACACAAACAACACAACCTGAGCTCTGATGCCAATTGTTAGGATCCAATATTTATGTTGTTAGATGATTCGGGTGGTCTAGGATTGTGATTAAACAAGTAAGCCATTTTGATAGATGAAGAGAGTTGAGAGGAGGTTTCTTGAAGAGAGTTGCTTAAGAAAATGAAAGGTTTATTCAAAGAAGCCACACCCCTTCCATGGATGGAAGGGGTATTTATACTTACAAACAATACGTCCTCCTATCGGACTGTGGATCAGGCATACAATGGGTAAAGACCCGTCTTTCCTCCACGGTGTTACACTAAACTATTCAACGCTACAAACTAACTAATTAACTATTAAATAATGTAAACAATGACAAATCTACGAGCTAACATATGCTAGACCATTATTGGGGTGACCGACACTTTAACATGGAATTTCCAATTCCTAACAACATTCGTTTGTTTATGTGAGCAATATGATAGTGTCATAGATATATAAGCATTACAAGTAGATGTAGGAGCACTTATTTATCAAGGAAACGTTCATGACTATCCTTGAGAATATGAATGTCTACATTTTTGAACGTAATGTATTATTTCAAGAAAATCTAGAAATAATCTGACTTACTACCAAGATAATAAATCTTGTAACTCCCATCTGAATTAGACAACGTTACAATAATGTCTTATTGGTAATACACCATACTCCCAACGGATTTGACAACATTGTAAGTGTTTCATTAACCGGTGAAAATAGCGTGCTATTACGTTGCTACCCCTTTGTAAGACCATTCGTAACAATTACTTAGGTACTAAAATAGTGTATTCTACTCTGTAGATGATGGATCATCCATCAATGCTATTAACTTGAAAAATTTAGCATGCAATTTCTTCCTCAATGGGTCTACCATCGCCATAATGATGTATAGCACCTTAAATTAGTCAAAACAAAACAACTAGATAAAGTATACTAGTTTGTCTTTTACCAATTTTGCGGTAATTAGTCTAGCTTCTAATTAAATAACTCATAAAACGTCATACATGTTTTCTAGTTGACCAAAATGTCATATAAGAATTCAATCACCAACAGAGGGTAATGAAATCTTTTATGGAAAACAAGGTATGCAATTTTCTTAATTATTAAAGTTTGCTTTGAGTTATATATATTAGAATTTAGACAATTCTAATGTTCCTATCATACCTTTCTCAAAGGAATAGGATTGAGTCTCACTCTTCTTCCATGGAAAAGAGTCTATGTTTGTCTTTTTAGTAAATTTTTCTTGATCAAACATTTGTTTGAAAACAGAACTAGATCAATTTACCAAAGCCCAAACCACGTTTACGGTTTAATGTTGCATTAATACAATCAAAAGAATTAACAAAATTCAATTTTAGTATTTTCGATAATTAAATCTTTCAAAAAAATAAAATACCCTTAGGTCAATATTCATATTAACCATAGAATTTTCCTTGAATCTAGGACCCTCATTATCATAGTTTTAAATTGCTAAGATTAAATTCTACAAAGTTTTAATCGATGCGTTGCGAAACTTACAACTTTGCACTAAGATGCTTCGTACATAGAATGGTTATACTAGGTAGCTCCAATCGAACTCACAGGGAAGGAGGACCGTAAGCGCAAAAGCATAACCTTAGACATCCTTTCGAGTGCGATGCGCGCTTCTTTATTAACCCCTTTATAGTTTGTTCTAGTGGGTGAGCCGTTCTAACCATTTAGTACGATCGCATCGATCGATTAAAAGTTCAAGATTTAATACTTAGAAAACAAATCAAAATTTTCCATTATTTAGTCCATTTAATTTTCTATTCTCAAAAAACCCTTTTTGCTTACTAACGTGTCATACAATATAAACAAAAGGCACTTTAATAAAATTAAAACGAACTCAAATAATATACATATAACTTAACAATTAACATATGTTAAAACAATTAGCCACATGCATAATTTGTTCGATAAAACCCTAATAATCAATTCTAGGTTTAATAATGCATATGTTTAACCAAGACTTCCACGTGTTTTCATCAAGTACAACGTGAGCCACATACATCGATGAATCGATTGCGTAAGTCTTTGCTAAAACACATGCCACATAGCACATAATTGATTCATTAGATATATTGAGGTTTTCCCCAATTCAATATTTATCAAAAAGAAATACATGTGAATAAACTTAACGGTTAATGATAAACATATATACTTAATAATTTAATCATATAATCAATAATCCATGATAAAACATGCATGTATTTACCATAGATTCCACATAACAATTATTCAAGAATTCCCAAGATACGCATAATTATGTCACATAACAATTATTCATAATAACCACATAAAAATATACATGCAATCCTAAGGTTTCTACAAGTTTTACAAAAAATAAAACCTAATTAAACAATTAATGGGTAATCGACCCAATTAATAAAAAATTAGGCTTCCAATTTTCAAACCCTAGAAACCATAAAAGCATATAATAATCATAAAGATTTAATTTTATGTGTTTGATGATTAATTATAACGATTAACTCGGCTCGAAACCATTGTTGGGTTTTACTAATCATAACAATTATAGAAAACAAGTAAACATCATCAAAGCATGCATGAAGTAATATGAATAATACTTGTAAATTAATTAACCGAATTAAAAGTATATGCGTACCTTTTGCGAATCAATGCAATTAAGGTTTATGGAAAAAACCCAAATTAAGATCAAAAACCAAGAAACCCTAAACCCTAATAAATTAGGGTTTAATACATTCGATTACACTAAAAGTCGAACACCCAAGTTACCAACACAAGTGCATTGGCCCTTCGTTCTTGTACACACGTATTAGTAGCGAATCAATGAGAAAAGCTAGGTTCTTGATCACAATAGATTAACCAAACACCTTTGTTATGCTCAAGGTCACTCGCAAATCCCTTACATGGGGTTTTACTCCGTCGACCTAAGAACAATAGGGAAGAAAGAAGAAGTTTGGCCTTCTATTGAAATCTAGTGTACCAAAGGATGAATACATAGGGATGTATTTATAGCCTTATGGTAGATGTCAAGATTACTATGGTTTCCGATGTGGGATTCTATAGTTTCGGCAAAAAACAAGCCCAAAAGAGGGTTCCTAAAAACTTCTCTTGGCTTCTTAACTTTTCTTCATATCCCGTTGACATTTAACGACCGATAATCAAAACTCGTTAAATATTAACTATCGTTAAGTATTTATTTGTGATCAATAATTAAATATTACATTTAATATATTAATTATTGTTTACATTGATTCTCATACGTAATGTGTGCAATCCCGAAGTCTCGAGTTCGAATCCGGTCATACTAATATTAATTTATATCCATAACCTTTCAATATGTATTACTAAAAACAATCGACTACAGACGAAGAATATATACCCATATTAAGAGACCCTTCTTCCAGACCCTTCTTCCATTGGTTATATGGTTATAAGCATTGTTACATTACATTTGGTTCTTTTCGGTTTTCATAGCTGTACCTCATTTTAAATTTCAATTCATAACGAAGTTAGATAAACAAGGTACTACATAAAAGTGATATGAGGCAGGTAGCACTTAAATGAGTTCATAATAGTAGATGACAGTTTAATTGAAATCCTGAAAAGGTTGGTGGAGTTTGGTTGACACTTTCATAAATTTGATACCTTATGAATTTATGACATTTCTATCTTTACTTCTTTGTAAACTCCACTTTAGTCACAAAGACCCACTAAAGAAATATGATCAATGTTAAACTGTTTTCTTTATGGTTCAAGATTAGATGTTGACACTTGACTCATTGTAATGTGCAAATTTTCATGGCTCAAACAAAAGCTTAAGAATTTAGGTGTCAAAACTCAAAAATATTGGGCTTTATTACAAGTCACGACATCACTAATGGCTTGTCTAGCTTTAATTCTTAATTTTATAATGAAATTGAAAAGTGATAGACTCTGTATATCTGATAGGCTTAATCCGTCACTCTTTATTTTCCTTTTAGTTAGTCGAAGTTAATTAATAACAATATCACATGAGAAAGTTTTTAATGATACATACAAAATGGAAATACCAAGTTCAGTATCTTTGATGTCTATCTGGTATGTTTAGTTATGATCGTTAAATATGACTACAATGATGGAATCAACATGATCGTTAATATTAGTTTACAAAATTATGGGACATTACGTCATAATTTATACAAATGGTGTTTTGATACATGTTCTGTTTACTTATGACGGAGGAATATGTGTTAAACATCTTCTTAGCTTTCTGTATCAAAATTGTTTGTTAAACGGAGACTATTTGTCATCGTTGCTATACACGGGTACCCTAATACTGGGATGTAAACATGGATGAATGTTTAATTTACATAATAATTTAGATACTTACTTCGTGTACTTATTAGAGTTTCAAACCACTTTTTGGACTTGATATTTTCAAGTATTATTATTGGTTGTATTTAGATACAAGCTAGACTCGTGTTTGTATAATAAAAGTGCGGTCGTGTTGATAAAGTTTTCATTTTTCTCTAATCAATCACAGTAACTTTATAAGGATTATTGGTGTAACAAGATTCATATAACACATGCTTTGTTTTAAATGAAAGTAACTAAAACTTGTAAGCGGATGAGATTTTCATTTTCCAGGTTAATCGAAGAGGACAAGTCTTTTAATCTGATATACGCGGCCTAATCGGGGTATCTCTGTCATTGTTTTCGACCCATCCCTATCCACCTCCAAATATATATCTAGTGAGTTTTGAATCCTTCGCTTCTTGTGAGGAACTCAAGTACCTTACCACAAGACCATTTTATGATGGTTAGTTTAAAGTAAGTACCTTACCACAAGACGTGTGAGATACTATTTAACTATTTATGAGATAGATGGTATAAGCTATAAAAGTTTGTCGTTAAAACAATAATATGCGTATCGTTAACTATATATACGAACTTAATAAAATAAAAACTTAATAAAATAAAAAAATCTTACTTAGCTAGAGATGTGAACTTCTGTCCAAAAGATGAGCTTGTAAATCTTTGGTGCAAACTTAAACAATATAACAAAGAATTTTAAAACTTTTTGGGAGGTCATTCAAAATGATGTGGTGCGGTTTGTTCGAGAGTTCTTCCAATCGGCGTGTTTCCCTAAAGGATGCAACTCTTCTTTCATTGCTTTGATTCCTAAAGTTGGAGATCCGAAATTTGTGTCGGATTTTAAGCCTATTAGTTTAATTGGCTGCCAATATAAAATTATTGGTAAACTTTTAGCTAATAGGCTTAGTACGGTTATCGGGAGTTGTGTTAGCTTTGAACAATCGGCTTTCATAAAAGGTAGGAATATCCTAGATGGTCCCTTAGTCTTGAATGAATGCATGGCATGGTATCGTAAGAGGAAAAAAGCTCTCATGGTATTTAAAGTTGATTTGAGAAGGCGTTTGACTCCTTGAGATGGGATTATCTTGATGTGATCATGGAGAAGTTAGGTTTCGGTCTCAAATGGCGCATGTGGATTTTTGGATGCTTAAAGAATTCTAGGGCTTCTATTTTGGTTAATGGCTCGCCTACTTCTGAGTTCGAGTTGTTAAAGGGCCTTAGGCAAGGAGATCCTATGTCTCCTTTCCTTTTTATTCTTGCTATGGAAGGGTTACATGCTATGGTCTCTAAGGCAGTGAATACGAGTTTGTTTAAAGGCGCTTCTATAGGTCGCGGTAATACAAATGTTTCCCATTTATTATATGATGATGATGCTATTTTTGTAGGCGAGTGGTGTCATTCCAATGCGTACAATCTGGTATGTTTGTTTCGTTGTTTCTTTATGGTATCTGGACTAAAATTTAATGTGCATAAAATCAAAATTTTAGGGGTTAATGTTCCTGATGAGGAAGTTTCTAACATGGCTCTAATTCTTGGATGCGGGGTTGCAAAGCTGCCAATGATGTATTTAGGCGTGCCTGTTGGATGCAACATGGGGCGATGCGACAATTGGAAGCATATAGTTCAAAAGTTCGAATCAAAGATGCCTCGGTGGAAAGCAAAATTATTATCAGTTGGAGGGCGTTTATCTCTAATTAAGGTTTTTCTAGGTAACCTTCCTACCTATTATATGTCGTTGTATTGGATGCCCATGACTGTACAAAAGCGTCTAGAGTCCATGCGTAACAGATTTTTCATAGGAGGAGATTTAGATGATAAAAAGATTACATGGGTTAAGTAGAAAACATGTTTAGCAAGTAAGGCTATGGGTAGTCTTGGTATTGGAAGTATTTTTGCGTTAAATGCAGTCCTGCTTTTCAAATGGGTATGGAGGTTTCGAACTAGTTCTAATGTCTTGTGGGTTAATGTGATTAAAGATATTCATGGGCATGATGGAGGCATTGGATGTGGTAGGGCATGGAAGTTGACTCACAACCCTTGGAATTCTATAATTCGATCGGTATCTCAGCTTCAAGAGAAGGATATAGATTTATTGGCTTTGTGTGGTCGTTCTGTTGGAGATGGGAGCTCGATCAGTTTTTGGGGCAATAGCTGGTGTGGGAGACGTATGTTAAAAGTTATTTTTCCTCGTGTTTATGCTTTGGATGGGAATAAAATGTGTACAGTTTCTCAACGTATTAACGTTGATGACTGGTCCAACGTTCTCAGAAGACCTCCAAGAGGCGGGGCTGAGTCAAATCAATTTGACGAGTCAAATCAATTTGACGAGTTGATTCAGGCCATACGGGATATGGTCCTATCTGATTCGGTTGATGGGTGGAAATGGGAGTTGGATTATTTTGGGTTTTCAGTTGCTTGTGCGCGAACTCACGTAGACGAACACACCTTACTTGGCAGTTTCATGTCTACTAGATGGTTGCGATGTATTCCTATCAAAGTTAATGTTTTCATATGGAGGTTGAGGCTTGACAAACTTCATACCATGGCGAATATGGACAGAAAAGGCATTGATGTTGCTTCTCTTTTATGCCCCGTTTGTAATGTGCATGTGGAGAACGTTGATCATATGTTTTTCTCGTGTGAGGTGGCACAAGATCTTTGGGGTTTATTGGCTAGATGGTGTGCTTTTTGGACATTCCGAAGGTCTCAAATATTGCGGAATGGTTTTCATTACAAATATTATCCTACAAATCGAGCTCAACCCGCAAATGCATTAATACTAATGAACAACTGCTTCCTGCAAACTGATTTTGTTTTGTTACCTTTAATGAGTCGAGTATTTGGGTCTTGCATGACTCATATTTAAACTTTATTTGAGTCAACAAGTTCAAGTCTCAAAACAAAACAAATGCATGTGTAAATGTGTTAAACATAAGCTCTATCAATTATGTATAGTTTTGATCAATATTTTTATAACTATATTTCTATAATAAATGAGTAACATGATAACATCATATGCACGCATGGTCCTTTGAACAAAAAAAGGTTTATAAATACTCCATGTCACAAGATCAAATTTGCTTTTAAAGATGAACAATGCAATTGATAGATCTATTGACAATCAATGAAAGTGTCAAGGAGGTAGTTGGTGTGAGGTTGACAACACTCTACAAGATGAAAATATATTGACTCACCAAGCCGAAAATAATCATAAATTCATAGTAGGGCTTGAAGATATATATATTTATCAAAAGTGATGAATTGGTCGGGTTTGATGTTCCAAGAACATATTCGGTTTTCTGCTGCAAAATAACAATTTTACAGTATTATAAAAATAATTAGAAAAGGACAGGAACTCGTTTGAATTAATTGAATATCAAGGCCGGGTACAATTTACATACGAAGTAATAATAGTGCAAAAACAATTAGCTAATATGTTCACCAACCAAGAGTTTGTGCATTAAGTCCTGTGAGGAACAAGTGTGAATTACCTACCTCATTCGAGATGCTAAGTGTGCGTTTAGTATATTTTGATACATCGTCTAATATGAAATCAGAATGTTAAATACTTTAGTTTTGAACCATCTAATAACAATGATGAAATATTTCACAACGTCATTGCAAAAGTTATGTGTCTGTATAAAATGAGCAACAGGTAGTAAGAGATCATAATGGTAAAATATTTCACAGCTTCATTGAATTCAAGTTTAAATTGTCATAAAAAATGTGAAGTAGTGAAGTTGACAACACTTTGAGAAGTACATCATAATACACTTTAAGAAGTCGTCATTAAACACATATTTAAGTTGACACCAACCAACCTGCTATCACAAGCATCACATGTGTTTGTTCAAGCTCAGTTGGAATTGAAGAAACACAAATGAGGCCACTCCATTGGAAAACCACACGGATCATGATCCGCACCTTCCCATTTCAAACAATCTTCACCGTCCATTATTTCTTTCATCAATCCAACCCTTCATACTCACTCCCTCCTATCTTAAATCTGCATTCAATACCATCTAACCACCCACATCTCTCCATCTCTTTAAAACTGAGCAACCAATTAACCATTGTACTAACAAAACTCAAACATACCAAATTCTTTTGCCTTTTTAGTTGGTGGCTATCTTGTGGCGATGAACATTGTCGGGAAGGGTTGCTCTACTAAAGATCATATATTATTTCTGCTTTTATTTTTTGATGCGCAAACAAAAGATGTTTTCAGTCTTTGTTGGAATAGGTGGTCTCGGAAAAGTACAACAACACATGATGGTGCAGTTGTAAAGTTAATGACCTCGCCATTACATTGTAAGCTTCTTTTGACATATTAATATCTCTTTCTGGTCTAATTATATATTTTGTTTTAAATGCTGTTATATTAGAGATTCTTATTGTTTATAATCCGAGGCATCTAGTTGAAAACCCTGGGTAATAACCGTAAAACTAAGGTGGTTCCTAAATTTGTTAAGGCAAAACTATAATTTTATTAGCGAGAATATAACCGTTGAACGGGTCGGGTTCCTAATTCTGTTTTGGTATAATTTAGGATGATTATTGTTTACCGCCATAAATCAACTTACATTTTTCTATTCTTATTGTAGAGATGATTCTCATATTTTCTCATGTGATGGTGATGTGAGAATCTTTTATTAGGATTGGTCACCTTATCAGCAACATTCCATGAAAGCGAGGTATTAAAATTTCTTGGTTGGTTGTATTAGTGTGTATTGAATTAGTTATGTTCCATTGGACATGAAGTGTCAACTATTATCGAATATCACTATATAAAACATGACACCTTATAATCTATCTTTTGAAGTAAACAAATACAAAAACTGTGCTCATTGAATTTTCATAGTTTTTTAATGGGTACCCAACAAAGAAATATATAATCCACATATTCATATTCACACTATCATATCAGTTCATTCATCGTTGTTTATTGGACAAGTAATATCAAAAAAACTATGCTATAACCACAAAAGATTTAAAAAAAAAATGTATTATGTCTTGATTGAGTTAATCAAAGAGAAAAAAGAAAAATTATTACAAAAGCCGGCAATCAAAACATAACATCTCATTTTGTGTATTTTTTTTTTAACATTTTATGATTGTAGTATAGATTTTTTAAAAATAAGTTTTACACTACTCATTTTGTTAAATTAGTTTTTAAAAAACGGTTAAACAAAAAACTTTTATATAAAGAAGGAAAATCACATTTTACATTTATATTATAATGAAGAAATAGAGAATGAGAGATATATAATATGAGGGTTGACAAAGTACTAACAACAGCGAAACTCTAATTCTACTCCCTTGTATGAGATAACACTTGTCACTCAACTTTGTTTTTGAACAAAACTTATCACTCCACTTTAGAGATTCAAGTCACTTCATCATGGCTGATAACGCTTCACTTATATACCGTGAAAACTACTACGCATGGATGTGTAAGTTTTTATAACTCTTGCTTGGTTTCATGTTAGGAGCCCACATAGCTATATGCTATGCATATACGATCACAGAATTCTATGAAAAGTCACCCCATGTTCATATTTATATGGGCTGCTACACGGGAGTCGGTTTCGTTGCTGCTGTTCAAGGAAAAGGTTTTAGAGCTGAGAAATTTGTTGAATTATGTTGGTTAATTGCGTGCGTTTGTCAATCGACACTTGTAGTCACGGCAATATCGCAGATTTTCATACCTAAATCACAAGGAAAGTTTCTGAATTTTCGATTTGAGCTGTTTTCGATGAGTGTTGCACATTTCAATTTTGACGAAGACAATATTTTTGGGACCGTTTCGGTAATAGATACATATGGGGCAAGAGCAGAGGGGTGGACGAAGTCAGCTGCGAAGGATTGTTGTTATGTATCGTATTTCAACCATGAACGGCATGATTCATTAGGCATCCTCAACGGTTCCTACATTCCATTTGGCGTCCCGAGTTGTCTTCATTCAATCCTTTCTCATCATGTTAAAATGCCGGTCAAAGCTACGAGCGAGTAGAAAGATCAAACCTATTTACTTTGCAATTGCAAGGGTACTGTGGATTCAAACACCATGTGTGGCACTCTTAAGTTTGATGGTAAAGATGGTCGTATCCTTTTGGATTATGCTGCTTAAAGATGCAGTAGATACAACAATGGAGCTAACGTTTAATCATATTAGTTATAGTTTATGTTATTCTCTACATGATGATGAATGGCTCTTCTAAATTTAGTTGATATTGTTAGCATGTTAATATTAGTTATAGTTTATGTTATTCTCTACATGATGATGAATGGCTCTTCTAAATTTAGTTGATATTGTTAGCATGTTAGTTTTCTTTAGGAACTAGTCCGTTGAGATTAACATGAATGATGTGTTAGGAGCTTATCTTAAGGCACTTGGAAAAGTAAAAAGTATGTATAAGTGTGTGTTGAAGTCCAACTAAATTGTGACAACGATGAAATATTAGTAAATGTGTTAACAATGCCTGAATTTAGGGAGAGGACTGAACGCGTGGGTGCAATGGATAATCGGAATTTGGCGTGTTGGTTTATTGCATTCATCATGTACACTTGAATTGAGCTCACCTTAGAAAGAGTTGAACTAGCATTGAAATAATAAGATCTAATTTGAAATTTCAAGCTTTACGCAAATCGCGCATTAGCAACACATCTGAATGTTTACATTATCCCCACATAAACACATCAACAAGAATGCAAAACACCAATAATGTATAATGACACAAGATTTTATAATATGGCCGGCAAAGAAACAGTTGACTAATTTTTGTTATAAAAATGATCTAAAGACATTGCTTCGACATCAGCAGGAAGATGTTTTGGTTCAAAGTTCAAGCTTTGGTTTCACTTTCAAGCTCTTATAAATGTGTTTCAATTTTTTTTTTAGCAAAGTCCAATTGTAGTTTGGTTTGTAACATGCATCAGTTTAGTCAAGTACCCAAGTGTATCGTCGACTTGGGATCTTCTTGATATTCTTATAAATATATTGTTCATTATGCCAAAAAAATTATTATAAATGGGCAAGAACTCGTTTGAAATAGTTGAATATATATCAAGGCCGGGAACAATTTACATACGGAGTAATAATAGTGCAAAAACAATTAGCTAATATGTTCACCAACCACGAGTTTGTGCGTTAAGTCCCGTGAGGGACAAGTGTGAATAACCTACCTCATTCGAGATGCTAAGGGTGTGTTTAGTATATTTGGATACGTCGTCTAATGTGAAATCATAAATTTAAATACTTAAGTTTTGAACCATCTAAACTATACATAAGAAAGTCTTTACATAATGGTGAAATATTTCACGTCATTGCAAAACTTATGTGTGTATAAAATGAGCAACGAGTAGTAAGAGATATTTATTCCCACCTAATAATCGATTAACAAACAAGTAAACTGTAATTTGGTTTTGAATTCAATATTAAACTGTATCCAAAATTGTGCAGTATTGGGAGATTGACAAGACTCTTCACAATGGAAGCACTTTGAGAAGTATACCAACCTACTCCCACAAGCATTACAAAACAAGCTTGATCAGCTGGAATGGAAGAAACACAAATGTGACTACTCCATTGGAAAATCACACGGATCATGATCCACACCTTCCCACTTCAAACAATCTCCACCGTCCATTATTTCTTTCATCAATCCAACCCTTCATATTCACTCCCTCGTATCTTAAATTTGCATTTAATACTATCTAACCACCCACATCTCTCCATCTCTTTAAAACTGAGCAACCAATTAACGAGCGTACTAACAAAACTCAAACATACCAAATCCTTTTGCTTTTTCTGTTGGTGGTTATCTTTTGGCGATGAACATTGTTGGCAAGGCTGCTTTACCCAAGATCATTTATTATTTCTGCTATTATTTTTTGATGCGCAAACAAAAAATGTTTTCACTCTTTGCTGGAATAGGTGGTCTTGGAAGAGTAAAACAACATTTGATGATGCAGTTGTAATTAATGACCTCGCCATCACATCGTAAGCTTCTTTTGACATATTAATATGTGTTTATGGTTTAATTAATTATACATTTTGTTTTAAATGCTGTAATATTAGAGATTCTTATTGTTTATAATCCTAGGCATCTAGTTGGAAACCCTGGGTATGTGAATGAGAAAAGTATGAGTTATTTATTTGTCATGTTCATTAGTTATGATAAATATGTTTATTTATGTTAATTGGTAAAGAGGAAGGTAATTGTGAGTCTATAGGCATATGTTAATGATAAATCTCATTCTTTAAGGATGTGAATGAGAAAAGTATGAGTTATATATTTGTCTTGTCATATTCATTACCAAAGTTTATGGCAAGAAACTTGAAGGCCTGTAATTACGATATCAAAATTGTCATGTCATACTTCCATCATCAAAAAGGAAAAGCTAACCTCGTTACAATCATGGTGTTCACATCATATGTATTACCTTAAAGTTTTTTTTTTTTTTTTTTTTAATTTATTATTATTTTTTCCCCTTCATATGTTGCTGTACAAGTTAAGTAAAGGTTTTATTCTACCATCTTTCAATAGGTGAATGCTGTTAAATGCGGGCAACATGCAGCTGTATTAGCTGGGTCGGACCGCACTGTGTCTATATCTCGTCAGTCCAATAAGGTTTCATTTCCATAAAAATGACCGTTTGCTTAGTGTCGATCGAAAGTCAATCTTAAGAACAAATTGAATAAAGCTTCTTTAGAAGACAAGAACCACTGCCATAATTAGGGAATCTATGGGCTAGAAAACCACAAGAGCACACGATGGTGCAGTTTTAACTGCGAGGTTTGATCACTCAGGTGACAAATTACTAACGGGTGGTGAAGATAAGAAAATTTGTCTCTGGGATTTTAATACACGAAAGCGTTGTAAAAAATTTAGAGATCACAAATCTAAAGTTAATGACCTCGACGTTACATCGTAAGCTTGATGGTAATGATGGTCGTGTCCTATTGGATTATGTTGTACATAAAGATGTAGTAGATAGAACAATGGAGCTAACGTTTAATCACGTTAAACCTGTACGAATAGGTCGCTCCATAGATAATAGTTTTTAATGTTAATATTAGTTATAGTTTATGTTAATCTCTCCACGATGATGAATGGCTCTCCTAAATTTAGTTGATATTGTTAACGGGCTGGTATTCGTTTGGAACTTTTCCGTTGAGATTAACATGTATGATGTGTTAAGAGCTTCGCTTAAGGCACTTAGAAAAGGAAAAAAATATGTGCAAGTGTGTGTTGAAGTAACTCAATTGAGTTTAGGGAGAGGACTGAAACCATTCTTTTCGACTTCTTTGCTCACCTTCATTATTTCGATGAGTCGCTTGATAATAAAAATTACTATATATACATACTAGAAATTAGCTTACTTTTAAAAACACATCAACAGATCACTGGTACACGAAGGTGAAGGCCCCCATTTGAGATCCATTACAGCAAAATAACAAATTTGCAGCTTTCAACGCTATTATTACTTTTATTCATGTAGTATCATCATTCAGAGTCTCTTTAACTTTAGCCACAAAGTTTAACACACGACACTTACAGCTTGGAAAATGATGGTTTTCTCTTTTGCTTCTGTGCTGAGATTACCTCTTTTAAATCATCCGATAAAAGCATAGAGGAGTTCCAAGTAGCAACATAATCCAAACCTTGCTGCACTGGCATGTCTCTGCTTTTTAATAGCACATTTTTTGTCCCAATCACAGCAAGTGGAGATTTTGACGCAATCCCTGCGAATTATCACACGTATTTTTATGTGTTAGCAGCTATCGCAGATGATTAGTTCACGCAATTTGACAATATACTACTCGAGAATGAGACTGAGTCATTCATATACTGAATGTTAATTACTGTACATATTTGACAATAATACAATGTCAAAGTTTTCTGTTCAAAGAAAGATAAAAGAGTACATGATTACACTACAAAATCCAGGTTTTAAGGCTCAGTATATCTCATATCATACTACTAATGAACGAAGGCCAATCTCACTCTGTGTCACTGTTTATGGCTCAGTTTGACATGTATTACTTATAACAATCAACTACATAGGACGCATATATATCTTTATCAAGAGACCCTTCCCCCATTGGTTATTTGGTTATAAGCATTGTTTCATCTGATTTCGCATCAGTTGCAATTCATTACAACCATCCGAAAGAGGTCCTTGGCTTATGTAGTACTTCCCCTGCATCATGATATCTAATGCTTCTTAAATTCAATAATAGCACATCTAAAACATCCGTAAATCAAAACTATTTATCTTCTTCTTTATACAGGAAGTGTCAGGAAGTGTCTTAATGCTATGTTAACCCTCAGATTTTGCCATTCAAGTAGCGCAAATCAAAACTCAGGGCACTCATCTTAGATTCTTTGTTGCTACAAGTAGACCACCAGCACTCCCTCCCTCTATTCCTAATACAACATCTATATCGTCTTCCTTATTTATGTTTAAGTCATTACAAGTCCCAAACAAGATTATAAGATTCTCAATAAGTAACTGTTTACTTAAACACCCGTAACTCATAATTGATTCTCTTTTCCTATTAAAAACAGAACTTACAATGTTAACCCTCATAGTTTGTCTTTCAAGTATCAGAAATCACCATGCACATTATGCCTTATAAAAACTATTGTTGGACATATATTCTACATTATTTTCTAGCCAATTTCTATGTCAAAGTTGGTGTAACCTAACTCGTCGCAACCATATTTATCTAAACCCAACATACACTAACTCACGATATGCATTCTATTCTATATGCTAAAGTCCGAAAACATCAGTACTATCAATAAAATCATTCTACTCGTGAAATGAGAATCAGCATACTCAAGTAACTAACCTTGAGCAATAACACGAACACCTTGATCCAACTCTTCCTTAGTCCCAAACACTTTGGAAACAAGCCCCATCCCTTTGGCCTCCTCCGCACCAAACACCCTCCCAGTCAACGCTAACTCCATAGCATTCCCAAACCCCACAATCCGGGCAACCGCTGCAGCGTCCCTAAATCTGCAGTTATCCCACATCAACTTCCTTAATGAAAACTTCACATCTTGACAACAATACCTAACATCACAAGCGAGTTATAATATCAATCCCTCCACCAATACAAGCCCCATGTACAGCAGCAACCACCACCTTCCTACATTTCTCAATAGCACTTACCGCCTCCTGCACGTATAGGTGGCAATTTAAGTATTTAATTATTAGTTGTATACTCCCTCGGACCCAAATAATTGTCCACCCACACAGAGTTTAAGAAAAGCATATTTCTTTTTTATTTTTTCTTACTTTTTGCAAAATGTCAGTTTTATTACCTAGGGGTGTAAACTAGTCGAACTTTGGCAGAGCTCGACTCGATGATACAAAGTTCGGCTCGAGAGGGAAGCTCTAGCTCGGCCCGAAAAGCTCAAAATTATTTGTAATGATGTTTTTTAAACCAACTAAAACTGAGTAAGATGTAAATTCGAAAAGCTCCATACACTCGGTGTATTTAGGGGGTGATTGTTTAGGCTTATATAGCCGGCTTATGGCTTATCTCGTTTTGGGCTTATGTTTCATAAGCTCACTTTTTGTTGCTTATTTTGAAACTTTTCGGCTTATATAAGCTTATTATGACATAACAAACTTATAAACAATTTCAAAATAACCCCCAAAAAGTGAGCTTATTCCACAAAAGGTGTAGATTGGCGGGAACACCCTGACCCAGGTGCCTATTGGCACCAGCCATTGTCCATCCTACAAGGAATAGCTCCGGCAACTCTCCTGGCCTAGTGGGGCACCATCTGGAGTGAGCACGAGCCAAGACTCGGACCCCTGAGCTCTTATTCCACAAAGTCTCTCCGGTGTGCCCATAGGTTTTGCGGAAGTGGGTACCTATATGAAGCAAATGCTAAGGATGCAACTTGAACCTGAGTCAATTGTCTCAAGTGCAAGTGCTCCAACCATTGACTCAAAAAGCAAGCTTATAAAACATAAGCCCAAAACAGGATAAGCCATAAGCCAGCTATATAAGCCGAAACAAACACCCCTTCCCATACAATATAGATAATATATATAAACAGTCGAAAATAACTCGAGTCGAGCCTATATATAGTACTACCTGCATCATGTATATCTGGCGAAGCAGCTTCTCACCAGACCTGCCACGGTCAGAAGGGACATCATCAGAAGACAGCGAGCTCAGAGCAGAAAGATCAATTCCCGCGCAAAAGTGTTTGCCTCTGCCGGATAAGACGATGACTGAGACTTCTGGGTTCTGGTCAAGTGAGGATAAGGCGCGTGGGAACTCGCTGAAGAAGGCGAGTGAGAGGGCGTTTTGGCGCGTGGGTCTGTTCAGGTATAGAGTGAAGACTGATGGGTTGGTTTGGATGATTTCTAAGGTGGTGTATGAGGATGACATTTTTGCCGTGATCTGATGTTGGTCAACTACTTCACTAGTATATGTTTTTGGTACACTTTTGACTTTTAACTCTTGTACCAAATTTGACTAAATTTATTTTATTTTATTATTATTTATAATTTTAAGAACGACACCACACTTGAAATTCGAACAATTAAAACAACACGTGAAAGAAAACATGTAGAACTCACGGCTTCACACTAGTAAGAAAACATGTTTTTAAGGTTTAACTAACACATAAAACATGAAAATTAACTATTTATTTTGACTTTTTTAAGTATATTTTTTTCAACTTTTACTTTAAATATGTTTGTTTATGGTATTTAATATTTGATGTAAAATATATGAATTAATTGGGTTTTAAATGTATTTTGATTAGTATAATTTTTATTAAATATTATATAACACAAATAAATTTTTTTTAAATTAAAGTTGAAAAAAGACTTTGAAAATCAGAACTTAATTTACCTATCTAATATATTAAACAAAAGTTCAGCCATTGTAATTAATTTGCTGATGTGTCTCGCATACTATTGGTCCAATTCATGGGAAAGTACAATACAGCTTTAACAATTTAAACCAATAATTCATTGATTCATATCATTAATACAAATCGTCTGTTTCAAAATACAGCTACAATCTTATTGGTTCTTAAATATGGAATATACGACACCACTGCTTTCTTCAATTTCTAAGAGCATGCCCAAAGGCAACGCCATAACGGCGTTATAAGGCAAAAAACGGCGTTGAGCCCGTTATTACCGTTGGAGTAACGGCGTTACGAAGGAAAAAGGGGGAGGCGTTAGCCTTATAACGCGCGTTAAGGGGAAAAAAATCATAAACTCCCCCTTTAACGGATACTAGCCGTTAGGTTTTAAAAAAATCATTTTTAACCCTAAAACGGCTACTTAAAAAAAAATCAAAAACATTTTTTTACTATTATAAATATCCAAAACACCATATTTTTTTTCACACTTCCACTACTCAATCCTCTCAATACTCTCAATCTTCAATCTTTTATTCACTCAAAAAAGAAAATGCCGGGAGGCAACGATGATACTTTCTACAATCTTCTCGGTGGTGGGTGGAATCCCTCAAACCCGGGTTCATCATCTAACCCGAACGCGGGTTCATCTTCAAACCCCAACATGTCTCTTCCCAACCCACTAGGCTACTCGAGCCAAGAAATGTGGCAACAACATCAACAATATCTCTTTGGCAACAACAACACCAACAAAGCACCTTAAACTCCAACTTTCAAAACCTACGATTCACACAACAACACAATAATCACAAACCGAAACACATGATGTTCTGAGACACCCACGCCTCCTTCAAAAAGGAAAAGGTCGATGGCGAAATCAAAAAATCCAAAGACCGAGTCCGAACCAATTGATTACGATGAAGAGAACCAATTGTTGTTGTTTGGCGTTGGACTCAGAGGAAGCATTACTTGCAAGGTGTTACATAGTCGTTTTGAGGATCCGAAAGTTGGAAAGTGCCAACCAGGAGATACGTTTGGTATCGTGTCGAAATGAGTTCAATAGAAACAACTTTCAATGGCGCAACAAGGATATGATGTCAAGCAAGTGGAAAACGTTGAACGGCATATGCACAAAGTTCAAATCTTGTTACAGACGTGCGCAACGGGATCAACGAAGCGGGGAAAGTGAGCTGGATGTGATGAAACGGGCAAAGCAATGGTATCGTGAGGAAACCAAAGCAGCACCATTTGGTCTCGATGACGATTGGGAGGTTTTGCGTCATTATAAGAAATGGGACACGCCAGAACCGGTTGATTTAACCGGCGATGTGCCAAGCCAAACAAACGAGGCTTTATTTGATAATGATGAACAACCACGCCCCATGGGAAATAAACGTGCTACCAAGAAAGCAAGATCCGAGAGCACGATAAGTACTGGGGGAGCAAGCACTCGAGGAACGAGCTCGTCAACTTATTTCACCGAAACTATGGCAAACGAGTATCGATCAACGTGAAACCGCCGCAGTGCGATCGGGCCCAACAGGAAAAAGATCTCACAATAACAAGGTTGGAAGAGATAAAGTTTTTGATGACGGTTACTGAAGGGCAAGATCCAAATGTCGTGGCTTGGATCAATGACGAAAAAGACCGAATCATCAAAAAATATAACTTGAAACCTCGTCAGTAGATTGTATTCTCATCATTTCCTTTAATTTGTTGTAACGTTTAATTTGTAGTGTGTTTTTTTATTTCGTTGTAATATTTTTTTTCTTTTTTCTTTTTTTTAATCTCGTATTGTAATATGTTTTCAATTTTAATGATATGTTTAGTTTAATAAATGAAGTGTTTGTTTAAGTTTAGGGGTTGAAATTGAAAATATGAAATGTTATTGATGTTATTGGGATGTTATTGTTGTGGGTGTTTTTTGAGGATGTTAAAGTGAAATGTTAAAGCTGATGTGACGCTGACGTGGACGGTGTTATTAAATAACTCAAGTTACCATTGTGTTTGCTCTAACATAATAACCCAATCTTCCTATACACGCTCCATCAACATTCATTAGAGCAAGATATTTTTGTTAACTCATTAGCACCACACAAGTTTTGTGTAACTCCTTTTTTCTCAATTCATGGTTAAACCAAATCTTCTCAAATCCATCAATGATTCCACATATTCAAAAAAATAACAGATTCAACATCCCTTCTCAAATCAATTTGCAATTTATTCGATTGTTATTTTTTATAAATTGGGGGAAAATTAATTGCATGTTCTCTCAATCTATTCTATTGTTACTTTTTATCATTACAACAATTTAATATGTTCTCTCAATTATGTTTCACATCAAGTTTCGTGAATATGATCATAGCAGAATAAAGTGCAGGTTTTTCGTGATACATATGAACTATTTTCAGGTTCTCTACTTTGTTCTTATTCTTATAATCATTATCACTTCAATGCTTTGTTTAATGCTCATTTATGTTTTTGGTTTGAGTTTGGAATTTGAGAACAAATGTTGGTGTCAGATTGTTGGTTGTTTATTATGGTTTCATATTGTAGTTGCAGAAAGAAGATGGTGATTAAAAATTCTAGATATCAATGTGATCACTTTCGGTTAATCCAAGGTAAGCATTCGATTTTATTGAATCGAGTTATAACTGATTCATCATTGAATTTATTAAATACCCAATTAGCATACTTAACAATTGATTATCAGATTATTACAATTCCATCAAATAACAAATGCACATCCAATCAAAATCAGAGAATCTGCAAAATTAGTCATGATATTCATAGATGGAATTCTGGTACTTTTGAGACTCATATTAACAGTTTCTTTTGCTTCCCATGGCTGCAGTTATCTAGGTTGCACCAGTAACCGGAATAAGCAAAGAAAGCTGTGATCGAGTCAGATAAAAAGCTGAAATTCTAAGAGGAAACATGATAACGCTACACGCATCGTTCGGGGTCAAAGGAACTTCCTTTTCGTCGAGCAAGTTTTTCAACACCCTAGGTAGTGAACCTAATCGTTGTAGTGTAGTATTAGGGTAAGCCACGGAATTGATATCGCTCTCTGGGGAATAGGAATGCTAGTGAGAAGTTACTACGCTAAGGTTGGGGTTGAGGAAGATTATTTTTTAATCTTTTTATGTTTTTTAGGAAATGGAAAGGTACGAATCTCGGGGTTTGGATTTGGGGGGTTGGTACTTCTACCGATTACTCTACTTATCTAATTATCTAATCTAGTGGTGTATGTAGTCTATGTCTAATTATTGTGTGCTCGTATGATGATTTAAAGATGTGTTTACTTAGGTTTTATTACTCCTTAATTATCTTCTATTGATGGTTGAATTGTCACGTCCTTATTCTTAATCGCGTTGTGTGTCTAAGGTCGTAGGGTATGCGTTTATCCCTAACTCTTTGAAACTACCAAATTTTATCGCCTACAAAATCTCTAGGATTTATAAACTTAACACTAAGGTACTCTTCGGATGGTTTAGCCTACAATGACTCTAGGTACTATAAGCTAAGGTTCAACAAAGATTAATCAAGCATTAACTACACAACGGATGACTTATCGCAATACTAGATCGTTAACAATTAAGATAAGAGACAACCAATCAATCTTCAATAATTAAGTTTCATATCTCCTAAGCAAACACACAAGTAAATTAGCCGGACATGGGGAACATGCAAGCATACACACAATTAATTGAAGACATAATTTAATTAATGAAGTAAAACACTTATCTTGATGTAAGATAGGGTATGGAACCCTAAAATCTTGTACAAGACAGCCTTGGTTCGGTTTAGGTTTTACTCCAAAAGTCTACACACCGAAAACTAAAAATTCGGATTCTATATATAAGATTACAAATGTGACGGCCACCTTTTTGATTTGTGACGCCGCCGGTCGCCGTCATTAGGGTTTCGTCTTGCCACGTTAGTCTTGCGACGGCTTCACCTTATGCTGTGACGCCGTCCGTTCGGTCTCGCGCCGTTCGGATCAAATCTAGGTCGTGCGAGTTGCGACGCCTACTCTTTAAATCTCAAGCCGTCACTTGTAAATGAGCAATTTGGCTATCGAGCAGATCAAAAGTTGTCCGACGGCCACTGTTTTATGCCCGACGCCCCTTCGCTTCTAGCAACTGAGTGTCTCGATTCTTGACTTTGGCCATTTTCTTCATATATTCACGCCTTTTCATCCGAATAAGTGTCATTCCAGCATTTTGCCTTCAAGATACCTAAAAAGTGAAAAGGAACGATATTAAGTAATAACGGATACAAAAGTGATCAAATAAGGGCTTAAACGATCCCTCAAAAAGGTACATTTTAAAACCTTATCAAAACACCTGTTGCATTCATGTCAGCTAGAGTTGCAGCTGACAAATCAGTAAGATTAGCAAACTTGAGGGCTACTGCAAGGGTAAAAGCATATCAATATCAATATATATTCTAATATGGAGCAGTTGAAATAGACCGTTATGCCTTCATTAATTATGTATGACACTTGTGGAAGTTGAGGATTGATGTGTCAAAGTGAGGAACAATGAAGAAAGGACCATGTAGCACAAGACGCTTTTTATTGTGAAAACGGTTACTTGATCATTATAATAAGCAATTTTGAAAGAGCTGCCGAAAGCGGGTGCTTTTTATTAATATTTTGTTTATATAGGTAAGAGCTCAAATGAGTTCAAGGGATAAAATGTGTTTAACTACAGACAACGTTTTCTACTTATAAGGTTTTTGTGAACTTACAATCTTGGTTGTTTCTTTATTGTTTCAGTAATGGCTGGATGTAGGTGTGTAGTGGCTAAAGCATAGAGCAGAAAACTCATATCAATTTTCCTTGCTTAGAAGGTAATATTGTACATTAACGGTTTTTAAATGCGAGTTTGAATTTAATCAGCTTATAAAATCATATTTTGTTTTAGATAAATTAACAAACACATATACCAATGATTCTAGAAGTAATGCTTCAAGAACACACATAGCAATGAACCTGCTCTTTAAATTATGATAAGACTAATGCTTCAAGACCACATATAGTAATGAATACAATCTGACGGCTACTACAAACACGTTGTAATATCTCTAAGGTAGCATAATCATACTTTCTATTTCATTGCTTTAGTTGCTATCATTATTTTCATTTCTTTTCGGAGGAAGTCGAGTAAGATTTTTACCATTGAAGCCCGTCTATAAGAATATAAAAAATGTTTCAATAAAAACAATGATGCTTATCATAATTATATGTTTGAATTAAAAAGGATAGGATTTGGTGGCTGTTTAAACTGTCGCTTGGTTAAATATTTAATTTTCATAAAAAGGTAAGCATTCAATATTTTTAAAGAATGATCATGTTGATTGAATTCATTCAGTGCGTTTTTCTCGGGACTGTTTGATTAAATCCTCAAGTGAGGGCATTAGGCTACTGTTTTATATGTGGATCTTGCTTATGTTTGCTACATTAATGATGCAATACTGTTTTGTTGGGGTTTATCTCCCAGAACAGGGTTAAGACAATCAATGACAATAGCAATACCACTTGGTGGTTACCGGATATCACTTGGAATCGTGTGATCACTTTCCAAAGTAAACTATTCGACCCTAATGCATGGGTATCACGAATATCTACTTGGGATAAGACCAAATGCGCTAGAGAATTAGGCACAATTCTATAACCCTTTCGCTAATAAGTGTTTATCGCTTTCGTGTGTCTTTCATGCATAAACAGATCTCCTATTTATAGGAGGTTACTCTTGAAGCTATTCAATGGAATTATGAGTATTAATCGCCCATTAATAGCCTCATAATTATCCCCATTATAGCCGTTAGTGGTTACATGACCAATTAAACGTGGTCATAATGCGCTTGTAACCGCCATTTAGATACTTTCAATAAGTAGTACTTTCACTAGCAAGATTTTCAATAAGCAAGACTTTCACTAAGCAAGATTTTCAATAAGCAAGATTTTCCACTAGCAAAGACTTTCCACTTGCGGTGAAATACGACCTATCGAGGAAAATCGCCATCAAGACTTTCATAGCATCAAGATTTTATAGCACTAGCGATGGATACACCACTTCATGGAAACACGCCTATCGGTGAAACCACAAGCAATACTTTCCACAAGCGATTTCACCAATACAAACACTATCGTAGTCGTGGTGTTCATGGACCTTATGGGTGTACACTCGTACCTCCTAACCCATTACAAGGTGTGAACTAATCCCACAAGTGCACTAAATTTTCCAACAATCCTCCCAAATTTAGTTCACTTCCTTTGCATGAAAAATAAACATCAATCAAAACATGTGCATAAACGAAAATGTCCCGAGGATTGAATTTCCATCTTAGTAAATTACACGTTCAAATATTCGAGAATCGTGGTGTTCTAAGAATTGAACCCTTCAACCCATTTGAATACCAAGATAAAATACACAAGTTTTCAAACACTTAACGACTCCCGACACTATACAAGCCATGTGTCCATATCCAAATTCATAAATGTTGTAAAAGCTAAAGTCCAAAGCTTCTCAAGCGGCAAAACTTCAACATTTACATAGGTGGTTCCTCTTTAGTCATGCTCGCCAAGCACTTTTTCAAAGAAAAATAACCATTAAGAAGTAAAGACTTCATCCTCCTTTCAAAGAGTTCTGAGCACAACCTTGGGATGTAAATAAACATGTGCTCCACCCCGAATGTTCATCTTCCACATTGAACTCGGCCCCATGTTTCCTTAGGAGGGAGTTGGGTGTCCTAGCATTCAAAGGACTAAGTTGGACTTAAACCCATCCCCAGCGGACTTTATAACCAAGTCTCAGCCGGACCCTTCGTCAAGTGATCGCCTAAGTTCGTTGAGATCTCACAAACTCTATAGATACCACCCCATTCATGATAAGCTCACGAATCATGCTATGTCCGACACCCAAGTGTCTAGACTTACCATTGTACATCGGCTATAAGCCTTAGCCAATGTAGCCGCACTATCACAACGGATAGAAATAGGTGCTATAGGTTTAGGCCACAATGGAATCTCAAGAAGGTGTTTTTCAACCATTCACTTCTTTACCAAAGAAATGCTAGAGCCACAAATTGATTCCATTGTTGAACCGGTGATTCAAGTTTGTTTCTTGGATGCCCAAGAAATTGCACCTCTACCAAGTAGAATACCCACCACTAGTGAGCGAATAGTCTTGATGTTATCGATCCAACTTGCATCGATGTAACCTTCCAACATCGATGGGTAACCAAAGATATGAGAGACTATAATCCATAATTCTCTTCAAATACTTGAGCCCTCCTCGAGGCGCTTGCGTTGATGAGCACTAGGATTACTAGTATACCGCTCAATTTTCCCACCGAAAACCAATATCGGTCTTGTACAAGTCATGGCATACATAAGGCGACCAATTACCCTAGAATACTCAAGTTGAGATACTGACCTTGCCATGATTAGGCATCGACTTCAAGTATCCATAGGTGCACTCACTAGAGTACAATCAAAGTAATTGAATTTCCTCGATCTTCTCAATATAATGAGATCGAGAGATAGAAATTCTATTACTTTCATGTTTAATCCTTATACCAAGGATAACATCGCCTCCCCATGTCTTTCATGGAGAACCTGATGACAAAAATTCCTTTGTCGGTCAACCCGATTTTGGTCGATGCCAAAGATCAACATGTCATCAACATATAGACAAATGATGACTCCTTTACCGATTCATCAAATTTGCTATATACACATTTGTCGACTTGGTTAAGAACATAACCACTAGACAAAACCACTTCATCAAATTTTGATGCCATTGTTAGGTGCCTTCTTAAGTCCATAAAGAGACTTAATCGGTTTACACCTTGTTTTCATTACTGTGCATGATGAAGCCACGAGTTTGGTTCATATAAACCTCCTCTTCCAATTCACCATTCAAGAAAGTAGTTTTCACATCCATCCGATGAATAACCAGATTGTGAATAGATGCCATAGCAATCGCTAGTCTTATGGTAATCGACACGAGCCATGAGGGCATAAGTATCAAAATAGTCTATTCGACTTTTGTTTAAAGCCCCGAATGACTAGTCTAGCCTTGAACTTTCAATAGTTCCATCTACCTTCATTTTCCTTTTGAAAATCCATTTGCAACCCGAGAGGTTTGCAACTCGGTGGTAGATCAACCAACACCCAAGTGTTGTTGCCCATGATGGAATCCATCTCATCATTAATTGCTTCTTTCCGTAAAGCAATATCACGGGACTTCATTGCTTCTTCAAATGTTTTGGGGTCATCCTCAACAATGAAGCAATAGGAGTATTGGTGCGAGACCTCATCCTCGGTTCCTTCAACTAAGTATAGTTGAAACTCAGTCCAAATGACTTTGAGTCCTAACCCTTTGCTCTTCCCGAGCACGAGTTCGAGTTGTTTTACCACAACCTCATCGGGGACCACCGATGGTTCATCATCGGTACCTATGATACACCAAGTGTCATGAGTTCCATTAGGAATCCTCGACTTGGTCTAGGACCGATGAGAATCTATTCTCATCAAAATCTGCATCCCTTGATTCAATTATTGTGTTAATCGAAACATGTTCATTAGGTTCAATAACATAGAACCTAAAAGCCTTGGAATGCTCAAGATATCCAACAAAGATGCGATCAATGCCTCTTTCACCCAAAGTTTTCAACTTTGGATCGTGGTGTCTTACAATGACCCTACAACCCCAAACCTTGAGATAATTCAGTTGGGTTTCCTTTTAGTCCGAGTTCATAAGGGTAACCTTGTTCCTTTTATCGGGAACCATATTTAATAAATAGCAAGTTGTTAACATAGCTTCACCCCATAACCTTGACTCGATCCAGGAATAGGACAACATGGAATTAACCATCTCCTTCAAAGACTGTTTTCCTTTCGTAAATACCATTTTCTTTGAGGAGTATAAGGGCGATCGTTTCATGGATTATTCCAACAGATCGAAATCTTGAGTATCCATGTACTTACCTCCCTATCGTCCTTAATCTTTTGATCAAAGACCCAAGTTGTAATTCAACTTCGCTTTTAAACACTTTGAATTTATCTAATGCTTCATCCTTGGTATGTAATAGATAGACATAACAAAATCTAGAAGCATCATCAATAAATGTCACAAAGTACTTCTTATTCCCCAAAGAAGGAGTGGCATGCAAATCACATTGTGTCACTATGAATAAGCTCCAAGATCTTAGTCTCACGACTAACACCTCGAAAGGGTTTCTTGGTTATCTTGGTCAACATGCAAGTTTTACACTTTTCGGTGTCCATGTCAAAAGCAGGATTAAACCATCCCTAGACATATCTTGCATCCTTTTATAGTGAACATGACCAAGTCTAGCATGCCAAAGGTTAGAATCGATCCCGATCATATGTGGTCACAAAAGTCGAAATAACATCACGGTGGTAATATTAAGCCCGAACATTTGATTACATAAATAACCAAAACCAATAAAAACATCACATTTAGAAAGAACAAATTTATCGATTCAATAACTTGTTTATATCCATGATTATTCAAAACACTACTTGAAACCAAGTTCTTCCCGATATCGTGAACATGAATAACATTAAACAAAGTTACAATCTTTCGAACTAAACTTAAGATCTACACAACCACGACCATGCACCAAGGTCATTGACTCATTTCCCATGTGAAGAATAGAACCATCATTCAGTTGACTCATAAGTCTTGAACCGCTTCTATCTTTGCACACATGAACTGTTGCACCGAGTCAACCCACCACGCAACATCATCATCCCGCACATAAAAGATTCAGATACATATGTAACATAATAAATCTGAAAAGACTTATTAAACATATTCGACCTTTCAAATGAGTTGGTGAACCACCACCCCCGAACCATTAGTGCACGATCCATTGGCTTTACCACCAATTTTAACACCCTTGGTCCCCTTTAATGTGACGGCCTTGCCACATTTCCAACAAGTATGTGTTACCTTCTTGTTAGGATCCGCCTGTGTTATCATGAAATTTGCGTTTGCCTTTGTTGACATTGTACCGTGGAGTTGTTATGTTCCACCATATTGACAACAGATGGTCCAAAGAAGATTGCCACTCTTTGGCTTGTCATTATCCCGCACTTTGAGAGATTCCTTAATGTGCGATGACCGCCCAACTCAACAAGAGTTAACTCTCCTTCATATGTTTCAAGGTATGCTTGAAATCTTTCCATGAAGGAGGAGTTTGTCAATGACACAAGAGACTTTGATGACCTCATCCATGTTCATCCGGTGTTGTGTAAACCTTCCAAGTATTCAAAGAAGTTCATTGTATTGTTCCATAACCGGTCTTGAATCGTCTATTTTGTAATTTGTGAAATTACTAACAAGGAACTTCTTACTGATGCATCCTCACCCATATTTGGCATCTAAGGAATCCCACAGTTCTTTGGAAGATTCAAAGTTCGATAAATATCAAACAAAGAATCGACATACCATTCTGAATAAGACCTCTGCATATGTAGTCATCATTCTCCCACTTGCTCCTCCTCCCGATCCGATCCACAATAGCATCATCCCCATCATCGGGAATAGGAGTAGTCAAGACATAGACCACACTCATGCTTGATGCCAAGAAGTGCATCTTCTTCCGCCACCTCCTAAAGTCCACCCCTTCAAACTTGTCCGGCTTAGCAAAGTTTGAAGCCATGTGTTTCATTGCGGCAGTTGCCATTGATTATCACAAAATAGTTTACTTTGATTGTTGGCGGTTAGTCTCCCGAATGTGGTTAAGACAATCAATGACATGAGTAATACCACTTGGTGGTTACCGGATATCACTTGAATCGTGTGATCACTTTCCAAAATAAACTATTCGACCCTAATGCCCGGGTATCACGAATATCTACTGGGATAAGACCAAATGCGCTTAGAGATTTATGTACAATTCTATAACCCTTTCGCTAATAAGTGTTTATCGTTTCAGTGTCTTTCATGCATAAACGGATCTCCTATTTATAGGAGGTTACTCTTGAGCTATTCCAATGGAATTATGAGTATTAATCGCCCATTAATAGCCTCATAATTATCCCCATTATAGCCGTTAGTGGTTACATGACCAATTAAACGTGGTCATAATGCGCTTGTAACCGCCATTTAGCAAGACTTTCAATAAGCAAGACTTTCACTAGCAAGACTTTCAATAAGCAAGACTTTCACTAAGCAAGACTTTCAATAAGCAAGATTTTCCACTAGCAAGACTTTCCACTTGCGGTGGAAATGACCTATCGCTGGAAATACCGCCTATCAAGACTTTCATAGCATCAGTACTTTCATAGTACTAGCAGTGGATACACCACTTCAGTGGAAACATTGCCTATAAGTGGAAACCACAAGCAGTACTTTTCACAAGCAATACTTTCACCAATACAAACCACTATCAGAGTCAGGGTGTTCATGGACCTTATGGGTGTACACTCCGTACCTCCTAACCCATTACAAGGTGTGAACTAATCCCACAAGTGCACTAAATTTTCCAACATGTTTTTGGCATGCTATTTATAAGTTTAGTTTATTGACCCGCGAATTCACATGGTTAAATGAAAATACTTTGAAAAAACCATATTAGTCAAAAGTTTGGGTTACTAAGGAACGTAGATTTGGTTTAAAGCAACTTTAATATAAGCTATTTTCTTGGTGTAGAAGAACAAAACGAAAAAACAAAAGTCCAGCTACTTCCTATCAATTATAATTATGGAAGATGATGGAGAGAGACTCCTGATCAAGGACATCATCATTTTTATTTAATGTAACGTAGTTATTAGCAACAGTTATGTTGCATCACTATTGATAAGATAACTAAAGTTTGAACCATAAATTTTTGATGCTTGGTTAAAAAGTTAAAACTAAGGACCAAAAGTTCGATCCTGTTTTGTCCAAAAACCGACACAAACCGAATCGTGCTCACCCGAGCATTGTTTACAAAGGGTTTATATATGGAAAAAAGACACTTGTTTGTTAATTATTTTTATTAAGTTATGTTTAATTAAGAGATGACTTAATGCAGACAACCTCAGTTTTATTGCTTAATATTTTCAGTCATCTTTCTCTATTAAGTCACAAACAAACAGTTTTTCAATGACTTAATTAATTCAGTTTTTTTCATATTAAGTCAATTAAGTCCGAATCAAACACCCCCTAAGTTTTTTGTGTTTGGCTCAAGCATAAGAGGTCGTGTTATCGATATCAATATTTATGTTTTATATATGGAAGAAAGACATTAAGTTTTAGGTGTTATTAAATGAATTTTCTTCGCAAAAATCACCCAACGCCATTCTTGTGTCGGTATCCGTACTTACTACTACGTTTTCATTGGTCATAAAATATATATTTTTAACTCCATGTCCTACTAAAAGCTTATAAAGTTAAGTGACGATGAGAACAAGGAAAAAACTCAGTGGTGATTCACAGGGTGCATTAGAGATTTTCCATGAAAATCAGAATTGGAAACTTTGTTTAAATTATTTGTTGCTTGGCATTTTTGTACTTGTAGGAAATTTGGGAACTTGAGGTAGCTTATTCTATTCAATTTGGAAATGCTTGATATCCTTTTGATTTTGCGGTACATAATTAAATGCTCACCTATTTTAATTTGTATATGTCATATCTACAACTCTTATGCGTTTGCAGACTGCTTAATACTTTATCTATGGCTTTAAACAAAGTTGTCCTTAATAATTGAGAAAATAAGTACCTAATAATAGTCTCTTAAATCTAAAAAATAGAGATCGCTTTGCTGCACCCTTGATCTGTGAGTATTAGGCCTATTGCTATAAAAAAAAATTTAAATATATTTGATTACGAGTGTATTGATTATGTATTACTTTGCCTTTGAACAAAATAATAGCCTTAAACATATGGATTTAATCTGGTGATGATATTTATGTAAGTATTTTTATATTAGCTTAAAGGAAATGGAAAGACAATAATAGTAGACCGAAAGCCAGTGTGGTATGCAACAATTAGATGGTTACTATGGATGTCTTTGAGATACTTCAGATAGTATGTTGAGAGAGTCTGATTAAGCCTCAGATGTAAATGGGTAGTTGAATTTTGATGTGTTCATTTTGTAACAATATTTTGTATTGTATATAAATAAATAAAATTTGTTATTGTAAATTTGTAATTTGGTATACTTTATCCTAATGTACATTTTTTGCGCCATCTGAATGCTACTATTATTTCCGGTTCTCATATAAAGATTCTTTAGCGCCATAGACTTCTTCATAAATCAAATTCAGAATTCTTCGTTCACATGTTTGTTTAGTTGTTAAGGGTGGCTATTAGTGATTGAGCAGTTCCCTTTTTTTTAAGCACTATAAACTTTTCTTTAGTATTTGTAGGTGCTTATATTTGTAAACTCTATTTGATATTCTTTTCATTTATTTGTATAATATCCAAAATATTGCTGCTACTTTAGAGTTATGGTATGATCCTCTCTTTGTCACTTATATTTTCCGTGGTTGTAATTTATTTCTCATTCTCTCCAAGTTTCAGCTCTTCTTCTAAATTGGTACATGAGTAATAGTTATTGATTTAATATATGCTTCTTGTCCAACATAAATGGCTTACCTAAGTTGCGACACTTTTGATAAAGTTGATCGTGGATCCTTCATAAATGAATATGTTTTCTCACCAGAATTTATCAATGGGTTGAAATTATCCGGTGTCCCATACCACATACTTGTGTTAACAGTAGGTGTCTCGGTAATGTTGTTGAGGTATATAGATCAATCAAATGAATTATGTAACGCGACAAGACTTCAAGTAGTTCGATTATTAAGAACTTCTATTCAAGCACAAATTATCAAAGGAACACAGTTTGGAAAGAATGTTATCATACCAAGGTTGAAAATTATTCCGTCTAATAAACGTCTACCGCTAAAAATCGTTAGGAAACAAATTCATTTGTCAGTTTCATTTGCTATGACAATAAATAAGAGCTAAGGTCAATCACTTTCAAAAGTTTGTTTGTATCTCCCATGCACTGTTTTCACCCACGGATGACTATACATAGTTGTTTCTCGCGTCAAAAGCAAAAGAATTTTTAGGTTGTCGTTTGTGATGCGGATGGTAATCTATCGAACACCACTACAAATGTTGTGTATAATGATCCAAGAGGTATCTCCAATATACATATTACATCATTTATAACATTTCTTAAATTTACATGTGTTATAAATCATAAAGTACTTTTATTTACACTTTTAATGTTTTTTTTAACTTATTAGGTGTTGACGAAACGGACATTAGCTTATCACTTCATTAACGCTCGCTACATACATTTTCTTGTAAAGATCATCAAATTTGGAGACGACGATGCATAGGCGTTTATTATATTAATAGTTATAAACACGATTGTTTATAGAATCGTTAACTTATTATTTATTTTTCCAAAAAAATGGAACTTGTATCATTCGTTGTTGTTTATTATTTTATTCACACACTTAACTTCTTAAGGGCAAATCGCACAAAAGTGTACCCAAGCTATACTCAATTCTAATTTAAGGTACTCTAGTTTTTTTTTTCTCAATTTAATGTACCCAACTTATTTTTCATTGCATTGTAAGACATTTTGTGGGTTTCCCAATCATTTTAATAGTTTACCCGGTTCCTTTGCCAAGTAAGCTTCCACATCATCTTCTTTATTTCCTTTCCCCTTTATAATTTGGCTAGGTCAAAATTAAAGCATCAAAGTCATCTCATTAGGACAGGCTCTTAAAAAACTCATATAAACAATATATATAAGATGTTAAAAACAAAGTAGCTTCTGCACAAACATAAAAAGGACATATGATGGACTGCACAACACAACACAATACAACACAAAGTAAAAAAGTGTGCTTTAAACATTGAAACCATAAGATGGCATGCTTTAAACATTAAAAGTAGATTCTACTTGTTTGCCACTAACATTGAAACCATAACTTACATTGTCAAGTTAGAAGGTGGGCTTACATAAACAAAAGATGGGCTGCACAAAAACAAAAGATGCCCTAACCATACACTAAAATGACCAAATTGCCATTGCTATTCTAAATTGATATTGCCCTTTCAGGTGTAGTCCCTTCTCCATTCGGATTTGGAAATGGTTTCTTATTCCAATTGTTTGCCACTAATCTTGCAGACAACTTTCTTGTTCTAACAGGTGGTGCAGGTTGTGCAACTGGTTCTTTATTTTCATGTTCTGCAACTACATCAGGTTCCTCATTCATAGCTTCAACATCAAATTCATCTTCTGTAACTTCATTTACAACTTCAACATCAACTAGCTCAAACTTATCTGTAATTAAAATCATATCTTCTTCCACATTCACATTCTCATATTCCACTGGAACCTCATTCCATTGTGGATCTTCATGTACATCTGGTGGTTCTTCATCTACCTGCAAAACAAAAACAAAACTACTTACACCTCCTATTACCTAAAAAAACATAAACAATAATGTTTACACTTTACACTTACCACTACATTTTTCCCCTTTCCTCTGTCACATGTGTTACTTGGCCCTGCTCCACCACCTCTGTTTCGTGGTACTGAACCACCACCTGTATTACTTGGGCAGGAACCACTTGTATTGTTTGGGCCTAAACCACCTCTGTTACCTATGTTGCTTGGCCCTGCTCCACCTCTTCCCCTTTTTCTACAACTTGGGACCCTAGCATTAACAGGATCCTCAACAAGTGGCCTACCTTTCTTCTTTGGTTCCTTAGTTGGTTTATCTTCAGTTGGGTAAATGCAAGTACCCTTTGTATGACCAGGCCGATAACAGTTTTGGCATGTCATCACTCTAGTATGCCTAGCAACATGCTTCTTAAGTTCATTTTTATCTTTCTTTCTTGCAACAGGTGGCCTTCCTAGCATTCTTCTTTCAACAGGTGGAAGACAAGTTGGATGTTTTACTTTTTTCCATTGATCAGTTCCTTTAACTGGCTTAATGTTTTACTTTAAGATCGTTTATAAGCTCAGCTAGGGATCAATAACAAAGACTAATAACATGCACAGCGGAATAAGCTATAAATCAATTCTTTGTTATTGAACAAGGTTTTCATCATCATCTAACTAACACTAACCACTATTCTGCTAATCGACTAACTAACTAACTATCCCTAGGCGTTTACAAGACTATACGTCTAGGACACACACACACCTTTAAGTCGACTACATCTTGGAAGACTTGTATAAAACCTACACCTATGTCCTCTTTATATACTAGAGGATTAGGGTTTACAAAATAGTACAAAGGACTAATAAATAAAACTTCTTTTGCAAGCAAGTCCTTCCATCTTTTTGTAGGTTTCATTCTTGTCGTATTAAGTCCCTCTTGTTTCATTCTTTTTGTCTTATCAACTCAAACGTATAATTCCCATTATTGGGTGCATTAAAGTGTTATAAACAATGCTTAATTTTTTGTACGTCTTAAAATTAAAAGTGAAGTGACTTCATACATTATAAGTAGTATAGATATTAGGTACTTCTAGGTTGATAATGATTAAAAAATAAAACTTTAATAATTGGTGAAAATCCGCTATAAAGGTACCGAACACGGATCTAGTCGAATTAATATAACAACTTTTGGCGGATATTTGTAAAACATGAAAATTATTTGGTGTTTAGTAGGGATGAGCACGGTACCGGTCCCGTACCGAATTAGTGGTACCGATTTTTTCCCGAGCATAAATTAGTGGTATCGGTACAATACCGAACGGGATTCGATATCGGTACCGGTATCGGTACCTGGAAATCGGGTTTTCCTCGCTTTTTTCAGGAATTTCCCGATTTGGTACCGGTCCCGTATCGAATTAGTGGTCCCGATTGTTTTTCACCTTATTTCGTAGTCCCGGTACCGTACTATATTTTAAGAATTGGTATCGTTTCGGTAAGGAACCGGTACGGTTCCGGTTCGGTTTCGGGATTCGGTTCGAAATGCTCATCCCTAGTGTTTAGTATTGGGTTTAGCGTTTATATATAACATTTATTGTTATTGTCATTATATAGGCTCAATACTAATCAATTTCTAAAGAAACTTAGTCATTTAGGAGTACTAGCAAGGTACCCGCGCGGTGCGGCGGCGGATACCCTGTAATTACATATTTTAGCCAACAATGTCTTTCGATTATACGTTTTCTATAATAATAAATTTATGGATGTCGATAAATATAGAATGTATTAGCTTTAATCATAGCAAACCATTTCATATATTAATAGTAGGATAATCACGCGATGTTGTGACAATATAAATGCGGTAGTCCTTAATATTATGGGGGTAAAAGATCATAGTAGTTAACACTGGCTTGTAGTCGCAAGTAGTTAGGAGATGATATGATATGATTCATTAAATTTGTATGATAAATATCTACACATCACTAAGTGTGATAGAGCTTTGCTTGGTTTACATTATTTTATTTGTTTATTGTGTCAAGTAGCTTGTTTGGTTTGTACAATATATTTTATTAATTGTACTTTTCATGGAGAGGGTGTTTTAAAGAACATCATTAATTGTAGGTTTTGACCATAGAGTATGTGTTAGTGCATTAATTAAGTGTCCACATTGCATTAGTAGTTGTATTCTTTAATTAAATTGATTTTTTATTTTTCATTTTTGAAAAAGGGACTTCTAATAATAGCAAGTGTGCAAGCTTAAAATTTTTAAGACTTCTAAAAATAAAAGTCCCAAATATATTATAAAGTAGTATAGATATCATTGTATGTTTATCTACCTCATCATATCTAAATAACTTTTTATACAACATATTCTTAAATGTTTAAAGTTAATTATTGATGTGCTACGTGTATACAAGTTTTAAATTTATAAAAGGTGAATTACCAATATTACCAATAACACATACGAGCAAGTATACTCGTCCGTTATAGCAAGATTATGAAGGTAAGTCGGGATCGTTCACAGGGATTTGAGTGAATCTAAGCAGAAGTTCGAATCAACAGAGTCTATCCAAAACATATAACAAAGCAAATCGATATAATGAAATTCAGATGATTAAAAACTATATTTGCTTAAACTAGTTTCATATCCTAGATTAATGTGATTGTGTTAACCTCTTAACATGTTGGTTATGATAATTAGTTGGTGTACTAATCTATTGTTCTTACAAGTTAAACCTTCGTCAAGATTTTAGTTCATAAAAACAAGCATTACATTTAACCAATCAATTCAATATCAATTCAAGTTTCATAAGTTTACTTGCATAAACTTAAAGACAAAAACATCCACTTGTTTCATCAAATTGCTTAAGAAATGGTCAATACAAAAGGTAACCGATCATAGACAAAAGGCTACAATTGATTCTCAACAACTAATCTTACGACCTTTTAGATGTTTCCAACCAATCCAATTTGATAATAAAAAAGTGTTTTTATTACAACCACACCTTAGTTCCTTTGTATAATCAAGAATAATGGGTAAAAACAATCATCCATAGACAAAATGATTATAACTAGTTGAATAACAATAAGTTCTTTCAACCTCTACGATTACTATCAACTAGTCAAACTTGATTGACAAATGTCACTATGAAACTTTAGCACAACTGGATCTTAGAATCAACTTAAAATTGAATTAAAACATGTTAACACAATCACTAACTAATCATATGATAATCAACATCATTTAAGCAAGTGTATAAAGAAACTAGCCACTCATAGCAAACATGAACATAAACTCAGAACTTTGAACATTAGAAAGCATGGTTAAAAGTCTTACAATGCTTGGAATAAGATTACAAAGGGTGAAGTAATGATTCCCAAAGTATTGGGGTAGACTTCTTGGTGATTTGGCCTCCAAATGTGGAACTTCTGGAACTCCAAACTTTCCTGGACTTCTAAGGACGAATTTGAGAGCTTAAGAGCTTTGTTTGATGAGTAGAGAGATTTGTATTGAAGTGTGTGTCTCATATGCTCACAAATGGCCTCTATTTATACTAGTTCCAAAGCCTAGGGTATTAATTGCTGAACTTGGCATCCAAGGAGTAAGGAAGGGACTAGAATACACCAAGAGAAGGACCTAGAATCGTTTGGATGTAAAGGGGAAACTTAGTGATGAAGATTTGGCAGATACAGCTCCTCCAACCGGATCGGTTACATGACCAACCGATCCGGTTGGTCTTCTACACATGGGCCAACCGTTCCGGTTGCGGGTGGCGACCGAACGGTTGGTGATGGCATCTTGGCACTATTTGGTCAATTTCCAACCGATCCGGTTGCACTCGCAACCGATCCGGTTGGATTTCCTGAGTTACGGAAGATTGATCTTTACTTCTCTTTATCTTGTAGAACTTGGTTCTTCAATCACTATGGTCTTCAAAGGTACTTGAGATACTGATTTGTGCTTGACCTGCTTCACTGAAACTGGAATCTTCTATTTGTTGAACATTACTTTACTTTTCCTTCCGTTTCCCTGCACTTGGCTATAAACACTAGACAAACATCTTTTGATGCGATTAAGCACTAAAATCACGCAAATATAACCAAATAACATATACAAAAGCACACATAAAGCTACTAGAAACATGTACAATCTGAGCGTTATCAATTATATTAAGAATCAAATTTCAAAAAACATAATCTTTTTTAATTTTACGAGCACACCAGAAAACCAATACTCTACCCTTTTTTATTGAATTCATTAGTCATTTTATAAGCGTTATACAATTTGAGCAAATTATATACCATGACGTGAAATTAATGCAACTTTTTGCATGTATGCAAATTAATGAACTTTATACCATTTAGTAAAAACATATCATTTTAAATGAACTTTATACGTTTTTGATAAATTTATTTTAGTTAACTTTACACGATGTTTGTGAATAGTATACTATTTTGTAACTTTCATTCACATTATTTTGAATTTCACCCATTATTATTAAGCGTACATTATTTTAGTGAGTTATTTTTCGCATCGTACTGGTGTACTTGGTGTTAAAAATTGAGGTTTACTTGAGCAATTATGATATATGTGACTAAAATATCTCGACCAATTCCGAACATATAAAACACAAATACCATCTATCTTATCTCAAACCAAATATACTAAACAAAAATAAAAAATACACTGAAATACGACAACAACATATGACCAGAAAAGGTAACTACTGTGGTTTCATGGGTGCCATTTTTGGTAATTGGCATCAAAAATCACCTTCAGTGCCACGACTTGAAGCAACTAAATAGCACCATCGAAGCCATGTTCCTAGAAATTATGGTTTAAAACAATTACCACATTTTCAAAATCCGTTTTAAAACTCCCAAACCAATACCCAATATTGTTAAAATCCCATTAACAATGTATAGTTTAGTTTACATGAAAATCAACTCACAAGACGTAAAACTATAACCTTTTCTAAGTTGTTTATTGCATGATATATATGTTACTTGTGACACATAATATAATGCATTTTTTTAAGTGAATATTGAGTATTGGTTAAGCGGAAGTTTTAAAACGGATTTTGAAAATGTTGTGATTGTTTTAAACCATGATTGCTAGGAGCATGGCTTCGATGGTGCTATTTATTTGCTTCAAGTCGTGGCACTGAAAGTGATTTTCGAAGCCAATTACCAAAAAAGTAAACCTATGAAACCACAATAGTTACCTTTTTTGGTCATATGTTGTTGCCGTATTTAAGTCTATTTTTTTGTTTAGTATATTTAGTTTGAGATAAGATAGATTGTATTTGTGTTTTATATGTTCGGAATTGGTGGAGATATTTTAGTCACATATATAATAATTGCTCAAGTAAACCTCAATTTTGAGCACTAAGTACATCAGTACGAAACTTGAAAAATAACTCACTAAAATAATGTACGCTTCAATAAAAATAGGTATAAATTCAAAACAATGTGATTGAAAGTCACAAAAATAGTATACTATTCACAAACATTGTGTAAAGTTAACTAAAAATAAATTTATCAAAAAACGTATAAAGTTCACGAAAATGATATATATTTTACTAAAACGGTATAAAGTTCATTATTTTGCATACATGCAAAAAATTTGTATTAATTTCACTGTCATGGTATATAATTTGCTCAAATGGTGTAACGCTTATAAAACAATTAATGAATTCAATTATAAAAAAAAGGTTAGAGTATGTGTGCTCATAAAATTAAAAAGATTATGGTTTTTGAAATTTTATTCTTAATAACTTTAAACATTTAAGAATATGTTGCACAACATTTAAGAATATGTTTCATAAAAAGTTATTTAGATATGATGAGATAGATAAACATACAATGATATATACTCCTAAATGACTGTTCTTGAGTTTTGAAATAAAAGAAAAAAAGAGAAGTGATAAAAACGAGTAGAAAAGAAGAGGAGAGGAATAAATTATAACTTATTATTTCGTGTTCCCGAGTTAGTTCCTAAGTTTGGGAGAAAAGAAAGAAAATTAATGATTTTACAAATATAACCATTGTTGTATAAAAAATTATATTATATTTTAGGGCATTGAAGTCATTTTATTAATTATAAGTTTCTTTATTTACTTTTTTTTTCAAATCATCCCACTTTTGGGAAGAAGATTTTGGAGAGAAAGTGAAGCAAATTTCCTCTCCATCTCTTTTCTCTTCTCTCCTAAAAAAAAACTCAGGAACATGAATTTATTTTGATTTCTTTTCACTTTTTTTCTCTTCTTTCGAAAATATAACTCAGAACGCAGTGTAAGTCTCTTTAGAAATTGATTAGTATTGAGTTTATACAATGACAATAAAAATAAATGTTATATATAAACGCTAAACCCAATACTAAACAGCAAATAATTTTCACATTTTATAAATATCCGCCAAAATTGGTTATATTAATTCGACTAGATCCATGATCAGTACCTTTATAGCGGGTTTTCACAATTATTAAAGTTTTCTTACCCTTTTTAATCGTTATCGACCTAGAAGTACCTAATATCAATTTTTTACCCTTTTAGAAGTACCTAAGATCGTTACTCAAATGCATTAATCTATTTTCAACCGAGGGGAGATGCTCTCACTATATAATTTTCTAGGTCAAGTACAAAATTCGTATAAAATCCTCCAACTCACATGACTTCCACGCTCCACTAAACCCCAATAAAACCCTAGCCCTGCAATTTTTTCTGTTCGAAGGTTTGTTGTTATTAAATTATTAATTATTATATGTGTTGTTTCATTTGGGTATGGCTCATTACGTTACGTGATAACTTGTTTTCTATCTTTGGATTGAGGAGAATAACTTAAGGACTAGTTTTAGCTGCCCGTACTCTTCATTAGAGAATTGTTGGTCCTTTTTTTTAGATTATCATTACCACGTGTTGATATCCCTAAGCATTATCTCCTACATTGTATTTTCATGCTTACAAACCTGTTTTTATAACATAAAAAAGTAAATTTTTGCCCCATAAACAACTTGTTGTTTCAAACTTCACAATGTAGCTCATGTTTTAGGTGCAAGTGAAGAGTGATTCGGTAATTTGGATATGCAGATTAGAAGTCATTCGTCCTTTATCCGTGTTTAAGGACTAGTTTTTAGCTTATAAATGTTTGAATTTAGTCATGGAGAGAAAGGGTAGTTTGTTTTGGGTACATCGACAGTGTCATTTCTGGATTTCTATTTATGTGTTTTCACTTGTTTGAAGTTTTTATATCTATCTTTTCGATTACATATAAAATGGGAAAGGGCAACTGATGTTGGACGTTAATGTCTTGTATACCAAATAGAAAGTTTTTGTAACGTTTTTTAGGCCTGTATTCAGGTTGGGCCAAAGGCCAACAACCCAATAGATGAAACGGTTATTAGGTTTAAGAAAATGTTGTAACGATTATATATGAACCGGTATGTCTCTTGAAGACACCGTTTCATTCATTATATATAGGATCAAAATTCTGTAATTCGTAGTAACCCATTCATAAATAATATATCAGATTTGAAGGGTTCATCATATCTTCTTTGTTTCTTCTTTTTATTGATTCTTGATGATAACATGGAGGTTGTTTGATCATATTCAATCGATCCTGGAAATCCAACAGTCAACCTGTTCTACAGTGGCATCAGAGCCGAAGGGATCAAGCAACAACAAGAATTCATGTATCATCATCATTCAAGCGTTTTTTTAAACGCAATCATGAAGAAATTGGTGTGAAGCCAAGTTGTGTGAAGCAACCGCAAAGAAGAGAAGAATCGATCTGTGATGGATTGAATGATCAAGAGATTTGATCATAAAAGGTCATGCGATATGATCAAGAAGCAAGGCTGTGATGGTCTCAACTATGAAGTGAGGCTGTGATGGTCTCAACGATGAAGGGGCTATGAAGGTCTCAAAGATGAAGGGGCTGTGAAGTTCTCAACGATGAAGGGGCTGTGAAGGTCTCAACGATGAAGGGGTTGTGATGGTCTCAAATTCGTAAGCAAGAACAACAACGAAGGTGATCAACGGACTTAAGGAAGATCACAACAACAACCGCGAAGGTTGAAGAAGAAGATTGTGAGAGTCTTAAGATGAAAGGAATTACAGAAGATTCACAAACACAAAGTTTGGCATCAAGACATTAAGGGGGACTGTTGGACGTTAATGTCTTGTATACCAAACAGAAAGTTTTTGTAACGTTTTTTAGGCCTGTATTCAGGTTGGGCCAAAGGCCAACAACCCAATAGATGAAACGGTTATTAGGTTTAAGAAAATGTTGCAACAGTTATATATGAACCGGTATGTCTCTTGAAGACACCGTTTCCACTACAACAATCGGATGGACGGGCGAGGAGACTTTCGCCGGGGACAAAGTGTCCCCGGCGAAAGTCGCTAAATGACAAAATAAAATCTGACGTGGCACATGAATACGCTGACCTGTTATGGAAAATTCAACCAACACTTTCAGCGGGGACATGTCCCCGACGAAAGTACTTTTGATTTTTATCAAACTTTGACTGGCTAGTCAAAATTCAACGTAACCTTTCGCCGGGGACTTGTCCCCGCCGAAAGTGTATTTCACGTTTGCCAAAATTTGACCAAAGTCAAAAGCATGCTAATTGTTCGCGGGAAAATTCCCGCCAAACCTTTCCCCGAAGACATGTCCTCGGAAAAAGTAATACTTACAAAAATACACTTTATTGCAACTATTAATACATAACTAAAACCTCGATGCTTGGAAAACATAAATAACCCAATCGTCAATTCTCACAAAACACACGTAATAATATAATGGCCGATTACACGCGGAAAAAGAGTGGTTCTTGGTTTTATCGTCGATATATCTCTTTACTCGAGTTCTTGATACGTATGGGTCGAAATTTATGATGAATATGGTTCTTATAAGAACATAGACCCGTTGGTGAGAGACCGCATTACGGAATGGTTAAGGAAGAGCCATTCTCTGTGGTGTATTTGACCGTGAAGCTAATGGTGTTGGAGGAGAAAACACCGAAGTCAAGCAATGTTTGAGCATTCGTCAAGCAAAGGAAGGAAAAGATGAAGCCGAAAAAAGCCCGCTCGATTACACATTTGATGATGCGGAAATAGGGTAACAAATCTTGAAGCATTGTTTGAACAGTTCGTCAAGCAAAGGAAGGGAAAAGATGGTGCGTGTTCTAGCAGAGCGAGAAGTAGCAGGAAAAAAATTGAATGGACGATGTTTGTTATGGTCTATTTCGTGTGTATCATATCGTTTGAGTTGTTTCGTTTGCTTGCCGAGTTGTTTCGTTTGATCTGTTTCGTTTTGTTGTCAAGTAGTTTCTTTATTCATGTGTAATTTAGTATTGGAAAAGGAGTGTTTGGAAACCATAATCTTGTTAACTAAGAACATGGTCAGCTTTACAACTACTACTTTGATCAACAACATCAACAACAACATTAACAACATCAACAACAACAACAACAACAACAACTACACGATACATATACCATAGCACCTATACTTGGTCATTTAACATGATACGTATACCATAGCACCTATACTCGGTCATTTAACATGATACGTATACCATAGCACCTATACTTGGTCATTTAACATGATACGTATACCATAGCACCTATACTTGGTCATTTAACATGATACGTATACCATAACACCTATACTCTGCAGTTTAACATGATACGTATACCATAGCACCTATACTCGGCCGTTTAACATGATACGTATACCAATAGCAACTATACTTGGTCATTTATCATGATACGTATACCATAGCAACTATACTCGGCCGTTTAACATGATACGTATACCATAGCACCGATACTTGGTCATTTAACATGATACGTATACCATAGCACCTATACTTGGTCATTTAACATGATACATATACCATAGCACCTATACTTGGTCATTTAACATGATACGTATACCATAGCACCTATACTTGGTCATTTAACATGATACGTATACCATAGCACCTATACTCGGCCGTTTAACATAATACGTATACCATAGCACCTATACTCGGCCGTTTAACATGATACGTATACCAATAGCACCTATACTTGGTCATTTATCATGATACGTATCATAACAACTATACTCGGTCGTTTAACATGATACGTATACCATAACACCTATACTCGACCGTTTAACATGATACGTATACCAAGGCGTGCCTATACTCGGTCGTTTAACATGATACGTATACCATAGCACATATACTCGGGCGTTTAACATGATACGTATACCATAGCACCTTTACTGGTCATTTAACATGATATGTATACCATAGAAAATTTTTAGGTTAAATTTAAATAGATGTGTTATTAATTTTAGTTATTGAAAATGATAATAAAGATTTTTTTTAATATGAAAAATGGGTCAAACGCTTCCACGGGGATATGTCCTCGGCGAAAGTGGATTAGATCATCTATAATTTTCAGTTTTCCCGGGGACATGTCGACGGAAAAAGTGGGTGCCACGTCAGACATGTTTGACTAGCGTAAAATGGCTGCGGGACCCACCTGTCCCCGGTAAAAGTGGACTTTGGTCCCCGGTGAAAGTATTCCTGAGAGGGTATTGCCAGGGGATTTTTGCCGGGGACATGTCCTCGGGGAATAGGCTTCGCAGGGGACATGTCCCCGGCGAAAGCCTTGATATTTCCCCTGCGAAAGCCTACATTATTGTAGTGTTCATTCATTATATATAGGATCAAAACTCTGTAATTCGTAGTAACCCATTTATATATAATATATCAGACTTGAAGGGTTCATCATATCTTCTTTGTTTCTTCTTTTTATTGATTCTTGATGATAACATGGAGGTTGTTTGATCATATTCAATCGATCCTGGAAATCCAACAGTAAACATGTTCTACAACTGATGTTAATATAAATGGTTGTTTATCATTTTCAGAAGTGTTTACCCTCCCAAACACTAAAAGCAAAAGATGGTGGAAGTTAAATTATTAGAACATGACCTTACTCGAATCGAACGTATTGGGGCCCACTCTCACATCCGTGGCCTTGGTCTCGACTCTGCTCTTGAGCCACGTGCCGTCTCCGAAGGCATGGTTGGTCAGACCACAGCCCGCAAAGCCGCCGGAGTCATAGTCCAGTGGTCAAAGAAGGCAATATCGCCGGTCGAGCCGTTCTCTTAGCTGGCCAACCCGGTACTGGAAAAACTGCAATTGCAATGGGCATGGCCAAATTAAATCCATCGGTCTCGAAACGCCTTTTGCAATGCTTGCAGGTAGCGAATTGTTTTCGTTAGAGATGTCTAAGACTGAAGCACTTATGCAAGCTTTTAGGAAAGCTATTGGTGTCCGGATCAAGGAAGAAACTGAGGTTATAGAAGGTGAAGTTGTCGAGATTCAGATTGATCGTCCTGCGGTTGCTGGAGCAGCATCGAAAACGGGGAAGCTGACATTGAAAACGACTGAGACGGAGACTGTGTATGATCTTGGTGCTAAGATGATTGAGGCTTTAGGGAAGGATAAAGTGCAGAGTGGCGATGTTATTGCGATTGATAAAGCTTCAGGGAAAATCACTAAACTTGGGAGGTCGTTTTCTAGGTCTAGAGATTATGATGCAATGGGACCGCAGATGAAGTTCATGCAGTGTCCGGATGGGGAGTTGCAGAAGAGGAAAGAAGTTGTGCATTGTGTCACTCTTCATGAAATTGATGTTATCAATAGCAGGTACTTTTTTCCCATCTCTCATATGTTGATGTTATCTTTTCATATGTTGCTTGTTGCAACTGACTACTAGCTTGTATCCAATTCTGTTTTCATGCCAACATGTAAATTTAGATTGCAGTTATAAATTATGAAATGAAAAGTTGAAAACCTTGAATGCGCCTTAGTTCTCACTTCTCAGAAATACTCTAGGACATCTTTGGCTTGTGCATGCAAATTTTGTTGTCAATTGTGTGTTCTCTGACAAGTTTAATTTTAGAGTTTGATCATTCAATTATTTAAAAGTACTGCCACTAATAGTGGCTCATGATTATGGCTCAAGCTGTATTTATCCTGCAGTAGTTCTTTATATGGATTCTAGAGGCGTTATCCTTGTCTTGGTTTCAATAAGATTTGTTTGAAAGTAGGAATTTTGGATTAATTCCTTTACAATTAGGATGCTTTGAAGTTAGATGCCTCATTTGGGCTTCCGGGAATATGCATTAGGTGGAACTTTTGATGGTCATGGCTGAAACAACTGTTGTTAGAGGGGAGGGTATCCAGCGCCATGAGAGGCGTTTTCCGGAAAACGCAACACGGGCACGCCACAACCACACCGAGCCTCGCGTTTTCGCGTTCTGAGCCGTCACGACCAGCCCAAATGGTCCGGAAAACGCTACGGGACGGCGCCAACTGCACACCGTGGCTCACGTTTTTCCTCTTTTTTTTCTCGCATTTTCCCGTTTTTCTTCTCTCTTTTTTGAACGTTAGGCAATGGTACAAGAACTTGATATATATATGGAACAAGATGGTGTTGTTGTTAATTCGGTTTTGAAAATTGCAAGGACAAAAATCATGTTAACTGGTTATATGAAAATTGCCATGGTGCATGTGACTTGTGAGAAAGATGTGGTTGCTGACATTGTTGTGAATGATAATGGTTGGAGAGTCACTGAATTGAATCAGATAAGTCAAAGGGTATGGTTTTAAGGATAAGAGCAAGGGGTATCACAACATCACCACTTCTCTTCACTTGGGCCCCACGTGTGCCACATCACCTCCACATCACTCCAACACACTAACAAAAAAATACCCCCCAATCACAACATCACCACTTCTCTTCACTTGGGCCCCACCCACTATCATTTTATTTATTTTCCATATTTTCCAAACACAAATAAATTCATTTCATTCATTTAAAATAAAAATACAACTACAACACGAAAAAAAAAAAAACATACGGAAAATAAAAAATAAATAAAACTTACGGTACGAAAATAAACCATACGAAAATACATAACTTTTAAATCCTAATCGAAAAGTCCTCGTAGGATCAAACGCGGAGGGTATATAATCCTCGGTGAGACAAAGCTTCCTCGTCTCATCAAGATCCCTCACTGAGACTCCTGGATTATCATCTTTGTTCACCCGATAGCTCCAGTTGACTTTGTTGTTGATGTTGTTCGTTATCTGTTGAACACACTTCCACAGTTTGTCAATAAGTTCGCCATCCCTGCGGGCTTCCTCCTTCAGAAAGTTCTCGATAACATCTTTTCGTTGAGTGCTGATGTCGTTGCAAGTCTTGTAGATGTCTCTCATCTGCAGCTTCTCATTTCTTTTGTCCTCAAACAATTGGATGACGCGTATAATAGCCTCTTTTCTAGCTTCATCATCGTTCTCGCATTGATTTTGAATGTACGTTCGCATATCAGTAACAGAATGAGGGAGACGACAAGCCATTTGTTGCGTAAAGAGAATGTGAATTTTGAAATTAAATTGTGTGTGTGAAATGTGATTTTTTTTGTGTAGAGTGTGGTTTATATTTATAGAGTTGTTTAAGTATTGTTTGTGTGAAATGGTTTTGAATTTGAAAAGTTAATAAAAGTATCCGTTGTAAATAAACGGTTAATATTTTCTTTGTCGTTTACTTCGTCGTTTAAGTGGCGAAACAACATTGGCGAGCCATGATGGTATCACGGCGAGATTCAAAAAAAAGTGGCGACAAGCCACGTTGGAACCGGCGAGAAGTAACGAATACCATACCCTTTGCTCTAAGATATTTGATACGTGGTTGGCTTTGTTGTGAGGTTATCTTCTTTACTACTAGTATTAGTCTTTTGCAATTTATGTATTCGGTTGGTATAACATACGTAGTAATATTGTTGTGCTGGTGCAATATTTTTTTAAATCAATTATCAATACATACCATATACACTATCACTTTATTAAAACATACTCAAAATTTTCTCTTTCCCTAAAATGCATTTTGGTGCGCAAGAACAATATTTTGGACACCAAATCATAAATATCACTATTATGGTGCGGAAGAAAAAAAGTACTTTTAATTTTGGTGCCCAAGACCAATATTTTGGGCACCATACATTTAATGCTTATTGAATAAACCCAACCACAAAAATTTAGTAGTGCGCAAGGTTTGATTTTTGGGCACCAAAAAATGCTTTAAAAGAAATATGGTGCGCAAGGAAATGGTTCTGGGCACCAAAAAATACGTGCCACATTCCTATTGGTCAATAAATTAATTCTAGTTAATATATATTTGGTGCGCAAAGTTTGGTGCGTGGGCACCAAAAATGACTAAAAATGCTTATACGGTTCAAATACATCTTTTTTTGAAAATACCCTAGTAAATACGACCATTTATCCAAATCACACTATTTTTTTATCCTTTATTTATTTTTATTTTTTTAACTTTTTAATGTACAATATTTTTTTATTAATGAAATTTAATTTTAGTTAAATGTGTTAATTTATTTAAATAAATGAAGAAAAAGAGTATGTGGGCTGTGGGGTTCAAGGAAACACGACGGCACCAGAAACTCGTGTTATACAAGGGAGGGTTTTTTTGATGTTGTGGTGAATTCTGGTGTTATGAGAAAAGATGCTGATGTGGCAGCACTTTTTAACATGGCATCCGCGGGACAACTTCACGACACCTAATGCTCTTAGACTAACATGAATAACTGAGTAGTGTAGTTTTTTTGAAGGTACACTCTCTGATGATACAACAAATATGGTCTTTTTGTGCAATTGTCAGCGGCAGTTTATGTTGTCTATGGGGCGGGTGGGAGTCGGTGAACTTTTGCATGATGAAATAACCTTGATTATGAAAAAAAAAAAAAAAAAACCGCAGGAAATGTCAAAGTAACTATGGTAGTTGATCTTTACGAAAACTTAATTATTTTTGTTATGAAATGCAAAACACGGGGTTTTCTTGCTCTTTTCCTTGGTGACACCGAGAAATACGTGAAGTGAGGAACAGATCGATACAAAGGTTGCAGTGGCGAGAAGAAGGAAAGGCGAGATCATTCACGGTGTTTTGTTCATGGATGAAGTCCACATGCTTGATATCAGTGTTTTCATTCCTAAACCATGCCTTAGAAAAGCGACATGGCACCAATACTTGTTGTGGCCACCAACCGAGGAATCACAACTATTCGAGGCACAAACTACAAATCCCCACGAATTCCAATCGATTTCTGGATCGCCTTCTCATCATCTCCACACGGCCATACATGAAGATGACATTCGCAAGATTCTTGATATAAGGTGTCAAGAGGAAGACGTGGACATATCCGATGATGCAAAGGTTTTGTTGACAAAAATTGGGGTTGTGACATCTTTGAGATACGCCATAAACTTGATCACATCAGCTGCATTGGCTTGCCAGAAGAGGAAAGGGAAGGTTGTGGAAATGGAAGATGTGAGCCGAGTTTATGAGCTGTTTTGGGATGTGAAAAGATCTACACAGTACTTGATCGAGTATCAAAGCCAGTACATGTTCAATGAAGCAGCAACGGGGGAGGAAGATGAATCCAACATGATGGCTTGATAATGTGCTTGTAATTCTTTTTTATTACAGTAGTCAAGGTTGCAAAAATCATGAATCGGTAGTCGAGCGGTCGACCCCCCTGTAGCTTGTAATCGGTCAAGGCGGGATCAATCGGTGATTAATCGGATTGGCATTTTCGGCAAGTTTTGGGTATTTCCAGCGAGATTTGAGTATACTAGACAAGACTTTCCTTGAAAATCATCTTGTAATAGATAAAAACATCAAATATAATTGATTAAAACTTGTTCAAGACAAGTTTTGGGTATTTCAACAAGATTTACAAGTTTAAGCAAGTTTGACCACCGTTATGATCGTGACCGCCATCGATTTGTTGTTGACCGATTTGTTTGACCCAATTACACAAATCGGCAAGGTTGATATTGATCAGAGCACCTAATCGGTGATTAATCGGCCTTGTAGGCCTTGTTTTGCAACACTGACATTAGTTTTATTTCCAAGTCTGGTTGTTTTATGGGCCTATTTATGGTGTGAATTTACCATGCAGAAACATCTAATCATGTCCAATGGCCACATGAAGAATGCGAAGTTAGCAATTGTGGGAGTGAGAGATGTTTCTTCGAATGTGAATGTGTGACCAAGACAACAACTTATATAATATCATGCATGCTTATAGCAGACGAAAAAACCTGGCCTTTGAGAACTTTAAGTGAGACCTTGTCATCCAACACATCCAAATTTGCACGCAATTTGACTATTACATGTTTACATCTTTAAACACGTATATATGAGTTTGGTTCAATAAACATCAAAGAAAACCTAAAGATCAAATAAACCATTCTCAACCATTCATTTTTTTTTATCAAAATAATAAAATAAACTCACTTTCATTTTTAAAAACTAAATATCTCACAAACCATTGATCGTTAGACGAAACTAATTATACCATCACGACAAGCATAAAATTACCTTTAATTTGATATCCTATATCATATACTTTCGACGATTTTTTTTTGACTTTTTTGTAGGTTTAGGGTTTACGGTTAAGGTTTAGGTTTTTAGGGTTTAGGGGTTTTATTTTTTTGGGTTAAGTTTTTTAGGGGTTAAGGGTTTAGGTTTCTTACGGTATAGTGGATAGGGTTTAGGTTTTTTTGGTTTAGCGGTTAGGCTTTTAGGGTGTGTTTGGTACCGAGAATTGGGGCAAGAGAAATGGAAATGGTTCCATTTCTCTTGTTTGGTACCGAGAATTGAAAAAGCGGAGAAATGAGGTAGAGAAATGGAGAGAATTGGGTAGTGTAATTTGGTTAGCTCCATTTCTCTTATTTTGGTGGAGAAATTGGAGAAATGGATTAATTTTTTTTTTTTTTTTTTTTTTACATTTAAAAAATTAAAAAAATATATTTCTTTAAAAAATTATTTTTTTAAAATAAGTTTTTTTAAATAAATACATTTTTTAAATTATTTTTAAAAATTATTTTTTAAATATATTTTTTAAATAAATACATACATTTTTTAAATAAATACATTTTTTCAAAATTATTTTTAAAAATTATTTTTTAAAATTTATTTTTTAAAAAATATTTTTTTAAATATTTTTTAAAATTATTTTTTTTAAAAATAAGTTTTTTTTAAAAATATTTTTTTTAAAATTATTTTTAAAAAAATAAGTTTTTTTAAAATAAGTTTTTTTAAAAAAAATATTTTTGAAAAATATTTTTTTAAAATAATTTTTTTTTCATTTCTGAGTCAAGTCTCATTGTTGTTACTAAACATTAGAATTGAACACAATTCTCTACTTGATTTCTATTCTCCGAGATTTTATTCTACTTCATTTCTTTTCTCCGAATTTCTCTACCAAACGCACCCTTAGGGGTTTAGGATTTTTAGGGGTTTAAGGTTTTAGAGGTTTAGGCTTTTTAGGGTTTAGGGGTTAGGGTTTTATAAGGTTTAGGGTTTGTAGTTTAGGGAGTTGTGTTTACACAAAAGAGTATTTTTAAATTTTTTATTTATAGTGTAATATATCGAAACCCGTAAAAAACGATAAAAAATAAGTTCGTCGAAAGTATACAATATTGGATATCTATAGCAAGATAATTTTATTATTGTCACAATGGTATAATTAGTTTTATCTAACTATTAACGGTTTGTGAGATATTTAATTTTTAAATATGAGGGTGAAAGTAAATTTAATTAATTTGATAAAAAATTAATAGTTGAGATTGATCCATTTGATCTTTAGTTTTTATGTGATATTTATTGATCTCACCCCACATATATATAGGAGGGGCCAGTGGCAGAACTGCGAAATTAGATTGTGGGGGGCAATTTTTATTTTATTTTATTTATTATTATTTTTTATTTTTTTACAATAACAACAAAATGCGGCAAAAAAACTAGAACCGGAGTGATAAATCGAATATTGTTACTTAGAGATCAAGGATATATAAGGTTTTAGACTGTTGAATGTTATGTTTTGATGCGTAGGTGGGGGCAATTTGAGTTTGGTAGTGGGCATTTAAAAAAAAAAAAAAAAAAAAATCTCAAAATCGAAGAAAAAATACACTAAAATCTAGTCTTGTTAGTGTAGCTGTGGAGGGAACCGCCCCATAATACATACATGCATCCGTCCACGGGAGTGGCAATTTTTGACACGAATATAAACAGATTCGGGTAAAAAATAAGTCAACCCGTTTAATAAACGGGTCCTGTCTGTTTTAGTTATTTTCAAACCTATGAACCCGTTTAAATATATAAACTTATACAAATGAATAAAAGATATAACTTTTGTAAAGTAAAACTTTAATAATCTGAAAAAAGTGAAAAAATTTGTATAGGCTTTTAGAAGCCCAAAAAGTAGAAGTAGAAATGTATAGATCAAGTCGGGTGCCATGTTGGCAATCCGCATCACGCACAACATTTTCAAGCAAAAAGATCTCCACCATCCAATCCCATCTCTTTAGAATCAATGTCCCACATTTCCAATCCTCATGACCATCTTTCCACCAATCACACCACACCATTTTTTCTCTATATAAACAAACAAACAAGCCCCACAGCATGTCCTATCCAAACACATAAGTTGACAATACGACTTGGGTTCCCCGACAAGTGGTCTGATATTTCGAAGTGCGTGCGATGATTTGTATACCCGGTCCCGTTTCTAAATATCGACGATCGGACCAGGTATACGATCTTCGGGCACACTTTGAAATATCATACATTTGTTAGGTACGTACGCACCCTAGTCGTATTGTCCCTCCCTTTCCTCTGCCAACCATCATCCATTTTTAAAGTCAAACATATCTTCAAACCAAACAAACCGTGCACCATAAGAACAAATACACCAAAACTGTGTCCATGCCGCGGTTTCCCACATTTGTAATAATTGCAATTGCCGCTTCCCTAAACAATGCTCGGTGCGTGTGAGTCTGAAGATGACTATAATTTGGATCACTACATTATAGAAAGCTTATTTTAAAATTATTGCATATGTCGTGTAAAAGGGTGTTTGGATTAGCTTGTTAAATCGGATAAGCTTGTAACTTTGGAATGTCTAAGCTTATCAACTTGAGTTTATGGCTTATTTTTGGTTATAAGCTCTAAGGTGAAAAGCTTAGAACTTTAGAGTAGGGCTGATCATCGGGCGAAAACCGGACCGGACCGAGACCGAATCCGGCAAAAAAACTAGTCCGAGTCCAAGACCGAATGTGGTCGGTCCGGTCCAACAAGGCTAAATTTTCGGTTTGTCGTTCGGACCGGACTGAGACCGAATTTGCCAAAAATGGTAGACCGAGACCGGACCGCCTGTCCTTCGGTCCGGTCGGTTCCTGTTCGGTCCGGTCGGTTTTGTCGGTCGGTCCGGTCCATCCGGTCCGTTTGCTCACCCTTACTTTAGAGTGACGTGGTAATTGGCTTTTTCAAATCTTAATAAGCCGATAATCCCCGTTCTTTAGCTTAATGGTGTTGATGTAGTTGTTTTTTTGGTTGTTACTACTTTATTGGTTAACTGTTTGATGTTTCTTACAAGTCACAAACTGATTTAAAAAACAAAGTTTAAGTTATGCGACTCACAAGCTTATTTACTTTACTTTATGGCTTGTTTAATAAGCTGATAAGCCTGTAAACTAATGCAAACACTCTAAGTAGGAATTTTGGATTGAAAGTCAACTGATGTATAAGAGAGTATTTGGATTAGTTTTTTATATCAGATGAGTTGATGAGCTCCCTTGTCTGGGGCTCATAAGCTTATAGCTTGTTTTCTAAATCTTAGTAAGCTGATAACCTGATCCAAGCACCCTAAATAGGATTGGTGGGATTGATTTCTAAACTATTTTAAATGGTGTTTGGTGTAGGTTAATTTTTATGGGATAAGCAGATAAGATCATGTTTTTATTGCCACTAGCTTATGGTGCATCTTTATGTCCTGCCTGTTTTCTACTAGCTTTGTTATAGTTTGCGTCATATGATACTGACTATGAATTATATAATTGTTAATTTTTTCTGGTTGTTAATGTTACCCATGGAATGAACACGTTAAGTTGGATTTAGAATGTGACGATATAATTGTTAAGTGGGCCCCAAATAAGTAAGTTTAGGTTAGTGGTGAGTGAGAGTAGGTTATTTGTGGAGGTTTGTTATAGTGATGTGGCACCCAGTGGGCCCTGAATAAATAACTTTGATATGTCATGACACCTAGTGCTCTAAGCCCGATGTGGGCTTCGTTGCCCTTCGCCTATCCATTTGGCAAGCTTGGCTAGCCATGACAACCGCCCCCATCGCCCGCACTGTGAAGGTATGTTGTCAAGGTATGTTGTTGTTTTTTTTTTTTTTTTTTTTTTTTTTTTTTTAATATTTGTATTTTTAGGAAGTGGTGGACCTCAAATAAGAAAGTTAATGTTAGTTATTAATGAGGGGTTAATTATAGAGGTTTGTTATAATTATGTGACACCCCGTGAAGCCCGAATGAGTAACCAACCTTTTTCATCACACCTCGTGCTCTAAGTTAACACAAAAAAATCTATACCATACGTGTCAAACAGGAAATGTCTCTTATTATCAAACAACATATGCAAAATCTACCAACATCATGTCGCGTTGCCATTATAGCACCTATATTTAAATATTGGTTCTGAGTTTAAAATTTAATATGAAATAAATACCTCTCCCAACCTTTTAAACTCGTTAAAACAACCTAACCAACATGCTATCAATATGGCATTTGGAAATTGTATTGTTAGAGTTATAGCATTAGAACAACATCTTTCTTATGAAATAAAAAAAACATATATTTTTTATAAAATTTAAAGAACATATATAGAATTATAGATGATAAGAGATAGAACTATCAATGTTCAACCTCTTTATTTAGAGGTCATTGTATCAATTACTAATCAGTTGTTATACCAAACGATTTATGCGAGACTCTTTGTGATGAGATGTAACATTAGTTTATCATGCACAATAATATACATATGCTATAGAATTAGTAGCGGACCCATGAATGAAACTAAGGTGGTTCGTAGTTTTAGATGATGATATATGCTGAATTGGATGAATCGAGTCAGAAGATCGAGATATAATATAACACAAATATATCATTAATAAAAAAACATCAAACATATTAAAAAATAGGAAAATTCTAAACGTAGTTGTTAGGGCTGCATATGAGAGATTATGACATGTATTGTATTTTTGTACCTTAATAATACCGAATTAATGTACACCACTTTTGTATTTTTAACTTTTAAATATAGCCCTTAAGTTTACAAATAGCTAAACCTTAAAGAATATAGTTAAAGTGTGATGTTTCACAAACTCATTACAGAAATGCATAATCATGTCTTTACTAGTGTCATGAAACATCTCGTTTAAGGCTCGAGTTTTATGTACTATCGTGATCGACACATGTTTTTAACCAATGTATTTTAAACAAATTGCACACACTATTAAAAAGTAATCAATTTTTAATGTGAATACTAGATTGCAACTCTCTAGTCAGCCATTAAGCCTCCATCCGTGGTTCATTAATCATCTTCTCTTAATCTCTATGATTTTGCTAAGATAGCACTTAAAGGGATAACATAATCGTCAGAAGTTTTTGTTTCCAAAAGGAACTAATTATGGGTGACGGTAATGGTGAACAACAAACGCAATTTCTTAAATCAGAAAAATTAACAGTAGTTTAGAATTAACATTATTAACAGTAGGTTATTAACAGCACGATTCTGCCATGCATCCAGTTGTGCCATTGACAAGCCAGAGAAAGTATTAACAGTAGTTTAGAATCACAAAAAGATTCAAGTACTTTAACATCTCAATAGACATTTGGGGGATTTGATCAAGCCTTTAGGGTATACCATATTCCTTTTAAATTTGGATTGTCAACAGGTTCTAAAATCACTCATTAAGTCCATATACGTTCGTCTATATTTGCTTCAAAGTGTTCCATTTGTCTATACCGTTTAAATTTACATGTTTTAGCCTTCCTTCATTTCTCGCTTCTCAGCATAGGCATGCTCTAATCTGTATTAAGGTGTTCTTAACCTAGGTTAGAGAAAAGCTAAAACAAATTTGCAAATGTGGTTTGTTTTCTATCCAATATGTAATATTGGTTAGTTTGTGTAGGGAGATTGTGTTTCATTTAATTTTTACTTTGACTTTGGTATCTGTCACTCTTGTGTTAATGGTGGTAGTAGTAGCAACCTATATGGGTAGATCATTGATGCAAGTGTAAATGTTGATCAGTTGTTGTATGAAAATCGTAAATGAGACTGTGTTCTTCATGTCATCACTTGCTTTCTTTCTCTTTAACCTCATTCATATCCTTCACAGTGGGTAGTTGAAACCATGCCAATTGCATGTTATGACATTAGTTTTAAAGTTCACTTATGAGAACAATGTTAGTTTTATGGACTTAAATTAATAGTCGTGAGTTAGGATCGAACTTGAGATCACAGGATTGCACACTTTACGTATGAGAATTAAAGTTTAATAATTAAATGTAAAATGTCATATTTAGTTATTATTTACACGAAATGAATAACTAACGTTAAGTAATTAAACGAATGGACTAGCGATCGTTAAATGTTAAAGAAAAGGACTAAAAGTGAAATTAGGAGTCAAGATGGTTCTAGAATCCCCTTAGGGATGAATCGATCGGCCATATGGGTTTCCTAACCCAATCCTACCATAACTCGGACTCTAAGTTTCTACAAGTATAAATACAAAGCTTAGTGTCTTTGTTATTTACTCATGTACACATAACCTAAAACCTAAACTTGTGGTTTCTTGTTCTTTAGTCCCAAACGATCGATCCCTATACCCTAGGATCGATTACTTTGATTTTTCCTTAAGCAAAAGTTTTGTGTTTCATAAACTAGCATTTACTTTAATTCGTTATAGTACGTGTGAATAAAAATGTGGTACTAACACACTATTGTTAGTATCTTGGATTGAATTGCAAAAACGGTAAGGGGCTTATATATACGTATAACTGTAGAGAGTAAGATTGAATTGCAAAAACGGTAAGGGGTTATAATTACAAACGGGTGATCTTAAAAGTTCGTGTCTATTTTGTTTGTTTGTAGACTACTTTTTAGTAAGTGACATTATGAAGCACTTTGAATAACCTTTAAGGTATAAATCTAGAACCAAAAGAAAGATCCTTCTTAGAACTCGGGATCACCTCTAACGTTATATATATAAACCAATCATGAACGGAACTTGGGATCACCTCTAAAGGTTGACAAAAAGGGACCATTTTGATTGGAACCAACTTAGCATCATCCTTAATGTATGGTGTAGACCTAACCTCATATTTCTTGTCACGGGCGAGATCCGGATACTCCATGAAATGGCACACGTAAACTCCACAATCTTTCTCATCCTTCTGCTCCCGCATCCCCAAAGTTTGTGTGAACTTGATATAGAGCACTGTTTCCCATTCGAGAATTTTCTCTAGTCCAACACCCTACAAGACAAGAAGGTATGTAATGACAAAAATCAAGGGCATCATCCAACCAAAAGGGGAAGTGGTATGAATTTGCTGAGAAAGCTTATGTGCTATAAATTTCCAATCATACTTAAATTTCACTTTTCACACCAAAAAAAAGAAGTCAAGGGGAAGTGGTCATTACCACACGATTGAGTAGATCAGCATCCTCCGGCCCAAGTTTGTCATTGTTAAGGCTGTCCCAAACCTCCAGCCTCTTTTCCTTCATGTACGCCACCACTAGCTTGAAGTGAGAATTACGAAGCACGGGAACAAAGAACTAATAATAAGAAAGAAAAAAAAATTATTTATAGGGCTGATTAAGAAATAAGCTATAAGGACTGATGAGTAGGTCTTAATGGCCTACTGAGCTTACTTAAACTTAGAATGAACAAATTAAAAATCAAAACAAGGGCTGCAATGAGAGAAGTGGACTGATGCAGTCTGCATAATGATTCTGTTGTCAGATTATGACCAAAGGTTTCTCAACAGCTAATCCAATGCTATAATTTCTAGCATAACAACTAAATATACCATAATGAACCTAAAATTTGCAAATTTAGACCAAAAAGCTACATGTCTCATTAATAAGCTAAGATGAACAGTGTGTAACCTCAAATGTGGAATAATCCACTTAATTCTAGAAAAATACTCAAAACAGCTCACATAAACCTCAAAGCAACTTATCTAAGTGACATTAAGCTATTTTGAACTAATAAGATTGCATTCATAGGGACTGATTATACCCCATTTCACAAAATACCTGCTCTACATCTCCTAGATCACACTCCACTGAATCAGCCGCTTTTAATTTAGCCCACTTATAACGAGCACAAGATTCCTTGATATGCTGAATTTTCATACTTTCAGTCTCTTTCTGCACACATATAAATGAAATTTCATAAGCCACATATAATTATTGCTAATTATAATGAGTGCTATTTTCAAAATGTAGACCAAACAAACCTCAAATGCAGTCGGAAGATACCAATACTTTGGATTTGGTGACGAGTCACATGCTCGAACACACAAATATTCTGCAACATAGTTTATGATCAACTCATCGAGCCATGAGTTATCATTCAGATGTTGTTTCATTTCGGCCCTGCTGATATACGTGCCATCCAAAGAAGCTACACGTGCTTCATTTTCAGTATTTGGATCTTCATCATAGACACATTGAAGAATTTTCATTTCTTTAGCATCAATGGGCTTTGAACTACGGATTTTGAATGGGCCAATAGAAACAAAGGAATGGTCTGATGAAATTTGTTTCATATGGTTCTCTAATGATGAAGAAAGTTGCAGCAGTAACTCCGGTCTTATTGTTTCGTTTTTATCCTTGATAAGATGAGATACATTCTTCATGACTTTGCAAATATTCTCCACCACTTTGCCTCTCGTTGGAGGAGCGTGGTCAAACTGTAATTAGGTGGGAATCAGTTAAAAATCACAAAAGTCATAATACTAATAAATATAATAAAATATGGCACACAATTTCACCAACCATCCATTTAATCTGGAACTCTTTAATCACTTTTTTATCAAACTCATAAACTTTCAACCCTTCCATAACTTTCAACCCTCTCATCTTCATACAATACAATTGTAAAAATAATACACACCCCCAAAATATTCCTCTCTGCCCCTTTCCCATTTTGGTCATTTTTAATGCCCTCCTTGAGAGTATTCATAGCAATTGTTACCCATGGTTGTGTATTGAGACTACCAACATCACGCACATACCACAACCAATTCTTCCCCAATGTACCCCCCGCGGCGGGACAAACAATGTAATGGAGAGCTATTAATACAAATGCTTGCTTAATAGTTATCTCATCATTCTCATGGGCTTTCTCAAGTGCATCCTTAACCTTATATTCACATATATATTTGTACTTGCCGTTATTCAACTTACAAAATTTACCTATTAGATCATCATTCAATTCTGGATTTTATGGTGCCGTTGTACCACTTCCATTTTTTATACCCATTATCTTAGAGAAATCTTATGATTTAATCAAAATCTTCCGGGTCTCACCCCCCTCATGTACTTTTAGCGTCATATCCTCATAATCAAAATTGCATGCAATTGACTTGATTATATCCTTGAGTAGACCAAAACCTTCTGTCTGCAATTCTAAAAGACTGGCTAAAGGGGTTGTCGCTATAACTTTTTTGTGAGGCTCCTTTAGCTTACCCAAAATTGCACGAAATTTGTCTAATTTACACCTTATCTTGGTTTTCGTAGGCTTTTCCCCCTGGATTCACTGATATTATTCCTTGCAATCTTCTCTTGTCTGTATAACTCCTTGCAATCTACTTTTCGCAATCCAGGGTGCTCCTCCCTAAATAACAATTTTTAAACATGTTACATATCCATTCAGTCATAAAAAGGCTCAACGAGTGTTTTTCAGGTCAGCCTATCCGGTACCAACTACCAACTATTATTTTTTAACTATTTATGCACATAATAAACTAGTTTTGCATTTCACCAAATTTTTTTAACTTATGAATCTTGTGTGGTTCATGAAGCATTATATAAAACAGTTTTCTAAAGAGAAGGAGAGATGTATATGAGAAAGGATGAGTAATGTGGGTGAGTTTTTTCAGTACACTAGGTCTAATAAGTTGGTGAGTTTTAAAGAGATGGGAAGATGTGGGTGGGTAGATGATATTAAATGCAAGTTTAATAAGAGGGGTTGGATTGATGAAGAAATAATATAGACGGTGAAGATTGTTTGATGTATGAAGGTGCGGATCATGATCCCTGTGGTTTTCCAATGGAGTAGTCTGATTTGTGTTTCTTCCATTCCAACTCAGCTTGAACAAACACATGTAATGCTTGTGGGAGTAGGCTGGTTGGCGTCAACTTAATTGTGCGTTTAATGCACTTGTCAAAGTGCTTCCATTGTGAAGAGTCTTGTCAATCTCCCAATACTTCACAATTTTGGTTACAATTTAGAAGATAGAACTATCAATGTTCAAGCTCTTTATTTAGAGGTCATTCAATCAATTACTAATCAGTTGTTATAGCAAATGATTTATGCTGAGACTTTGCGATGAGATGCAACATTAGTTTATCATGCACAATAATATACATATGCTATAGTATTATTAGCGGACCCATGAATGAAAGTAAGGTGGTTCTTAGTTTTAGATGATGATACATGCTGAATTGGATGAATCAATTCAGATGATCGAGATATAATATAACACAAATATATCATTAATAAAAAACATCAAACATATTAAAAAATAGGAAAATTCTAAACGTAGTTGTTAGGGCTGCATATGAGAGATTATGACACGCATTGTATTTTTGTACCTTAATAAGAGTCAATGTCAAGTAAGAGTCATTAATGACTGAGTCGTATCGATTCAAGGGTAATCTGACTCGTCTCGTAAGAGTTTGGCAACTATTCTTGATTTATTGATCCTTAAGTTGAAATAAATTGTTTGCGCTCTTTATTGCAGTAGGGGACTCTACTTCAAAAAACATAATTGGGAGATCAGTATTGCGGTATTGGCTACCATCAAGGATCGGTAGCATTATTCTGCCATGCAGGCCAGTTGTGCCATTGACAAGCCGGAGAAAGTATTATGCAGTTTAGAATCACAAAAGATTCAAGTACATTAATTTAGCATCTCAATAGACATTTGGGGAGTTGATCGAGCCTTTAAGATATACCATATTCCTTTAAGTTTTGATTCTCAATAGGTTCCAAAATCACTCATTAACTCCATATCTGAGTTCGTCTATATTTTGCTTCAAAGTGTACCATTTGTCTATACCGTTTGAATTTACATGTTTTAGCCTTCCTTCATTTCTCGCGTCTCTGCATAGGCGTGCTCTAATCTGTATTAAAGTGTTCTTCTACTAGGTTAGAAAAGCTAAAACAAATTTGCAAATGTGGTTTGTTTTCATCCAATATGTAATCTTGGTTAGTTTACGTAGGAGATTGTGTTTCATTTAATGTTTGCTTTGGCTTTGGTCTGTCACTCTTGTGTTAATGGTGGTACTAACAACCTATATGGGTAGACCATTGATGCAAGTGTAAATGTTGATCAGTTGTTGTATGAAAATGGCAAATGGGACTGTGTTTTTTTTTTTGTTGGGTAAAGGGGAGTAATCCTGCACCCTGGTAAATATATTAACCAAATAAACGTTTAAGTACAATGGATATGAGTGAAATCCCATATCTCAGCCCGTTACATAGGCAAAAAGCTTACATAACAAGATACTTCCAATTCTCTAAACATTACTTCCTACCACAACTCAAATGATATTATATGACACAACACTAACATGACTTCCTAGGAGCTTGAAACGTTGTGCCATACATGGCATTAAAGGAATCCAAATTCCCAGGAAGATCACGAACCTGTTTCGCATAGTCATCAAAGTCATAGTCATCATACTCATCTTCAAATTCTTGGCCCCCACCAAGAATATTAGCAGACTCATCAAATGGGTTAGCAACAACCTCATCTTCAGAATCTGACACCACAATCTCTCCCACTTTAGAAAACGGGTAATGGGACTGTGTTCTTCATGTCATCACTTGTTTTCTTTCTCTTTGACCTCATTCATATCCCTCTAGGAGTGGTTGGTTGAGACCATAGATGCAAGTGTAAATGTTGATCAGTTATTTTAACCTCGATCATATCCTTCAGCAGTGGGTGGTTGAAACCATACCAATTGCATGCTCGACATTAGTTTTAAAGTTCACTTATGAGAACAAAAGCTATCCAATAAATAAACAAATGACTATGGCTGGCTTACCTTTATACACTACTAGCTTTGTCTCAAAGTAATTGAGCGCAAAAAAAAAAAGGTTTATATTAAACAACACAATCACGTGCTACTATAAAATTTTGTATTTAGCTTTGCAAAACAATTATTTTAAAGCATAAGACCATCTTTAGCGTAAATGCAGAAACTCGACACCCCCGTTTAGAAGTGTAGAAACATTCGTGAGCATCAATTATGACAATGTATAGGCATATCAAATGGATAAAACTTATGTCTTTTACTAGTATTATTAAAGACATTAATACTCCATTTATTAGACATAAATTCGAACATTGATATTGATATTCAAGTCATGGATTCAAACAATGAGTGATAGCGGCATTGCACACGTCACAAGTACAAAGGGTAAAGACTAATAATTCTTATGCGATGTAGTCCATGTCTATTTCTCCATCATCATCTTCTGGCTTCAAAGACGACGACCTTGTAGCGATCTTGTATAAGCTCATCAAGGTGATTAAGTTTAAGCTCATCAAGGTGATTAAGTTTTTTTCATAATATGTAAAAATACATCCAGACATATCACACACATCAGACACATCAAGACTCAACTTTATAGTCGTGTCTACGGCATTTTTCAACGCGATGTAGTCCAAGTCTGTTTCTCCATCATCACTTTTAAATTGAACAGTACCACGCTTAAGATTTATTGTATCGACCCAAATGTCCGATAAGTCTATTGGTTGCGAGCAATTGCACATCAATATACACTTATTAGTTGTAGTAACAACAAGTCTTGTGTAAATATTAAGGACCTACTACGCATGAAAAACACTTGTTAACACTGTAATAGCATAAAGAAGCACATTAACCTCAATAACCGATGAGAACGGAACAGAACACGAAGGGGTAGGATTCCCAAATAATAAATGTGAATTGTTGGATATCCCTATCGAGTCATCCCAATCATGATGGAAATAGGAAACATGCCCATTTTCGTTCTCATCTAATGGCAATCGCCCATCTGATAGCAATCCAGCCTTGTCTATTAAAGACACGTTACCAAATACATCCCCTTCTTAAAATCAAAATGTGAAATGTTGACTATCATGCCGAAGAGCTCAAACCGAGGGTTTAAGTATTTATGCCTGATGAAAATCAAAACAACTATCACAAAACAAAAATTATGAAATAAATATAGAGAGGATCTAGAAATCGATCGGCTCAGTGGGTCATTTACAAAGTAGACACTCTACTAAGCATGAAAAACACTTCTTAACACGGCTCAAGACACATTATGAATGTTGATTAACATAAACCTCGCATTTCGCAACAACTACTCAATTTTAGCCTGACACCAATTGTTATGATCAAATTAAAAAAAAGAAAAAAAGAAAATAGATATTTCTAATTTGAAAAATAAAAACTACAGAATTTCACTTCTCGCTAGCCATAAAAGAAATTTATCTATATTAAAATTCCTCCCAATATACATTATGCCACAAACTTATTTGTTGGACTTATATATGGTTTTAGTCTTTGAACTTCTTCTGCACATACAGTCATTAAAAAAATGGTTTTGGGTCACGTTGGGTCATTTTGTAAACACTGATCTTATCAATTCATAAAGCAAAACGGTTGTTACCTTGCATCACAAACAGGCAAAGGAATTACCTCAAAAATCCATTTTGTATGATTAACATCTTGAACGATTGATTGGAAAAAAATAAGACAATCCATATAATAATTTATATACCACACTAACATACTTATTTACTTATTAAATTAGGAGGGTTTCTCTTTGGTCACTATAGTTTTCTTTTGTGCATCAGATCAAGTACCTTGTACAAGAGATTTCACAAAATCTTTCCTTTCTTACTAAAGAAAATGTAACCTCGTCTAGGGTTATTTTTTTTAACTATTTATGCACATAATAAACTAGTGTTGCCTCTCATCAAAAAATTTTAACTTGTGAATCTTGTGTGGTTCATGAAGCATTATGTAAAACAGTTTTCTAAGCTGAAAAATACTAGTATTGTAAATGATAAACAGAAATGAAAATGAGTACCTTAATATTCCGAGACCACCTATTCCAACAAAGAGTGAAAACATTTTTTATTTTCGCATCAAAAAGTAAAAGCAGAAATAATAGATGATCTTGGGTAGAGCAGCCCTTGCCAACAATGTTCATCGCCACAAGATAGCTACCAACCCAAAAGGCCAATAATTTGGTATATTTGAGTTTTTGGTACACTAGGTTAACTAGTAGGTAAGTTTTAAAAGAAGGAGAGATGTATATGAGAAAGGATGAGTAATGTGGGTGAGTTTTTCAGTACACTAGGTCTAATAAGTTGGTGAGCTTTAAAGAGATGGGAAGATGTGGGTGGGTAGATGATATTAAATGCAAGTTTAATAAGAGGGGTTGGATTGATGAAGAAATAATATAGACGGTGAAGATTTTTTGATGTGTGAAGGTGCGGATCATGATCCGTATGGTTTTCCAATGGAGTAGTTTCATTTGTGTTTCTTCCATTCCAACTGAGCTTGAACAAACACGTACATGTGATGCTTGTGGGACTAGGTTGGTTGGTGTCCAACTTAAATGTGTGTTTAATGTCTTCTGATGTACTTCTCAAAGTGCTTCCATTGTGAAGAGTCTTGTCAATCGTCCAATACTTTACAATTTTGGTTACAATTTAAAAGATAGAATTATCAATGTTCAAGCTCTTTATTTAGTTGTTATAGCAAATAATTTATGCTGAGACTTTGCGATGAGGTGCAACATTAGTTTATCATGCACAATAATATAAATACGCTATAGTATTATTAGCGGACCCATGAATGAAAGTAAGGTGGTTCTTAGTTTTAGATGATGATACATGCTGAATTGGATGAATCGAGTCAGATGATCGAGATATAATATAACACAAATATATCATTAATAAAAAACATCAAACATATTAAAAAATAGGAAAATTCTAAACGTAGTTGTTAGGGCTGCATATGAGAGATTGACATGCATTGTATTTTTGTACCTTAATAATACCGACTTAATGTACACCACTTTTGTATTCTTAACTTTTAAATATAGCCGTTAAGTTTACAAATAGTAAACCTTAAAAAATATAGTTAAAGTGTGATGTTTTACAAACTCAAAACAGAAGTGCATTATCATGTCTTTACTAGTGTCATGAAACATCTCTTTTAAGGCTCAAGATTTATGTACTATCATGATCGACACATGTTTTTAACCAATGTATTTTAAATACATTGCACACACTAGTAAAAAAGTTATCAATTTGTAATGTAAATACTAGATTTCAACTCTCTAGTCCGCCATTAAGCCTCCATCCGTGCTTCTCTAATCATCACTTCTCTTAATCTCTATGATTTTGCTAAGATAGCACTTAAAGGGATAACATAATCGTCAGAAGTTTTTGTTTCCAAAAGGAACTAATTATGGGTGAGGGTTAAAGGTGAACAACAAACGCAATTTCTTAAATCAGGAAAATTAAAGTTAGACATTTTTTTTTCAAAAGTACACTAAAAGTATGCATGATTCTGATTCATAAGAATCACGAGTCAACTCGATGAAGAGTCAATGTCAAGTAAGAGTCAATGACTGAGTCGTATCGATTCAAGGGTAATCTGACTCGTCTCGTAAGAGTTTGGCAACTATTCTTGATTTATTGATCCTTAAGTTGAAATAAATTGTTTGCGCTCCTTATTGCAGTAGGGGACTCTACTTCAAAAAACATAATTGGGAGATCAGTATTGCGGTATTGGCTACCATCAAGGATCGGTAGCATTATTCTACCATGCAGGCCAGTTGTGCCATTGACAAGCCAGAGAAAGTATTAACAGCAGTTTAGAATCACAAAAAGATTCAAGTACATTAATTTAGCATCTCAATAGACATTTGGGGGAGTTGATCGAGCCTTTAAGATATACCATATTCCCTTTAAGTTTTGATTCTCAATAGGTTCCAAAATCATTCATTAACTCCATATACAGGTTCGTCTATATTTTGCTTCAAAGTGTACCATTTGTCTATACCGTTTGAATTTACATGTTTTAGCCTTCCTTCATTTCTCGCGTCTCTGCATAGGCGTGCTCTAATCTGTATTAAAGTGTTCTTAAACTAGGTTAGAGAAAAGCTAAAACAAATTTGCAAATGTGGTTTGTTTTCGTCCAATATGTAATCTGGTTAGTTTCTATAGGAGATTGTGTTTCATTTAATGTTAGCTTCGACTTTGGTCTGTCACTCTTGTGTTAATGGTGGTACCAACAACCTATATGGGTAGACCATTGATGCAAGTGTAAATGTTGATCAGTTGTTGTATGCAAATGGGACTGTGTTCTTCATTTCATTGCTTGCTTTCTTTCTCTTTAACCTCATTCATATCCTCTAGGAGTGGTTGGTTGAGACCATAGATGCAAGTGGTTTTGTTGATGTCTATCACTTGCTTTCTTTCTCTTTAACCTCAATCATATCCTTTAGCATTGGGTGGTTGAAACCATACCAATTGCATGCTCTGACATTAGTTTTAAAGTTCACTTATGAGAACAAAAGCTATCAAATAAACAAATGACTATGGCTGGCTTACCTTTATACACTACTAGCTTTGTCTCAAAGTGATTGAGCGCAAAAAAAGGTTTATATTAAACAACACAATCACGTGCTACTATAAAATTTTGTATTTAGCTTTGCAAAACAATTATTTTAAAGCATAAGACCATCTTTAGCGTAAATGCAGAAACTTGACACCCCGTTTAGAAGTGTAGAAACATTCGTGAGCATCAATTATGACAATGTATACGCATATCAAATGGATAAAACTTATGTCTTTTACTAGTATTATTAAAGACATTGGTACTTCATTTATTAGACATAAATTCGAAAAATGATATTGATATTCAAGTCATGGATTCAAACAATGAATGGTAGCGGTATTGCACATGTCACAACTACAAAAGTACAAAGGGTAGAAAACTGATAATTCTTATGCGATTTAGTCCATGTCTATTTCTCCATCATCATCTTTTGGCTTCAAAGACGACGGCCTTGTAGCGATCTTGTATAAGTTCATCAAGGTTATTAAGTTTAAGCTCATCAAGGTGATAAAGTTTTTTTTCTTCATAATATGCAAAAATACATCCAGACATATCACACACATCAGACACATCAAGACTCAACTTTATAGTCGTGTCTACGGCATTTTTCAGCTCGATGTAGTCCATGTCTGTTTCACCATCATCACCTTTAAATTGAAGAATACCACGCTTAAGATTTACTGTATCGACCCAAATGTCCGATAAGTCTATCGGTTGCGAGCAATTGCACATCAATATACACTTATCAGCTGTAGTAACAAGTCTTGTGTAAATATTAAGGACCTACTAAGCATGAAAAACACTTGTTAACACGGTAATAGCATAAAGAAGCACATTAATCTCAATAACCGATAAGAACGGAATAGAACACGAAGGAGTAGGATTCCCAAATACTCCGTAATATATGTGAATTGCTGGATATCCCTATCGAGTCATCCCAATCATGATGGAAATAGGAAACATGCCCATTTTCGTTCTCATCTAATGGCAATCGCCCATCTGACACTAATCCATCCTTGTCTATTAGAGACACGTTACCAAATACATCCCCCTTCTTAAAATCAAAATGTGAAACGTTGACTATCATGCCGAAGAGCTCAAACCGAGGGTTTAAGTATTTATGCCTGATGAAAACAAAACAACTATCACAAAACAAAAATTATGAAATAAATATAGAGAGGATCGAGAAATCGGTTGGCTTAGTGGGTCATTCACAAAGTAGACACTCTACTAAGCATGAAAAACACTTGTTAACACGGCTCAAGACACATTATAAATGTTGATTAACATAAACCTCGCATTTTGCAACAAGTACTCAATTTTAACTTGACACCGTTTGTTTTGATCAAATTTAAAAACAAGAAGAAAAGAAAATAGATATTTCTAATTTGAAAATACAAACTACAGAATTTCGCTTCGCTAGCCATAAAAGAAATTTATCTATATTAAAATTCCTCCCAAGATACACATTATGCCACAAATTTATTTGTTGGACTTCTGTATGGTTTTAGTCTTTGAACTTCTTTGCACACACAGTCGTTAAGAAAATGGTTTTGGGTCACGTTGGGTCATTTTGTAAACACTGATCTTATCAATTCATAAAGCAAAACGGTTGTTACCTTGCATCACAAACAGGCAAAGGAATTACCTCAAAAATCCATTTTGTATGATTAACATCTTGAACGATTGATTGGAAACAAAATAAGACAATCCATATAATAATTTATATACCACACTAACAGACTTATTTACTTATTAAATTAAGAGGGTTTCTCTTTGGTCACTATAGTTTTCTTTTTGTGCATCAGATCAAGTACCTCATCAAGAGATTTCACAAAATCTTTCCTTTTTTACTAAAGAAAATGTAACCTCGTCTAGGGTTATTTTTTAACTATTTATGCACATAATAAACTAGTGTTGCCTCTCACCAAAACATTTTAACTTACGAATCTTGTGTGGTTCATGAAGCATTATGTAAAACAGTTTTCTAAGCTGGCAAATACTAGTATTGTAAATGATAAACAAAAATGAAAATGAGTACCTTAATATTCCGAGACCACCTATTCCAACAAAGAGTGAAAACATTTTTTGTTTGCGCATCAAAAAGTAAAAGCCGAAATAATAGATGATCTTGGGTAGAGCATCCCTTGCCAACAATGTTCATCGCCGAAAAATCAAAAGAAATTGGTTTATCTGATCAAGGGTTAATATGGTTGGTGGGTTTTAAAGGGAGGTATATGGGTTAATATCAAGAAGAAGGCAGTGAGAATGAGTCAACCTTTAAAGAGAGATAGATGGTATGGTATAAATGCTAGTTTAAGAGATGTGAGTACTGAGTAGATAGTATAGTATAGACGGTGGAGATCGTTTGATGTGGGAAAGAGTGGATCATGATCCGTGTGGTTTTGCAATGAAGTGTGTGATTTGTGTTTGTTTCATTTCAAGTGTTACACTACCATAACAATATTACTGGTTTTAACTTATAAGGTTTTAATTTTGAGGTTGATGATAAACTTTTGAGGCCAACGATGTTTATTACTCTAGTGGTTTTATTATTTTAGAAAGTTGGTGCTAACACTTTCATTCATACAATGGTTCACTTAATTATCTAACATTCGATTTTACATTAGAAGGCGTATCAAGATATACTAAAACAAACCCTTAGCATCTCGAATGTGATAGGTAATTCACATTTGTCCCTCACGGACTTAACGCACAAACTCTTGGTTGGTGAACATATTACACTATTATATTACTCCGTATGTAAATTGTTCCTAGCCTTGATATGCAATTATTTCAAACAAGTTTTTGCCCTTTTGTAATAATTTTTCTTGGCATAATGAACAACTAAAAAGGCAAAATAATTTGGTATGTTTGAACAAACACGTACATGTGATGCTTGTGGGAGTAGGTTGGTTGGTATCAACTTAAATGTATGTTTAATGTCTTTTGATATACTTCTCAAAGTGCTTGCATTGTGAAGAGTCTTGTCAATCGTCCAATACTTCACAATTTTGGTTACAATTTAAAAGATAGAGCTATCTGTAAAAATGATCAAGAGCACACAACAATCCACACGTACACCCAACCAACCACCCCTTTGGTGTAATTTTATTATAACAATGTCAAGTAGATAAGTCCCCAATCGGGTGCTTACCAAACGAATACACAAGAAAGGATTGATCTCTTCTAGGAAGACACCAATCAACCTCACTACAAGAACTCTCAACACACAAACTACAAGATCAAATGAAGAGATTGATCTTGATACAAATACCTAACTGATATCAAGAATGATATCAAGAATACTGAACATAATAACAAAACGTTTAGAGAGAGAGACTAATAAGACTGATTGAGAATGATAACTAACTCAACCCTAAATCAGAATAAGACATTATATAGCCTTCATAGTTTCACTTCAGTCCCTCAACTTCATAACTTGATAAAACCAGCTAGAGTTAGAAATAGACCAAACCAAGAATGAATAATGACAACTTCAGTCCTTCAATATAAGAAAACATGCTTGAACATATTCTTCAACACCCCTCCTCAAGCTGATTTCCATAACTCTCTTTAGCTTGACCATCACTCATACCAGAACCAGAGTTATTAATACCTGCAAACATATCAAACAAACCAAGATTTTTGCATAGCACCTTATGTTGAGCTTGACCAAGACATTTTGTAAAACTATCTGCAGTCTGCTCATCAGTATGAACTTTTCTAGTGACTATAACACCAGCAGCCACTTTTTCTCTAACAAAGTGTACATCAATTTCAAAATGCTTTGTTTTCTCATGGAAAACAGGATTAGCAGCAATTTGAATGGCAGCACTACTATCACAATACACATTCACAGGATACAACTCACTTAGACCCAAATTATGCAAAAGATTACCCAACCATATGACTTCACAAGCCACATATGCAAGACTTCTATATTCTGCTTCAGCAGAACTCTTAGACAATGTTGCCTGCTTTTTACTTCTCCAAGAGATTAAAGAATCACCTAAGAAAACACAAAAACCGAGAATGATTTTCTTGTTTTAGGACATTTAGCCTGATCGCATCGAGTATGCACTCAGCTTAAGACTAGACTCTTTATTAAACTGTAAAACAGACCCAGGTGGCCCTTTTAAGTATTTTAAAACCCTTAAAGCAACTTTAAGATGTGATTGCAAAGGATAATGCATATGTTGGCTCAAACAATGTACATCATAGCTAATGTCAGGCCTAGTGTTAGTAAGATAAATCAGTTTTCCAACTAATTTCTGATAAGCATTAACATTCTTAAGACCCTTGTCTTTACTTGTTTCAATATGATTCAACACAGTATTCTCAGGAAGAGGAGTATCAACTGGTTTAGCAGCTAACAGACCATATTCATATAACAATTTTAAACAATACTTCCTTTGAGACATACAAACACTTTTATCATTTCTTAATACTTCAATTCCAAGAAAGTATATGAGTTCACCAAGATCTTTAATTAAAAACTTTGAGTTTAAAAACCTTTTAAAACTTCTGATCTCAGCCTTATTATTCCTAGTTATCACAATATCATTTACATAAACAAGAAGAGCAACAAAAATAGACTCCTTTTGTTTGATGTATAATGAATAATCAAACTTGGTTTGAACAAATCCAAGTTCCACCACGGGCAACTGTAAGTTTAGCATTCCACTCCCTTGGTGCCTGTTTAAGACCATACAAAGATTTATTAAGTTTGCATACTCTAGTTTTATCATTACTGTTATACCCTTCAGGCAAAGTCATATAAACATCTTCAACCAGATCACCATACAAGAAAGCATTATTCACATCTAATTGATACAAAGGCCAAGACATTTTAACAGCAATACTAATAAGACTTCTCACAGTAACCATTTTAACTACAGGACTAAAGGTTTCATCATAATTAAAACCTTCTCTTTGATTATAACCTTTAGCAACAAGTCTAGCTTTATACCTATCCACTTCCCCTGTAGATTTATATTTAATTTTCCAAATCCATTTTGAACCAATAGGTTTTCTACCTAAAGGCAAGTCACACGCAGTCCAAGTATTATTCCTATTTAAAGCTTCAACTTCATTATTCATAGCATCAACCCAATTAGGATCTTTAACAGCATCATTAAAACAAGTAGGCTCAACAGATTTATTCAAAGAAGAGGCAAAACATCTATTATGCATGTTCAGTCTTTTGTAATCTACATATTTTTCAATACCATATCTCAACTTAGAACTTAGCACATAATCATTAAACCTGATAGGTTGCTTAGATTCTCTACTAGACCTTCTTAACATAGGAGATTGAGTATCAGACTACACATCAACATTTTCATAACTAGATTGAGATGACTCATTTAGATTTTGACTAACATTGCCCTCAGACCAGTTTTGGTCACCATAGTTGGTTGTAGATTGCCACCCTTCATGTTGCATTTGTGTAGTATCTGTGTTAATACCTTGTGTATTATCTGCTGCAACAGAGAAGGGTGTCTCACTGCCATCCTCAACTAGTGTATCTCTCCCATCATCATAGGGACTTTGAGACTCAAGATTATCAAAAAAATTCAAATGATCTGCTTCCTTTACACATTGTGTATCTGCAGAATCATAGGTTTTCATTTTCAGAGGAAATACATTTTCATAAAACCTTACATCTCTGTGAAAAAACACATTTCTAGAATCCAGGCTTAAAAGTTTAGAAGCCTTTTTAATAGTAGAAAAACCAATAAGAATACATTTTTCAGATCTAAAACTCATTTTATCATGATTATTTAAAACAGTTGCAAAACAAAGACAACCAAAGGACCTCAAGTGGGAAAGATTAGGTTTTCTTTTGTGAATCATCTCAAATGGACATTTACCTTTTAAAACATAAGATGACAGCCTGTTAATCAAATAGACAGCAGTTAAAATACAATCAGACCAGAACTTCAAAGGAATTCCCCCTGAAACATAAGACTCCTTGCTACATTAAGCAAGTTTCTATGTTTCCTTTAAGCAATCCCATTTCTTTGAGGTGTATGAGCACAAGAAGTTTGATGTATAATACCAAGCTCGGAAAAACATGATGCATTTTTTTATTCACAAATTCAGTTCCATTATCAGACCTTACAGTTTTAATTTTTGAATTAAACTGATTGGAAAACATGTTTATAAATGTCACAAAAACATCAAAAACTTCATCTTTAGTTTTAACTAAATATACCCATACAGCCCTAGAGAAATCATCAACAACATTCAAGAAATATCTATACCCTTCTCTGCTAGTGACTCTGTATGGACCCCATAAGTCAAGGTGAACAAGTTCACCCAAAATCTCTGACCTATGGTCAGACAAAGGAAAAGGATCCCTTGTTTGTTTAGCCCTATGACAGATTTCACAAACAGGCACAGAAGTATTCTTGGAGAAACCAAGATCAGTTTGGAGAACATTCAAGGCGGATCGTGAGGGTGACCCATCTATTATGCCACACAAACTTAGACACATTATGAGACATAATCGGGCTACAATTACTCACGAATCAACAGGTTGCATATCAAACAGATACATACCATCAGACTGGCTACCAGTCCCCAAGACATTCTCCGTTTTCAAGTCCTGAATATAACATTTATCCTCATCAAAACCAACAAACATTTTGCTATCTCTGATCAGTTTATTAACAGACAATAGACTAACACAATAACCAGGCACCACAAGAACATCATATAAAATCACATTATTAGCGAGCTTAAGATTCCCAACATGACTAATAGTAGCAAGAGTGCCATTAGGATGACCAACAGTAATATGTAAACTAGATATATCAGCAATGTTAAACATTCCTTTAGCAGAAACAGTAAGATGCTGATTAGCACCAGAATCAATGATCCATCCCAATGTCAAACTCTTAACAGTAAGACTAGAATATGCAAAATAATATTTAGAGAAATTCATATTAAACCAAACATTATGATTATAGAATAAAGCCCAACCTGCCATGTTGGCATGTATGCTTCCAGTAGAAGAATCATTAATCAAAGACAAAAGTTTCTTCATCTGTTCAGAAGTAAAACCAGAAGAAGTGCTAGTAGAAGAAGATTTGTCAATTGGTTTAGCCTCAACATTAGCATTAAATGTTTGTTTAAAACCATTTTGTTTAAAAGAACCATTTGGTTTAGAAAAACCAGGAGGAAAACCAATTATTTCATAACACCTTTCAATAGTATGTCCAATTTTACCACAGTTTTTGTAATTTAGATTAGGATTAGGACCTCTATTAATAGTGTTATTATTATTAGTAGTACTTCTAGTGTTACTATTATTATTATTATTATTATTATTATTATTAAATCCTCTTCTATTGTTATTAAAAGTCTTAACAGCAAAAGAAGAAGCATTCAGTTTAGACTCAGTAACACCAGAAGACTCAGGAACACCCCTATGAGACTCCTCTCTAGAAACAGTAATATAAGCATCTTTAACCTCTGGGAGAGGATCCCTAGTCAACAAAGAAGTTCTAACAGGTTGATAACAATCATCCAAACCCATAAGAAACAGCATTAATCTCAATAGTTGCTTATGCAACACCAATTCTTCACTAGCAGCACAAGAACACTTAACTTCACAGACACATATAGGCAACGTAGTTAAAGCATCAAATTCTCTCCACAAAGAGTTAAGCCTATGATAGTAATCAGCAATAGAAGTACCACCTTGTTTAACACAATTAATTTTCTGTAAAAGACTATAAACCACATAACCATCAACTTTATCATATGTTTCTTGTAATTCTTTCTAGACACATGCAGTATTATCAGAATAAACAAGACCCATATAAACATCTTGAGACACAGAATTAATTAACCATGTTAAAACAATAGCATTGCACCTATCCCATTGAGCAGAAAGCACATTACTAGTAGAATAAGTATCTTTAACACAAGAACCATCAACAAAACTGAACTTATTCCTAGCTTGTAAAGCTAATTTCATAGCACCAGACCATATTATATAATTTTCAGTTCCAACAAGTTTAAATGGAATAAGATCAGTACCACTATTATCATTAGTTTGAATATGAAGAGGATTACCAGCATCTAGATTACTAATTAAGACTTCATTATTACCACTAGGTTCACCAATAGCCATAATGAGACAGAGATAAACAAATTAAAACAGCAGATAACAGAACAAATAACAACCAAGAACATAAACCAAACAAACAACCAATAAACAACAATCAAACAAACCAACCACAATAGCCTCAACACAACTTCTCAATCCCAATACCTATCCTCCTTCGACCTAGACACAATAAGCTAAACTCACACCCAAAAGTAACCAAATACCAGCCAAGAAGACTGAGAGTGGCCAGAGCACAGTGGCAGGTCAAGGTGTTAAACACTCTGTTTGCACCTTCTTGACTAAGTAAGTGTTATCTTAAAGAAGAGAAATATACTTACAGTGAGATACCAACGGAATGAAGTACAAACTCACTAGATTCACTTAGTCTGGTGAGATTGTAACCAAGAATAGGCCAAAAATACCAAGAAACCACCAGGGATAAAAAACCCCTAAATAACCAAATTAGGGTTTCAAGAAACCCTAACCAAAAAACCCACAAAATTACCAGATCTAATCCCAAACAGATCAAATCAACCACGTCCGTTAAGAAAACAGCCTCAATTAACCAAATAAACCTCGAATTGAAAAAATCCCCAAATCAACCTTTGAAACCCTAGAAACCCACTAGAATCTCAAAACCACCAGATCAGAACCGTGCGCTCTGATACCATGTAAAAATGATCAAGAGCACACAACAATCCACACGTACACCCAACCAACCACCCCTTTGGTGTAATTTTATTCTAACAATGTCAAGTAGATAAGTCCCCAATCGGGTGCTTACCAAACGAATACACAAGAAAGGATTGATCTCTTCTAGGAAGACACCAATCAACCTCACTACAAGAACTCTCAACACACAAACTACAAGATCAAATGAAGAGATTGATCTTGATACAAATACCTAACTGATATCAAGAATGATATCAAGAATACTGAACATAATAACAAAACGTTTAGAGAGAGACTAATAAGGCGATTGAGAATGATAACTAACTCAACCCTAAATCGAGAATAAGACATGATATCGACTTCATAGTTTCACTTGGTCCCTCAACTTCATAACTTGATAAAACCGGCTAGAGTTAGAAATAGACCAAACCAAGAATGAATAATGACAACTTGGTCCTTCAATATAAGAAAACATGCTTGAACATATTCTTCAACACTATCAATGTTCAAGCTCTTTATTTAGAGGTCATTGTATCATTTGCTAATCGGTTGTTTTACCAAACGACTTATCACGAGACTTTGTGATGAGATGAAACATTAGTTTATCATGCATTAAAGTAAGGTGGTTCTTACTTTTAGATGATGATACATGCTGAATTGGGTGAATCGAGTCAGATGATCGAGATATAATAAAAAGAATCAAACATATAAAAAAAATAGGAAAATTTTAAACGTAGCTACGTATGAGACATTAGGCGACATGCGTTGTATTTTAGAACCTTAATAATACCAACTTAATGTACACCACTTTTGTATATTTTTATTAGAGGATAGAATGTGTCAGTAGGCTCGTGCCCGTTTGTGACTCGAACGGACCACAAACCCACAAGCCGGGCTTGAGCCGAATATCTCATCAAATATTTTTAACTTTTAAATATAGCCCTTAAGTTTACAAATAGCAAAACCTTAAAAAATATAGTTAAAGTGTAATGTTTCACAAACTCATGATCGACACATCATGAAACATCTCTTTTAGATTTATGTACTATCATGATCGACACATGTTTTAAACCAATGTATTTTAAATAAATTGCACACACTAGTAAAAAAGTAATCAATTTTCAATGTAAATATTAGATTTCAACTCTCTAGTCAGCCATTAAGCCTCCATCCGTGGTTCTCAAATTATCACTTCTCTTAATCTCTATATTTTGCTAAGATAGTAATTAAAGGGATAAAATAATCGTCGGAAGTTTTTGTCTACAAAAGGAACTAATTTTGGGTGAGGGTATAATGGTGAACAACAAACACAATTTCACAAGAGTCACGAGTCAACTCGAAAAAGAGTCAATGATGGACTTGTAAGAGTCAAGGTCAGTAAGAGTCAATGACCAAGTCGAATCGATTCAAGGTGTCGACTCGTCTCATAAGAGTTTGGCAACTATTCTTGATTTATTGATCCTTAAGAGTTTGGTAATATGACTCGTCTCGTAAGAGTTTGGCAACTACTTTAAAAAACATAATTGGGAGATCAGTATTGCGATATTGGCCACCATCAAGGATCGGTAGCACGATTCTGCCACAGTTGTGCCATTGACAAGCCATAGAAAGTATTAACAGTAGTTTAGAATCACATATTCCTTTTTAATTTGGATTGTCAACAGATTCCAAAATAACTCATTAAGTTCATATGCGTTCGTCTATATTTTGCTTCAAAGTGTACCATTTGTCTATACCGTTTAAATTTACATGTTTTAGCATTCCTTCATTTCTCGCGTCTCAGCATAGGCGTGCTCTAATCTGTATTAAGGTGTTCTTAAACTAGGTTGGAGAAAAGCTAAAACAAATTTGCAAATGTGGTTTGTTTTCATCCAATATGTAATCTTGGTTAGTTTACGTAGGAGATTGTGTTTCATTTAATGTTTGCTTTGGCTTTGATGCATCACTCTTGTGTTAATGGTGGTACTAACAACCTATATGGGTAGACCATTGATGCAAGTGTAAATGTTGATCGGTTGTTATATGAAAATGGGACGTGTTCTTCATGTCATTGCTTGCTTTCTTTCTCTTTAACCTCATTCATATCCTCAGGAGTGGTTGGTTGAGACCATAGATGCAAGTGTAAATGTTGATCGGTTATTTTAATGGAAATGTGATTGTTTTCTTGATGTATATCACTTGCTTTCATTCTCTTTAACCTCATTCATATCCTTCAAAGTGGGTGGTTGAAACCATACCAATTGCATGCTCACGACCTTGTTGGTGTTTATTCGTCCCAAAGCGGTGAGATAATCAACTTCAAGAAATGCTCAAGCTGCTCGGTAGAAACAAAACTAAGGTCGTGATATGAGATACCACTTGATGGTTACGGATATCACTTGGAATCGTGTAATCACTTTCCAAAGTAAACTATTCGACCCTAATGCACGGGTATCACGAATATCTACTTGGGATAAGACCAAATGCGATTAGAGAATTAGGCACAATTCTTTAACCCTTGCGCTTATAAGTGTTATGTGTTTTACGTGTGTTCTTCATGCATGTTCGGATCTCCTATTTATAGGAGGTTACTCTTTGACCGTTCCAATGGAATTATGAGTATTAATCGCCCATTAATAGCCTCATAATCATCCCCATTATAGCCGTTAGTGGTTACATGACCAATTAAGCGTGGTCATAATGATGCGATTATGCTGTCATTTATCGAGACTTATATCGGTACTTTCATAGTGCTTTCGGTGGTTACACCGCTTGATGAAACGCATACTTTGCTTGATGTAAGCACAACCGGTGAGATACCACCCGGTGGAAACATCGATCTGCTGGAATCTTGCGCGGTGGAAACACCGATAATCGGTGTTAACCACAACGATACTTTCACCAAGCACTACCAATACATACCACTATTAGAGTCGAGGTGTTCATGGACCTTATGGGTGTACACTCCGTGCCTCCTAACCCATTACAAGGTGTGAACCATCCCACAAGTGCACTAAATTTTCCAACAATCCTCCCCAAATTTAGTTCACTCCCTTTGCATGTAAAATAAACATCAAGCAAAACATGTGCATAAACGAAAATGTCACGAGGATTGAATTTCCATCTTAGTAATTACACGTTCAAATATTCGAGAATCGGGTGTTCTAAGAATTGAACCCTTCAACCCATTTGAATACACGAAGATAACTACACACAAGTTTTCAAACACTTAAAAGCTCCCGACACTATACAAGCCATGTGTCCATATCCAAATTCATAAATGTTGTAAAAGCTAAAAGTCCAAAAGCTTCAGGCGGCAAAACTTCAACATTTACATAGGTGGTTCCTCTTTAGTCATGCTCACCGCCAAGCACTTTTCAAAGAAAATATAACCATTAAGTAAAGACTTCATCCTCCTTTCAAGAGTTACGAGCACAACCTTGGGATGTAAATAAAACATGTGCTCGATCCATCGAATGTTCGACTTTCCACATTGAACTCGGCTCCTAAGTTTCCTCGGGAGGAGTTGGGTGTCCTAACATTCGATGACTAAGTTGGACTTAAACCCATCCCTTTAGCGGACTTTATAACCAAGTCTCTAGCCGGACCCTTCGTCAAGTGATCGGCTAAGTTCATTGAGATCTCACAAACTCTATAGATACCACCCCATTCATGATAAGCTCACGAATCATGCTATGCACGACACCTAAGTGTCTAGACTTACCATTGTACATCGGCTATAAGCCTTAGCCAATGTAGTTGCACTATCACACCGGATAGAAATAGGTGCTATAGGTTTAGGCCACAATGGAATCTCGAAGCAAGTTTTCAACCATTCGACTTCTTTACCGGTAATGCTAGAGCCACAAATTGATTCCATTGTTGAACCGGTGATGCAAGTTTGCTTCTTCGATGCCCAAGAAATTGCACCTCCACCAAGTAGGAATACCCACCCACCGGTAGGCGAATTGTCTTGATTATTCTTGATCCAACTTGCATCGGTGTAACCTTCCAACACGATGGGTAACCGATATATGAGAGACTATAATCCATAGTTCTCTTCAAATACTTGATGCCCTTTGAGCGCTTGCGATGATGAGCACTAGGATTACTAGTATACCGCTCAATTTTCCCTTGCAAAACCAATATCGGGTCTTGTACAAGTCATGGCATACATCAGGCGACCAATTACCTAGAATACTCAAGTTGAGATCTGACCTTGCCATGATTAGGCATCGACTTCTCACAGTATCCATAGGTGTACTCATCGGAGTACAATCAAAGTAATTGAATTTCCTCGAAGACTTTCTCAATATAATGAGACCGAGAGATAGAAATTCTATTACTTTCATGTTTAATCCTTATACCAAGGATAACATCGGCCTCCCCATGTCTTTCATGGAGAACCTTGATGACAAAATTCCTTTGTCGGTCAACTGATTTTGGTCGGTGCCAAAGATCAACATGTCATCAACATATAGACAAATGATGACTCCTTTACCGGATTCATCAAATTTGCTATATACACATTTGTCGACTTGGTTAAGAACATAACCACTAGACAAAACCACTTCATCAAACTTTTGATGCCATTGTTAGGTGCTGCTTAAGTCCATAAAGAGACTTAATCGGTTTACACCTTGTTTTCATTGCGAGCATGATGAAGCCACGAGGTTGGTTCATATAAACTTCCTCTTCCAATTCACCATTCAAGAAAATTGTTTTCACATCCATCGATGAATAACCGATTGTGAATAGATGCCATAGCAATCGGCGGTCTTATAGTAACGTCGAGCCACGGGGCATAAGTATCAAAATAGTCTATTCGACTTTTGTTTAAAGCCCCGAATGACTAGTCTAGCCTTGAACTTTTCAATAGTTCCATCTACCTTCATTTTCCTTTTGAAAATCCATTTGCAACCCAAAGGTTTGCAACCGGAGGTAGATCAACCAACACCCAGTGTTGTTGCCCATGATGGAATCCATCTCATCATTGATTGCTTCTTTCCGTAAAGCAATGTCACGGGACTTCATTGCTTCTTCAAATGTTTTGGGGTCATCCTCAACAATGAAGCAATAAGAGTATTGGTGCGAGACCTCATCCCTAGTACCTTCAACTAAGTATAGTTGAAACTCGAGTCCAAATGACTTTGGAGTCCCGACCCTTTGCTTTTCACGAGCACGAGTTCGGTTCTTGAACCACAACCTCATCGAGGACCACCGATGGTTCATCATCGGTACCTCGATACACAGTGTCATGAGTTTCATTAGGAATCCTCGACTTGGTCTAGGGATGATGAGAATCTATTCTCATCAAAATCGCATCCCTTGATTCAATTATTGAGTTAAGCGAAACATGTTTATTAGGTTCAATAACATAGAACCTAAAAGCCTTGGAATGCTCGGCATATCCAACAAAGATGCGATCAATGCCTCTTTCACCCAAAGTCTTTTGCTTTGGATCGTGAGTCTTACAACGACCTACAACCCCAAACCTTGAGATAATTCAGTTGGGTTTCTTTTAGTCCGAGTTCATAAGGGGTAACCTTGTTCCTTTTGTTTGGAACCCTATTTAATAAATAGCAAGTCATTAACATAGCTTCACCCGAACCTTGACTCGATCTGAATAGGACAACATGGAATTAACCATCTCCTTGAAGACTGCTTTTTCCTTTCGAAATACCATTTCTTTGAGGAGTATAAGGCGATCGTTTCATGGATAATTCCAACAGATGAAATCTTGAGTATCCATGTACTCACCTCCCTATCGATCCTTAATCTTTTGATCAAAGACCCAAGTTGTAATTCAACTTCGCTTTTAAACACTTTGAATTTATCTAATGCTTCATCCTTGGTATGTAATAGATAGACATAACAAAATCTAGAAGCATCATCAATAAATGTCACAAAGTACTTCTTATTTCCCAAAGAAGGAGTGGCATGCAAATCACACAGTCATTTGTGAATAAGCTCCAAGATCTTAGTCTCACGACTAACACCCTGAAAGGGTTTCTTGGTTATCTTGGTCAACATGCAAGTTTTACACTTTTCAGTGTCCATGTCAAAAGCAGGGATTAAACCATCCCTAGACATATCTTGCATCCTTTTATAGTGAACATGACCAAGTCTTGCATGCCATAGGCTAGAATCAGTGTCAGTGGTTGTCACAAAAGCTGAGTTAACATTGTCAGTAGAAATATTAAGCCTAAACATTTGATTACATAAGTAACCAAAACCAATAAAAACACCATGCTTAGAAAGCACAAATTTATCAGATTCAATAACTTGTTTATATCCATGATTATTCAAAATACTACTTGAAACCAAGTTCTTCCTGATATCAGGAACATGAATAACATCAAACAAAGTTACAATCTTTCTGAACTAAACCTAAGATCTACACAACCACGACCATGCACCAAGGTCATTGACTCATTTCCATGTGAAGAATAGAACCATCATTCGGTGACTCATAAGTCTTGAACCGACTTCTATCTTTACACATGAACTGTTGCACGAGTCAACCCACCACGCAACATCATCATCCCGCACATAAAAGATTCGAGATACATATGTAACATAATAAATCGAAAAGACTTATTAAACATATTCGACCTTTGGTGAGTTGGTGAACCACCACTCCCGAACCATTAGTGCTCGATCCATTGGCTTTACCACCAACTTTAACACCTTGCGGTCCCTTTTAATGTGACCCGGTCTTGCCACATTTCCAACAAGTAGGTGTTGCCTTCTTGTTAGGATCTCGCCTTGTGTTATCATGAAATTTGCGTTTGCCTTTGTTGTCATTGTACCGGTGGAGTTGTTATGCTCCACCATATTGACAACAGATGGTCCAAAGAACATTGCTACTCTTTGGCTTGTCATTATCCCGCACCTTGAGAGATTCCTCAATGTGCGAGATGATTGCCCAACTCAACAAGAGTTAACTCCTCCTTCATATGTTTCAAGGTATGCTTGAAATCTTTCCATGAAGAAGGAAGTTTATCAATAACACAAGAGACTTGAATAGCCTCATCCATGTGCATATTGTGTTGTGTAAACCTTCCAAGTATTCCAAGAGTCAATGTCAAGTAAGAGTCATTAATGACTGAGTCGTATCGATTCAAGGGTAATCTGACTCGTCTCGTAAGAGTTTGGCAACTATTCTTGATTTATTGATCCTTAAGTTGAAATAAATTGTTTGCGCTCTTTATTGCGATGGGGACTCTACTTCAAAAACATAATTGGGAGATCGATATTGCGGTATTGGCTACCATCAAGGATCGGTAGCATTATTCGCCATGCGAGCCGGTTGTGCCATTGACAAGCCGGAGAAAGTAATACGCAGTTTAGAATCACAAAAGATTCAAGTACATTAATTTAGCATCTCAATAGACATTTGGGGAGTTGATCGAGCCTTTAAGATATACCATATTCCCTTTAAGTTTTGATTCTCAATAGGTTCCAAAATCACTCATTAACTCCATATCTGAGTTCGTCTATATTTTGCTTCAAAGTGTACCATTTGTCTATACCGTTTGAATTTACATGTTTTAGCCTTCCTTCATTTCTCGCGTCTCTGCATAGGCGTGCTCTAATCAGTATTAAAGTGTTCTTCTACTAGGTTAGAGAAAAGCTAAACAAATTTGCAAATGTGGTTTGTTTTCGTCCAATATGTAATCTTGGTTAGTTTTCGTAGGAGATTGTGTTTCATTTAATGTTTGCTTTGGCTTTGGTCCATCACTCTTGTGTTAATGGTGGTACTAACAACCTATATGGGTAGACCATTGATGCAAGTGTAAATGTTGATCAGTTGTTGTATGAAATGGCAAATGGGACTGTGTTTTTTTTGTTGGGTAAAGGGAGTAATCCCGCACTGGTAAATATATTAACCAAATAAGCGTTTAAGTACAATGGATATGAGTGAAATCCCATATCTCATCCCGTTACATAGGCAAAAGCTTACATAACAAGATACTTCCAATTCTCTAAACATTACTTCCTACCACAACTCAAATGATATTATATGACACAACACTAACATGACTTCCTAGGAGCTTGAAACGTTGTGCCATACATGGCATTAAAGGAATCCAAATTCCCAGGAAGATCACGAACCTGTTTCGCATAGTCATCAAAGTCATAGTCATCATACTCATCTTCAAATTCTTGGCCCCCACCAAGAATATTAGCAGACTCATCAAATGGGTTAGCAACAACCTCATCTTCAGAATCTGACACCACAATCTCTCCCACTTTAGAAAACGGGTAATGGGACTGTGTTCTTCATGTCATCACTTGTTTTCTTTCTCTTTGACCTCATTCATATCCCTCTAGGAGTGGTTGGTTGAGACCATAGATGCAAGTGTAAATGTTGATCAGTTATTTTAACCTCGATCATATCCTTCAGCAGTGGGTGGTTGAAACCATACCAATTGCATGCTCTGACATTAGTTTTAAAGTTCACTTATGAGAACAAAAGCTATCCAATAAATAAACAAATGACTATGGCTGGCTTACCTTTATACACTACTAGCTTTGTCTCAAAGTAATTGAGCGCAAAAAAAAAAAGGTTTATATTAAACAACACAATCACGTGCTACTATAAAATTTTGTATTTAGCTTTGCAAAACAATTATTTTAAAGCATAAGACCATCTTTAGCGTAAATGCAGAAACTCGACACCCCCGTTTAGAAGTGTAGAAACATTCGTGAGCATCAATTATGACAATGTATAGGCATATCAAATGGATAAAACTTATGTCTTTTACTAGTATTATTAAAGACATTAATACTCCATTTATTAGACATAAATTCGAACATTGATATTGATATTCAAGTCATGGATTCAAACAATGAGTGATAGCGGCATTGCACACGTCACAAGTACAAAGGGTAAAAGACTAATAATTCTTATGCGATGTAGTCCATGTCTATTTCTCCATCATCATCTTCTGGCTTCAAAGACGACGACCTTGTAGCGATCTTGTATAAGCTCATCAAGGTGATTAAGTTTAAGCTCATCAAGGTGATTAAGTTTTTTTCATAATATGTAAAAATACATCCAGACATATCACACACATCAGACACATCAAGACTCAACTTTATAGTCGTGTTCACGGCATTTTCAACGCGATGTAGTCCAAGTCTGTTTCTCCATCATCACTTTTAAATTGAACAGTACCACGCTTAAGATTTATTGTATCGACCCAAATGTCCGATAAGTCTATTGGTTGCGAGCAATTGCACATCAATATACACTTATTAGTTGTAGTAACAACAAGTCTTGTGTAAATATTAAGGACCTACTACGCATGAAAAACACTTGTTAACACTGTAATAGCATAAAGAAGCACATTAACCTCAATAACCGATGAGAACGGAACAGAACACGAAGGGGTAGGATTCCCAAATAATAAATGTGAATTGTTGGATATCCCTATCGAGTCATCCCAATCATGATGGAAATAGGAAACATGCCCATTTTCGTTCTCATCTAATGGCAATCGCCCATCTGATAGCAATCCAGCCTTGTCTATTAAAGACACGTTACCAAATACATCCCCCTTCTTAAAATCAAAATGTGAAATGTTGACTATCATGCCGAAGAGCTCAAACCGAGGGTTTAAGTATTTATGCCTGATGAAAATCAAAACAACTATCACAAAACAAAAATTATGAAATAAATATAGAGAGGATCTAGAAATCGATCGGCTCAGTGGGTCATTTACAAAGTAGACACTCTACTAAGCATGAAAAACACTTCTTAACACGGCTCAAGACACATTATGAATGTTGATTAACATAAACCTCGCATTTCGCAACAACTACTCAATTTTAGCCTGACACCAATTGTTATGATCAAATTAAAAAAAAGGAAAAAAAGAAAATAGATATTTCTAATTTGAAAAATTAAAACTACAGAATTTCACTTCTCGCTAGCCATAAAAGAAATTTATCTATATTAAAAATTCCTCCCAATATACACATTATGCCACAAACTTATTTGTTGGACTTATATATGGTTTTAGTCTTTGAACTTCTTCTGCACATACAGTCATTAAAAAAATGGTTTTGGGTCACGTTGGGTCATTTTGTAAACACTGATCTTATCAATTCATAAAGCAAAACGGTTGTTACCTTGCATCACAAACAGGCAAAGGAATTACCTCAAAAATCCATTTTGTATGATTAACATCTTGAACGATTGATTGGAAAAAAATAAGACAATCCATATAATAATTTATATACCACACTAACATACTTATTTACTTATTAAATTAGGAGGGTTTCTCTTTGGTCACTATAGTTTTCTTTTTGTGCATCAGATCAAGTACCTTGTACAAGAGATTTCACAAAATCTTTCCTTTCTTACTAAAGAAAATGTAACCTCGTCTAGGGTTATTTTTTTTAACTATTTATGCACATAATAAACTAGTGTTGCCTCTCATCAAAAAATTTTAACTTGTGAATCTTGTGTGGTTCATGAAGCATTATGTAAAACAGTTTTTCTAAGCTGAAAAATACTAGTATTGTAAATGATAAACAGAAATGAAAATGAGTACCTTAATATTCCGAGACCACCTATTCCAACAAAGAGTGAAAACATTTTTTATTTTCGCATCAAAAAGTAAAAGCAGAAATAATAGATGATCTTGGGTAGAGCAGCCCTTGCAACAATGTTCATCGCCACAAGATAGCTACCAACCCAAAAGGCCAGCGAATTTGGTATATTTGAGTTTTTTTGGTACACTAGGTTAACTAGTAGGTAAGTTTTAAAAAGAAGGAGAGATGTATATGAGAAAGGATGAGTAATGTGGGTGAGTTTTTTCAGTACACTAGGTCTAATAAGTTGGTGAGCTTTAAAGAGATGGGAAGATGTGGGTGGGTAGATGATATTAAATGCAAGTTTAATAAGAGGGGTTGGATTGATGAAGAAATAATATAGACGGTGAAGATTTTTTGATGTGTGAAGGTGCGGATCATGATCCGTATGGTTTTCCAATGGAGTAGTTTCATTTGTGTTTCTTCCATTCCAACTGAGCTTGAACAAACACGTACATGTGATGCTTGTGGGACTAGGTTGGTTGGTGTCCAACTTAAATGTGTGTTTAATGTCTTCGATGTACTTCTCAAAGTGCTTCCATTGTGAAGAGTCTTGTCAATCGTCCAATACTTTACAATTTTGGTTACAATTTAAAAGATAGAATTATCAATGTTCAAGCTCTTTATTTAGTTGTTATAGCAAATAATTTATGCTGAGACTTTGCGATGAGGTGCAACATTAGTTTATCATGCACAATAATATAAATACGCTATAGTATTATTAGCGGACCCATGAATGAAAGTAAGGTGGTTCTTAGTTTTAGATGATGATACATGCTGAATTGGATGAATCGAGTCAGATGATCGAGATATAATATAACACAAATATATCATTAATAAAAAACATCAAACATATTAAAAAATAGGAAAATTCTAAACGTAGTTGTTAGGGCTGCATATGAGAGATTGACATGCATTGTATTTTGTACCTTAATAATACCGACTTAATGTACACCACTTTTGTATTCTTAACTTTTAAATATAGCCGTTAAGTTTACAAATAGTAAACCTTAAAAAATATAGTTAAAGTGTGATGTTTTACAAACTCAAAACAGAAGTGCATTATCATGTCTTTACTAGTGTCATGAAACATCTCTTTTAAGGCTCAAGATTTATGTACTATCATGATCGACACATGTTTTTAACCAATGTATTTTAAATACATTGCACACACTAGTAAAAAAGTTATCAATTTGTAATGTAAATACTAGATTTCAACTCTCTAGTCCGCCATTAAGCCTCCATCCGTGCTTCTCTAATCATCACTTCTCTTAATCTCTATGATTTTGCTAAGATAGCACTTAAAGGGATAACATAATCGTCAAGTTTTTGTTTCCAAAAGGAACTAATTATGGGTGAGGGTTAAAGGTGAACAACAAACATAATTTCTTAAATCGGAAAATTAAAGTTAGACATTTTTTTCAAAAGTACACTAAAAGTATGCATGATTCTGATTCATAAGAATCACGAGTCAACTCGATGAAGAGTCAATGTCAAGTAAGAGTCAATGACTGAGTCGTGTCGATTCAAGGGTAATCGACTCGTCTCGTAAGAGTTTGGCAACTATTCTTGATTTATTGATCCTTAAGTTGAAATAAATTGTTTGCGCTCCTTATTGCAGATGGGGACTCTACTTCAAAAACATAATTGGGAGATCAGTATTGCGGTATTGGCTACCATCAGGATCGGTAGCATTATTCTACCATGCAGCCCGGTTGTGCCATTGACAAGCCGAGAAAGTATTGCAGTTTAGAATCACAAAAGATTCAAGTACATTAATTTAGCATCTCAATAGACATTTGGGGAGTTGATCGAGCCTTTAAGATATACCATATTCCTTTAAGTTTTGATTCTCAATAGGTTCCAAAATCATTCATTAACTCCATATACAGGTTCGTCTATATTTTGCTTCAAAGTGTACCATTTGTCTATACCGTTTGAATTTACATGTTTTAGCCTTCCTTCATTTCTCGCGTCTCTGCATAGGCGTGCTCTAATCTGTATTAAAGTGTTCTTAAACTAGGTTAGAGAAAAGCTAAAACAAATTTGCAAATGTGGTTTGTTTTCTGTCCAATATGTAATGCTGGTTAGTTTCTATAGGGAGATTGTGTTTCATTTAATGTTAGCTTCGACTTTGGTCTGTCACTCTTGTGTTAATGGTGGTACCAACAACCTATATGGGTAGACCATTGATGCAAGTGTAAATGTTGATCAGTTGTTGTATGAAAATGGGACTGTGTTCTTCATGTCATTGCTTGCTTTCTTTCTCTTTAACCTCATTCATATCCCTCTAGGAGTGGTTGGTTGAGACCATAGATGCAAGTGGTTTTGTTGATGTCTATCACTTGCTTTCTTTCTCTTTAACCTCAATCATATCCTTCAGCAGTGGGTGGTTGAAACCATACCAATTGCATGCTCTGACATTAGTTTTAAAGTTCACTTATGAGAACAAAAGCTATCCAATAAATAAACAAATGACTATGGCTGGCTTACCTTTATACACTACTAGCTTTGTCTCAAAGTGATTGAGCGCAAAAAAAGGTTTATATTAAACAACACAATCACGTGCTACTATAAAATTTTGTATTTAGCTTTGCAAAACAATTATTTTAAAGCATAAGACCATCTTTAGCGTAAATGCAGAAACTTGACACCCCGTTTAGAAGTGTAGAAACATTCGTGAGCATCAATTATGACAATGTATCGCATATCAAATGGATAAAACTTATGTCTTTACTAGTATTATTAAAGACATTGGTACTTCATTTATTAGACATAAATTCGAAAAATGATATTGATATTCAAGTCATGGATTCAAACAATGAATGGTAGCGGTATTGCACATGTCACAACTACAAAAGTACAAAGGGTAGAAAACTGATAATTCTTATGCGATTTAGTCCATGTCTATTTCTCCATCATCATCTTTTGGCTTCAAAGACGACGGCCTTGTAGCGATCTTGTATAAGTTCATCAAGGTTATTAAGTTTAAGCTCATCAAGGTGATAAAGTTTTTTCTTCATAATATGCAAAAATACATCCAGACATATCACACATCAGACACATCAAGACTCAACTTTATAGTCGTGTCTACGGCATTTTTCAGCTCGATGTAGTCCATGTCTGTTTCACCATCATCACCTTTAAATTGAAGAATACCACGCTTAAGATTTACTGTATCGACCCAAATGTCCGATAAGTCTATCGGTTCTGCAAGTGCACATCAATATACACTTATCAGCTGTAGTAACAAGTCTTGTGTAAATATTAAGGACCTACTAAGCATGAAAACACTTGTTAACACGGTAATAGCATAAAGAAGCACATTAATCTCAATAACCGATAAGAACGGAATAGAACACGAAGAGTAGGATTCCCAAATACTCCGTAATATATGTGAATTGCTGGATATCCCTATCGAGTCATCCCAATCATGATGGAAATAGGAAACATGCCCATTTTCGTTCTCATCTAATGGCAATCGCCCATCGACACTAATCCATCCTTGTCTATTAGAGACACGTTACCAAATACATCCCCCTTCTTAAAATCAAAATGTGAAACGTTGACTATCATGCCGAAGAGCTCAAACCGAGGGTTTAAGTATTTATGCCTGATGAAAACAAAACAACTATCACAAAACAAAAATTATGAAATAAATATAGAGAGGATCGAGAAATCGGTTGGCTTAGTGGGTCATTCACAAAGTAGACACTCTACTAAGCATGAAAAACACTTGTTAACACGGCTCAAGACACATTATAAATGTTGATTAACATAAACCTCGCATTTTGCAACAAGTACTCAATTTTAACTTGACACCGTTTGTTATGATCAAATTTAAAAAAACAAGAAGAAAAGAAAATAGATATTTCTAATTTGAAAAATACAAACTACAGAATTTCGCTTCTCGCTAGCCATAAAAGAAATTTATCTATATTAAAAATTCCTCCCAAGATACACATTATGCCACAAATTTATTTGTTGGACTTCTGTATGGTTTTAGTCTTTGAACTTCTTTGCACACACAGTCGTTAAGAAAATGGTTTTGGGTCACGTTGGGTCATTTTGTAAACACTGATCTTATCAATTCATAAAGCAAAACGGTTGTTACCTTGCATCACAAACAGGCAAAGGAATTACCTCAAAAATCCATTTTGTATGATTAACATCTTGAACGATTGATTGGAAACAAAATAAGACAATCCATATAATAATTTATATACCACACTAACAGACTTATTTACTTATTAAATTAAGAGGTTTCTCTTTGGTCACTATAGTTTTCTTTTGTGCATCAGATCAAGTACCTCATCAAGAGATTTCACAAAATCTTTCCTTTTTACTAAAGAAAATGTAACCTCGTCTAGGGTTATTTTTAACTATTTATGCACATAATAAACTAGTGTTGCCTCTCACCAAAACATTTTAACTTACGAATCTTGTGTGGTTCATGAAGCATTATGTAAAACAGTTTTCTAAGCTGGCAAATACTAGTATTGTAAATGATAAACAAAAATGAAAATGAGTACCTTAATATTCCGAGACCACCTATTCCAACAAAGAGTGAAAACATTTTTTGTTTGCGCATCAAAAAGTAAAAGCCGAAATAATAGATGATCTTGGGTAGAGCATCCCTTGCCAACAATGTTCATCGCCGAAAAATCAAAAGAAATTGGTTTATCTGATCAAGGGTTAATATGGTTGGTGGGTTTTAAAGGGAGGTATATATGGGTTAATATCAAGAAGAAGGCAGTGAGAATGAGTCAACCTTTAAAGAGAGAGATAGATGGTATGGTATAAATGCTAGTTTAAGAGATGTGAGTACTGAGTAGATAGTATAGTATAGACGGTGGAGATCGTTTGATGTGGGAAAGAGTGGATCATGATCCGTGTGGTTTTGCAATGAAGTGTGTGATTTGTGTTTGTTTCATTTCAAGTGTTACACTACCATAACAATATTACTGGTTTTAACTTATAAGGTTTTAATTTTGAGGTTGATGATAAACTTTTGAGGCCAACGATGTTTATTACTCTAGTGGTTTTTATTATTTTAGAAAGTTGGTGCTAACACTTTCATTCATACAATGGTTCACTTAATTATCTAACATTCTGATTTTACATTAGAAGACGTATCAAGATATACTAAAAACAAACCCTTAGCATCTCGAATGTGATAGGTAATTCACATTTGTCCCTCACGGGACTTAACGCACAAACTCTTGGTTGGTGAACATATTACACTATTATATTACTCCGTATGTAAATTGTTCCTAGCCTTGATATGCAATTATTTCAAACAAGTTTTTGCCCTTTTGTAATAATTTTTCTTGGCATAATGAACAACTAAAAAGGCAAAATAATTTGGTATGTTTGAACAAACACGTACATGTGATGCTTGTGGGAGTAGGTTGGTTGGTATCAACTTAAATGTATGTTTAATGTCTTTTGATATACTTCTCAAAGTGCTTGCATTGTGAAGAGTCTTGTCAATCGTCCAATACTTCACAATTTTGGTTACAATTTAAAAGATAGAGCTATACGTAAAAATGATCAAAGCACACAACAATCCACACGTACACCCAACCAACCACCCCTTTGGTGTAATTTTATTATAACAATGTCAAGTAGATAAGTCCCAATCGGGTGCTTACCAAACGAATACACAAGAAAGGATTGATCTCTCTAGGAAGACACCAATCAACCTCACTACAAGAACTCTCAACACCAAACTACAAGATCAAATGAAGAGATTGATCTTGATACAAATACTAAGCGATATCAAGAATGATATCAAGAATCTTGAACATAATAACAAAGCGTTTAGAGAGAGACTAATAAGGCGATTGAGAATGATAACTAACTCAACCTAAATCGAATAAGACATTATATAGCCTTCATAGTTTCACTTGGTCCCTCAACTTCATAACTTGATAAAACCCATTAGAGTTAGAAATAGACCAAACCAAGAATGAATAATGACAACTTGGTCCTTGATATAAGAAAACATGCTTGAACATATTCTTCAACACCCTCCTCAAGGTGATTTCCATAACTCTCTTTAGCTTGACCATCACTCATACCAGAACCAGAGTTATTAATACCTGCAAACATATCAAACAAACCAAGATTTTTGCATAGCACCTTATGTTGAGCTTGACCAAGACATTTTGTAAAACTATCTGCAGTCTGCTCATCAGTATGAACTTTTCTAGTGACTATAACACCAATGACCACTTTTTCTCTAACAAAGTGTACATCAATTTCAAAATGCTTTGTTTTCTCATGGAAGCAGGATTATGACAATTTGAATGGGCACTACTATCACAATACACATTCAGGGATACAACTCACTTAGACCCAAATTATGCAAAGATTACCCAACCATATGACTTCACAAGCCCATATGCAAGACTTCTATATTACGCTTGTTGAACTCTTGAACAATGTTGCTGCTTTTACTTCTCCAAGAGATTAAAGAATCACCTAAGAAAACACAAAAACCAGTAACAGATTTTCTTGTTTTAGGACATTTAGCCCAGTCTGCATCTGAGTATGCACTCAGCTTAAGACTAGACTCTTTATTAAACTGTAAAACAGACCCAGGTGGCCCTTTTAAGTATTTTAAAACCCTTAAAGCAACTTTAAGATGTGATTGCAAAGGATAATGCATATGTTGGCTCAAACAATGTACATCATAGCTAATGTCAGGCCTAGTGTTAGTAAGATAAATCAGTTTTCCAACTAATTTCTGATAAGCATTAACATTCTTAAGACCCTTGTCTTTACTTGTTTCAATATGATTCAACACAGTATTCTCAGGAAGAGGAGTATCAACTGGTTTAGCAGCTAACAGACCATATTCATATAACAATTTTAAACAATACTTCCTTTGAGACATACAAACACTTTTATCATTTCTTAATACTTCAATTCCAAGAAAGTATATGAGTTCACCAAGATCTTTAATTAAAAACTTTGAGTTTAAAACCTTTTAAAACTTACGATCTCAACCTTATTATTCCTAGTTATCACAATATCATTTACATAAACAAGAAGAGCAACAAAAATAGACTCCTTTTGTTTGATGTATAATGAATAATCAAACTTGGTTTGAACAAATCCAAGTTCCACCACGAGCAACTGTAAGTTTAGCATTCCACTCCCTTGGTGCCTGTTTAAGACCATACAAAGATTTATTAAGTTTGCATACTCTAGTTTTATCATTACTGTTATACCCTTCAGGCAAAGTCATATAAACATCTTCAACCAGATCACCATACAAGAAAGCATTATTCACATCTAATTGATACAAAGGCCAAGACATTTTAACAGCAATACTAATAAGACTTCTCACAGTAACCATTTTAACTACAGGACTAAAGGTTTCATCATAATTAAAACCTTCTCTTTGATTATAACCTTTAGCAACAAGTCTAGCTTTATACCTATCCACTTCCCCTGTAGATTTATATTTAATTTTCCAAATCCATTTTGAACCAATAGGTTTTCTACCAAAGGCAAGTCACACGCAATTCAAGTATTATTCCTATTTAAAGCTTCAACTTCATTATTCATAGCATCAACCCAATTAGGATCTTTAACAAGATCATTAAAACAAGTAGGCTCAACAGATTTATTCAAAGAAGAGGCAAAACATCTATTATGCATGTTCGGTCTTTTGTAATCTACATATTTTTCAATACCATATCTCAACTTAGAACTTAGCACATAATCATTAAACACGATAGGTTGCTTAGATTCTCTACTAGACCTTCTTAACATAGGAGATTGAGTATCGGACTACACATCAACATTTTCATAACTAGATTGAGATGACTCATTTAGATTTTGACTAACATTGCCCTCGGACGGTTTTGGTCACCATAGTTGGTTGTAGATTGCCACCCTTCATGTTGCATTTGTGTAGTATCCGTGTTAATACCTTGTGTATTATCTGCGCCGCACGAGAAGGGTGTCTCACGCCATCCTCAACTAGTGTATCTCCCATCATCATAGGGACTTTGAGACTCAGATTATCAAAAAATTCAAATGATCGCTTCCTTTACACATTGTGTATCTGCGGAATCATAGGTTTTCATTTTCGGAGGAAATACATTTTCATAAAACCTTACATCTCGTGAAAAACACATTTCTAGAATCCGAGGCTTAAAAGTTTAGAAGCCTTTTAATAGTAGAAAAACCAATAAGAATACATTTTCGGATCTAAAACTCATTTTATCATGATTATTTAAAACAGATTTGCAAAACAAAGACAACCAAAGGACCTCAAGTGGGAAAGATTAGGTTTTCTTTTGTGAATCATCTCAAATGGACATTTACCTTTTAAAACATAAGATGACAGCCTGTTAATCAAATAGACAGCAGTTAAAATACAATCAGACCAGAACTTCAAAGGAATTCCCCCTGAAACATAAGACTCCTTGCTACATTAAGCAAGTTTCTATGTTTCCTTTAAGCAATCCCATTTTGCTGAGGTGTATGAGCACAAGAAGTTTGATGTATAATACCAAGCTCAGAAAAAACATGATGCATTTTTTTATTCACAAATTCAGTTCCATTATCAGACCTTACAGTTTTAATTTTTGAATTAAACTGATTGGAAAACATGTTTATAAATGTCACAAAAACATCAAAAACTTCATCTTTAGTTTTAACTAAATATACCCATACAGCCCTAGAGAAATCATCAACAACATTCAAGAAATATCTATACCCTTCTCTGCTAGTGACTCTGTATGGACCCATAAGTCAAGTGAACAAGTTCACTTAAAATCTCGACCTATGGTCGACAAAGGAAAAGGATCCTTGTTTGTTTAGCCCTATGATGATTTCACAAGCAGCACTGTATATTCTTGGAGAAACCAAGATCAGTTTGGAGAACATTCAAGACTGGATCAGCAGGGTGACCCAGTCTATTATGCCACACAAACTTAGACACATTATGAGACATAATCAGGCTACAATTACTCACAGAATCAACAGGTTGCATATCAAACAGATACATACCATCAGACTGGCTACCAGTCCCCAAGACATTCTCCGTTTTCAAGTCCTGAATATAACATTTATCCTCATCAAAACCAACAAACATTTTGCTATCTCTGATCAGTTTATTAACAGACAATAGACTAACACAATAACCAGGCACCACAAGAACATCATATAAAATCACATTATTAGCGAGCTTAAGATTCCCAACATGACTAATAGTAGCAAGAGTGCCATTAGGATGACCAACGTAATATGTAAACTAGATATATCGCAATGTTAAACATTCCTTTAGCGTAAGCAAGTAAGATCTTGATTAGCACCGTAATCAATGATCCATCCCAATGTCAAACTCTTAACAAGAAGACTAGAATATGCAAAATAATATTTAGAGAAATTCATATTAAACCAAACATTATGATTATAGAATAAAGCCCAACCGCCATGTTGGCATGTATGCTTCGATGAAGAATCATTAATCAAAGACAAAAGTTTCTTCATCATTCGTAAGTAAAACCGTAAGAAGTGCTAGTAGAAGAAGATTTGTCAATTGGTTTAGCCTCAACATTAGCATTAAATGTTTGTTTAAAACCATTTTGTTTAAAAGAACCATTTGGTTTAGAAAACCAGAGGAAAACCAATTATTTCATAACACCTTTCAATAGTATGTCCAATTTTACCACGATTTTTGTAATTTAGATTAGATTAGGACCTCTATTAATAGTGTTATTATTATTAGTAGTACTTCTAGTGTTACTATTATTATTATTATTATTATTATTATTATTAAATCCTCTTCTATTGTTATTAAAAGTCTTAAATATGAAAAGAAGAAGCATTGATTTAGACTCGGTAACACGTAAGACTGGGAACACCCTATGAGACTCCTCTAGAAGCAGATAATATAAGCATCTTTAACCTCCGGGAGAGGATCCTAGTCAACAAAGAAGTTCTAACGGGGTTGATAACAATCATCCAAACCCATAAGAAACGACATTAATCTCAATAGTTGCTTATGCAACACCAATTCTTCACTAGCGACACAAGAACACTTAACTTCACGGAACACATATAGGCAACGTAGTTAAAGCATCAAATTCTCTCCACAAAGAGTTAAGCCTATGATAGTAATCACAATAGAAGTACCACCTTGTTTAACACAATTAATTTTACGTAAAGACTATAAACCACATAACCATCAACTTTATCATATGTTTCTTGTAATTCTTTCTAGACACATGCAGATATTATCGAATAAACAAGACCCATATAAACATCTTGAGACACGAAATTAATTAACCATGTTAAAACAATAGCATTGCACCTATCCCATTGAGCGAAAAGCACATTACTAGTAGAATAAGTATCTTTAACACAAGAACCATCAACAAAAGCGAACTTATTCCTAGCTTGTAAAGCTAATTTCATAGCAGACCATATTATATAATTTTCAGTTCCAACAAGTTTAAATGGAATAAGATCAGTACCACTATTATCATTAGTTTGAATATGAAGAGGATTACCAGCATCTAGATTACTAATTAAGACTTCATTATTACCACTAGGTTCACCAATAGCCATAATGAGACAGAGATAAACAAATTAAAACAGCAGATAACAGAACAAATAACAACCAAGAACATAAACCAAACAAACAACCAATAAACAACAATCAAACAAACCAACCACAATAGCCTCAACACAACTTCTCAATCCCAATACCTATCCTCCTTCGACCTAGACACAATAAGCTAAACTCACACTTAAAAGTAACCAAATACCGACCCGAGAAGACCGAGGTGGCGAGCGCGATGGCGGTCAAGGTGTTAAACACTGTTTGCACCTTCTTGACTAAGTAAGTGTTATCTTAAAGAAGAGAAATATACTTACAATGAGATACCAACGGAATGAAGTACAAACTCACTAGATTCACTTAGTCCGGTGAGATTGTAACCAAGAATAGCCAAAAATACCAAGAAACCACCGGGATAAAAACCCTAAATAACAAATTAGGGTTTCAAGAAACCACCAGGATAAAACACAAAATTACGGGATAAAAACCCTAACATATCAAATTAGGGTTTCAAGAAAACCAATTTCAAAAAACCAAATAATTACTCGAATTGAAAAGATCAAATCAACCACGAAACCCTAGAAACCCACCTAGAATCTAACCACGGATCAACCTCGAATTGATACCATGTAAAATGATCACCTTTGCAACACAAGAATCCACACTACACCCAACCAACCACCGGATCAGGCACCGTGGCGCTCACGATACCATGTAAAAATGATCAAGAGCACACAACACACAACAATCCACATCCACACGTACGTACCCAACCAACCACCCCTTTGGTGTAATTTTATTCTAACAACATTTTTGTGTAATTTTATTCTAACAATGTCAAGTAGATAAGTCCCCAATCGGTGCTGATTTAATGATCCATAATAATTGAAATAAATTGTTTGCGCTCTTTATTGCGATGGGGACTACTTCAAAAACATAATTGGAGATCGGATTGCGGTATTGGCTACCATCAAGGATCGGTAGATAAGTCCCCGATCGGTGCTTGACGAATACACAAGAAAGGATTAACAGTTTAGAATCACAAAAGATTCAAGTACATTAATTTAGCATCTCAATAGACATTTGGGGAGTTGATCGAGCCTTTAAGATATACCATATTCCCTTTAAGTTTTGATTCTCAATAGGTTCCAAAATCACTCATTAACTCCATATACAGGTTCGTCTATATTTTGCTTCAAAGTGTACCATTTGTCTATACCGTTTGAATTTATGTTTTAGCCTTCCTTCATTTCTCGCGTCTCGCATAGGCGTGCTCTAATCAGTATTAAGTGTTCTTCTACTAGGTTAGAAAAGAAAACAAATTTCAAATGTGGTTTGTTTCACATCCAATATGTAATCTTATTAACCAAACGAATACACAAGAATTGATATCTGAATCTCAAATCAACAGGAAGACACAATCAACCTCACTACAAGAACTCTCAACACCAAACTACAAGATCAAATGATATTATATGACACACACTAACATGACTTCCTAGGAGCTTGAAACGTTGTGCCATACATGGCATTAAAGGAATCCAAATTCCTGGAAGATCACGAACACTTTAGTAGTCATCAGTCATAGTCATCATACTCATCTTCAAATTCTTACCAAACGAATACACAAGAAAGGATTGATCTCTTCTAGGAAGACACCAATCAACCAACCTCACTTTAGAAAGCGGGTAATGGGTGTGTTCTTCATGTCATCCTTGTTTTCTTTCTCTTTGACCTCATTCATATCCCTCTAGGAGTGGTTGGTTGAGACCATAGATGCAAGTGTAAATGTTGATCAGTTATTTTAACCTCGATCATATCCTTCAGCAGTGGGTGGTTGAAACCATACCAATTGCATGCTCTGATCAATTAGATATACATCACTGTGTTTGAACAAGATCATAATACACACAGATGACTATGGCTGGCTTACCTTTATACACTACTAGCTTTGTCTCAAAGTAATTAACGAATACACAAGAAAGGATTGATCTTTCTAGGAAGACACCAATCAACCTCACTACAAGAACTCTCAACACACAAACTACAAGATCAAATGAAGAGATTGATCTTGATACAATACCTAATCGATATCAAGAATGATATCAAGAATATCGAACATAATAACAAAACGCTTAGAGAGAGAGACTAATAAGACTGATTGAGAATGATAACTAACTCAACCCTAAATCAGAATAAGACATGATATCGCCTTCATAGTTTCACTTCAGTCCCTCAACTTCATAACTTGATAAAACCAGCTAGAGTTAGAAATAGACCAAACCAAGAATGAATAATGACAACTTCAGTCCTTCAATATAAGAAAACATGCTTGAACATATTCTTCAACACTATCAATGTTCAAGCTCTTTATTTAGAGGTCATTGTATCATTTGCTAATCAGTTGTTTTACCAAACGACTTATGCGAGACTTTGTGATGAGATGAAACATTAGTTTATCATGCATTAAAGTAAGGTGGTTCTTACTTTTAGATGATGATACATGCTGAATTGGGTGAATCGAGTCAGATGATCGAGATATAATAAAAAGAATCAAACATATAAAAAAAATAGGAAAATTTTAAACGTAGCTACGTATGAGACATTAGCTACATATGTATTTTAGAACCTTAATAATACCAACTTAATGTACACCACTTTTGTATATTTTATTAGAGGATAGAATGTGTCAAGAGGGCTCGCCTGCTTGTCAGACTCGAACGGACCACAAACCCACAAGCCGGGCTTGAGCCGAATATCTCATCAAATATTTTTAACTTTTAAATATAGCCCTTAAGTTTACAAATAGCAAAACCTTAAAAATATAGTTAAAGTGTAATGTTTCACAAACTCATGATCGACACATCATGAAACATCTCTTTAGATTTATGTACTATCATGATCGACACATGTTTTAAAACCAATGTATTTTAAATAAATTGCACACACTAGTAAAAAGTAATCAATTTTCAATGTAAATATTAGATTTCAACTCTAGTCACCATTAAGCCTCCATCCGTGGTTCTCAAATTATCACTTCTCTTAATCTCTATATTTTACTAAGATAGTAATTAAAGGGATAAAATAATCGCGGAAGTTTTTGTCTACAAAAGGAACTAATTTTGGGTGAGGGTATAATGGTGAACAACAAACACAATTTCACAAGAGTCACGAGTCAACTCGAAAAAGAGTCAATGATGGACTTGTAAGAGTCAAGGTCAAGTAAGAGTCAATGACCAAGTCGAATCGATTCAAGGGTAATCTGACTCGTCTCATAAGAGTTTGGCAACTATTCTTGATTTATTGATCCTTAAGAGTTTGGTAATATGACTCGTCTCGTAAGAGTTTGGCAACTACTTTAAAAAACATAATTGGGAGATCAGTATTGCGATATTGGCCACCATCAAGGATCGGTAGCACGATTCTGCCACAGTTGTGCCATTGACAAGCCATAGAAAGTATTAATGAAAGAGTTTAGAATCACATATTCCTTTTTAATTTGGATTGTCACCGATTCCAAAATAACTCATTAAGTTCATATGCTCGTCTATATTTTGCTTCAAAGTGTACCATTTGTCTATACCGCTTAAATTTACATGTTTTAGCATTCCTTCATTTTCGCGCCTCAAGATAGGCGTATTCTAATCAGATATTAAGGTGTTCTTAAACTAGGTTAGAGAAAAGCTAAAACAAATTTGCAAATGTGGTTTGTTTTCTCATCCAATATGTAATCAAGTTAGTTTCGTAGGAGATTGTGTTTCATTTAATGTTTGCTTTGGGACTTGTTGGTGTTTATTCGTCCCAAAGCGGTGAGATAATCAACTTCAAAGAAATGCTCAACTGCTCAAGAGAAACAAAACTAAGGTCGCAGAGAATGAGATACCACTTGATGGTTACCGGATATCACTTGAATCGTGTAATCACTTTCCAAAGTAAACTATTCGACCCTAATGCCCGGGTATCACGAATATCTACTTGGGATAAGACCAAATGCGATTAGAGAATTAGGCACAATTCTTTAACCCTTGCGCTTATAAGTGTTATGTGTTTTCTCGTGTGTTCTTCATGCATGTTCGGATCTCCTATTTATAGGAGGTTACTCTTTGACCGCTCCAATGGAATTATGAGTATTAATCGCCCATTAATAGCCTCATAATCATCCCCATTATAGCCGTTAGTGGTTACATGACCAATTAAACGTGGTCATAATGATGCGCTTGTAATCGCCATTTATCAAGACTTATATCAAGATTTCATAGTGCTTTCGGTGGTTACACCGCTCGTTGAAACGCCATCGCTTCATGTAAGCACAACTTCGATGAGATACCACTCGGTGGAAACATCGATCCCGCTGGCATCGCTTCGGTGGAAACACGATAATCGATGTTAACCACAACAAGACTTTCACCAAGCACTACCAATACATACCACTATTAGAGTCGGTGTTCATGGACCTTATGGGTGTACACTCCGCACCTCCTAACCCATTACAAGGTGTGAACCATCCCACAAGTGCACTAAATTTTCCAACAATCCTCCCAAATTTAGTTCACCCTTTGCATGTAAAATAAACATCAAGCAAAACATGTGCATAAACGAAAATGTCCCGAGGATTGAATTTCCATCTTAGTAATTACACGTTCAAATATTCGAGAATCGTGGTGTTCTAAGAATTGAACCCTTCAACCCATTTGAATACCAAGATAACTACACACAAGTTTTCAAACACTTAAAAGCTCCCGACACTATACAAGCCATGTGTCCATATCCAAATTCATAAATGTTGTAAAAGCTAAAAGTCCAAAAGCTTCAAGCGGCAAAACTTCAACATTTACATAGGTGGTTCCTCTTTAGTCATGCTCCCGCCAAGCACTTTTCAAAGAAAATATAACCATTAAGAAGTAAAGACTTCATCCTCCTTTCAAAGAAGTTCGAGCACAACCTTGGGATGTAAATAAAACATGTGCTCCAATCCATCGAATGTTCGACTTTCCACATTGAACTCGGCTCCTAAGTTTCCTCGTGAGGAGTTGGGTGTCCTAGCATTCGATGACTAAGTTGGACTTAAACCCATCCCTTTAGCGACTTTATAACCAAGTCTCTAGCCGCACCCTTCGTCAAGTGATCGCCTAAGTTCATTGAGATCTCACAAACTCTATAGATACCACCCCATTCATGATAAGCTCACGAATCATGCTATGCCCGACACCTAAGTGTCTAGACTTACCATTGTACATCCGGCTATAAGCCTTAGCCAATGTAGTCGCACTATCACACCGGATAGAAATAGGTGCTATAGGTTTAGCCACAATGGAATCTCAAGAAGCAAGTTTTCAACCATTCGCCTTCTTTACCGAAATGCTAGAGCCACAAATTGATTCCATTGTTGAACCGGTGATGCAAGTTTGCTTCTTCGATGCCCAAGAAATTGCACCTCCACCAAGTAGGAATACCCACCATCGGTAGACGAATTGTCTTGATGTTATCGATCCAACTTGCATCGGTGTAACCTTCCAACATCGATGGGTAACCAAGATATGAGAGACTATAATCCATAGTTCTCTTCAAATACTTCAGACCTTTGAAGCGCTTGCCGTTGATGAGCACTAGGATTACTAGTATACCGCTCAATTTTCCCACCGCAAAACCAATATCGTGTCTTGTACAAGTCATGGCATACATCGTGCACCAATTACCCTAGAATACTCAAGTTGAGATACTGACCTTGCCATGATTAGGCATCGCCTCACAAGTATCCATAGGTGTACTCATCGAGTACAATCAAAGTAATTGAATTTCCTCAAGACTTTCTCAATATAATGAGACCGAGAGATAGAAATTCTATTACTTTCATGTTTAATCCTTATACCAAGGATAACATCGCCTCCCCATGTCTTTCATGGAGAACCTTGATGACAAAAATTCCTTTGTCGTCAACTCGATTTTGGTCGGTGCCAAAGATCAACATGTCATCAACATATAGACAAATGATGACTCCTTTACCGGATTCATCAAATTTGCTATATACACATTTGTCGACTTGGTTAAGAACATAACCACTAGACAAAACCACTTCATCAAACTTTTGATGCCATTGCTTAGGTGCTGCTTAAGTCCATAAAGAGACTTAATCGCTTTACACACCTTGTTTTCATTGCCGTGCATGATGAAGCCACGAGGTTGGTTCATATAAACTTCCTCTTCCAATTCACCATTCAAGAAAGTCGCTTTCACATCCATCGATGAATAACCGATTGTGAATAGATGCCATAGCAATCGCTAGTCTTATGGTATCGATACGAGCCACGGGGCATAAGTATCAAAATAGTCTATTCGACTTTTGTTTAAAGCCCCGAATGACTAGTCTAGCCTTGAACTTTTCAATAGTTCCATCTACCTTCATTTTCCTTTTGAAAATCCATTTGCAACCCAAAGGTTTGCAACTGTGAGGTAGATCAACCAACACCAAGTGTTGTTGCCCATGATGGAATCCATCTCATCATTGATTGCTTCTTTCGTAAAGCAATGTCACGGGACTTCATTGCTTCTTCAAATGTTTTGGGGTCATCCTCAACAATGAAGCAATAAGAGTATTGGTCCGAGACCTCATCCCTAGTACCTTCAACTAAGTATAGTTGAAACTCAGTCCAAATGACTTTGGAGTCCCGACCCTTTGCTTTTCCCGAGCACAGTTCGAGTTGTTGAACCACAACCTCATCGAGGGACCACCGATGGTTCATCATCGGTACCTCGATACACAGTGTCATGAGTTTCATTAGGAATCCTCGACTTGGTCAGGGACCGATGAGAATCTATTCTCATCAAAATCGCATCCCTTGATTCAATTATTGAGTTAATCGAAACATGTTTATTAGGTTCAATAACATAGAACCTAAAAGCCTTGGAATGCTCAAGATATCCAACAAAGATGCATCAATGCCTCTTTCACCCAAAGTCTTTTGCTTTGGATCGGAGTCTTACAATGACCTACAACCCCAAACCTTGAGATAATTCAGTTGGGTTTCTTTTAGTCCGAGTTCATAAGGGGTAACCTTGTTCCTTTTGTTTGGAACCCTATTTAATAAATAGCAAGTCGTTAACATAGCTTCACCCGAACCCTTGACTCGATCTGAATAGGACAACATGGAATTAACCATCTCCTTCAAGACCGTTTTTCCTTTCGAAATACCATTTTCTTTGAGGAGTATAAGGGCGATCGTTTCATGGATAATTCCAACAGATCGAAAGCACCGAGTATCCATGTACTCACCTCCCTATCGATCCTTAATCTTTTGATCAAAGACCCAAGTTGTAATTCAACTTCGCTTTTAAACACTTTGAATTTATCTAATGCTTCATCCTTGGTATGTAATAGATAGACATAACAAAATCTAGAAGCATCATCAATAAATGTCACAAAGTACTTCTTATTTCCCAAAGAAGGAGTGGCATGCAAATCACACAGTGTCATGTGAATAAGCTCCAAGATCTTAGTCTCACGACTAACACCCCGAAAGGGTTTCTTGGTTATCTTGGTCAACATGCAAGTTTTACACTTTTCGGTGTCCATGTCAAAAGCGAGGATTAAACCATCCCTAGACATATCTTGCATCCTTTTATAGTGAACATGACCAAGTCTTGCATGCCATAGGCTAGAATCGATGTCGGTGGTTGTCACAAAAGTCGAGTTAACATTGTCGAGAGAAATATTAAGCCTAAACATTTGATTACATAAATAACCAAAACCAATAAAAACACCATGCTTAGAAAGCACAAATTTATCGATTCAATAACTTGTTTATATCCATGATTATTCAAAATACTACTTGAAACCAAGTTCTTCCCGATATCGTGAACATGAATAACATCAAACAAAGTTACAATCTTTCCTGAACTAAACCTAAGATCTACACAACCACGACCATGCACCAAGGTCGTTGACTCATTTCCCATGTGAAGAATAGAACCATCATTCGGTGACTCATAAGTCTTGAACCGACTTCTATCTTTACACACATGAACTGTTGCACGAGTCAACCCACCACGCAACATCATCATCCCGCACATAAAAGATTCAGATACATATGTAACATAATAAATCGAAAAGACTTATTAAACATATTTCGACCTTTCAGTGAGTTGGTGAACCACCACTCCCCGAACCATTAGTGCTCGATCCATTGGCTTTACCACCAACTTTAACACCCTTGCAGTCCCTTTTAATGTGACCGGTCTTGCCACATTTCCAACAAGTAGGTGTTGCCTTCTTGTTAGGATCCGCCTTGTGTTATCATGAAATTTGCGTTTGCCTTTGTTGTCATTGTACCGGTGGAGTTGTTATGCTCCACCATATTGACAACAGATGGTCCAAGAAGATTGCTACTCTTTGGCTTGTCATTATCCCGCACCTTGAGAGATTCCTCAATGTGCGATGATCGCCCAACTCAACAAGAGTTAACTCCTCCTTCATATGTTTCAAGGTATGCTTGAAATCTTTCCATGAAGAAGGAAGTTTATCAATAACACAAGAGACTTGAATAGCCTCATCCATGTGCATATTGTGTTGTGTAAACCTTCCAAGTATTCCAAGAAGTTCATTGTATTGTTCCATAACCGGTCTTGAATCGGTCATTTTGTAATTTGTGAAATTACTAACAAGGAACTTCTTACTTGATGCATCCTCGACCATATATTTGGCATCCAAGGAATCCCACAGTTCTTTGGAAGATTCAAAGTTCGATAAATATCAAACAGAGAATCGGACATACCATTGAGAATAAGACCTCTGCATATGTAGTCATCATTCTCCCACTTGCTCCTCCTCCGATCCGATCCCATGTAGCATCATCACCATCATCGAATTGGAGTAGTCAAGACATACACCACACTCATGCTTGAAGAAGAAGTGCATCTTCTTCCGCCACCTCCTAAAGTCCACCCTTCAAACTTGTCCACTTAGCAAAGTTTGAAGCCATGTGTTTCATTGCAGCAGTTGCCATTGATTATCACTAAATAGTTTACTTTGATTGTTGGTGTTTATTCGTCCCAAAGCGGTGAGATAATCAACTTCAGAGAAATGCTCAACTGCTCAAGAGAAACAAAACTAAGGTCGAGAATGAGATACCACTTGATGGTTACGGATATCACTTGGAATCGTAATCACTTTCCAAAGTAAACTATTCGACCCTAATGCCCGGGTATCACGAATATCTACTGGGATAAGACCAAATGCGTTAGAGAATTAGGCACAATTCTTTAACCCTTGCGCTTATAAGTGTTATGTGTTTTCGTGTGTTCTTCATGCATGTTCGGATCTCCTATTTATAGGAGGTTACTCTTGACCGCTCCAATGGAATTATGAGTATTAATCGCCCATTAATAGCCTCATAATCATCCCCATTATAGCAGTTAGTGGTTACATGACCAATTAAACGTGGTCATAATGATGCGCTTGTAATCGTCATTTATCAAGATACTTATATCAAGATTTCATAGTGCTTTCGGTGGTTACACCGCGCTTGAAACGCCACCGCTTCGATGTAAGCACAACTTCGGTGAGATACCACGGTGGAACATCGATCTGGCTGGCATCGCTTCGGTGGAAACACCGATAATCGGTGTTAACCACAACAAGACTTTCACCAAGCACTACCAATACATACCACTATTAGAGTCGGTGTTCATGGACCTTATGGGTGTACACTCTGCACCTCCTAACCCATTACAAGGTGTGAACCATCCCACAAGTGCACTAAATTTTCCAACAGCTTTGCAAAACAATTATTTTAAAACATAAGACCATCTTTAGCGTAAGTGCAGAAACTCGACACCCCTGTTTAAAAGTGTAAAAGCATTCATGGGTATGAAATTTTCATGTCAAATGGATTAAACTTATGTCTTTTACTTGTTATAAACAAATTACTTACCTCTATTCCATGACTAAACTATCAAGAACCAATCACCAACTTATTGATTCTTAAACAATAATCACTATCAAATAAGTATGTTTCTCATTATATAACAAGGGATAATAACCAACTTCTCGACTTTTAGGTTTGACTTAAATTAAGTTGATAATTTCATTTGACATGAGACATGGAATACGCACTTCATATAAAAGAATATGAGTGTGCATATGGAACATATTGACGATTTACATTCTTTTAGCATGTATGAAGTAGCGAAGGCCACTGATAACTTCAGTGACAACAACAAGATTGGAGAAGTCGGCTTCAGTCCAGTTCACAAGGTAGTTAAATGAGGTTTCCTTCATTTTTTAAGAACAGAAATACATAATGCAAAGCGTACAGAGCTAAATTTCATTATAAATTCCTTAAATTAATAATTTAGGTTGTGTTGGAAGACAGAAAGGAAGTAGTCGTGAAGCGGGTCGCAGAGACATCTCAACAAGGGCCGGATGAACTCAACTATGACCACATTTCTATCGCCAAGCGTCAACATTGCAACCTTGTGAGACTTCTTGGATACTTCATTCAAGTTTCAAACGCTAGCAATAAAAAGGTCAGGTATGATGCTATATCGCTCTTTTGGTTTAGTACATATAGAGGTGGTTGGCCAGCTACCTATGAAGGGGTTGATCCGGCTTATATTTCATTTCTAAAGGTCAAATGGGTGAAATGGGTCAAAGACACATATATCTCTATGTTTCTGGTTTGACACCAGTAGCAGCATTAAGACTTATAAATCTCTATACATAGTGATGTAGGAGACGTGAAACATAGATAAGTGGTTCCATAAATACATGATCCACAGTTTTCCCATTTCCCATGGTATAAATCCTGTAGCTTAGTAGCTTATTTGTTGGTGTCAAGATAAGGGAGATGATGTTGATAGTTTGTAAATGGAAGCTCATGAGGTATGACTTGGATTGCAAGTGTGTTCATATGGATATCGTGATTCTCTTATAAATCTAGGATTATTTTATTGTTTAGTTGAGAATATATATGTATATCCAAACAGTAAAGGCCGAGTTTCAGATGATAAGTTCAAAATCTCAAATCTATATACCCCCGTTATTCTAGTCAACGTATGGGAGGCGTTTAGATTTGCAAAAATATAGTATAACAGGGTATTTAGTTGTGTCATTCTTTTGTTGAGTATCATATTATCCGAAATTTTAGAAGTAAATGAGGTTTAGTCAGCGATACATTAGTTGAATCCTTTTGTTGTTCCAACATTTTTTCAATTGTTTGCCAAAATTGAAGGTATTAGGAACGTTAAGAATGGAACTCTAAGACTATCTCTTCATGAAGAATTCGTTTTCACAGGTGATTTGGAACATTTCACCTTAAAGGCCTCCACACCACTATATGTAAGAGATATGTCACTTGACACATAAACCAAGCATTCTGAAGTGTATGTGCGTGATCTATGAAGTATGCATTTTATGGATCTTATTCCTTTATTTAGTATGCATTATTTCTATTTATTTTGATGACTAACGATTAGTGTTGTCACCCAATTTCTCTTGATCCCCCTACCCTAAATGTTATCCGTATGACCTCCAATTTCTCTTGATCCCTCTACCCTAAATGTTGACTATTATTGGATATCAAGTAGGAATGACAAAATGGGTTAGGTTGAGCAAATAACAGGTACCAATAGATATTTGTGCAGATGTGACAAGAAAGGGTATTTTAGCAAATGATAAACAATTCACTAAGATTAAATATTTGTGCAGGGAGCTCAACGAAAAGCATTGGATCTACGCAACAACCTGTATCAAATTTTCTCTTCAGGTTCATCGAGTAACAAAACTGAGTGGATCAATGGATTAAGTATGGCACAAGAATGATCCTTACATTCATCATAGTAATTGTTTTCTTGAGGTGCACCGGAAATAGTATTTGTTGTATTTCCTACATATCTTTAATTTATATACTGAAAAGGATTTTGTATTGTTAAGAGCATTTTCTTAGGACATTGATTAATTTTATTGTACTGTTAATTGTTTAACTCTATTAGTGTACATTGTCATCATTTTATTGTACAACAACTTTAAGTTAACAATGTGCTTTCTACTTTGGCACTGTCAAGGGGTTTTTTAGACATTAAGTGAAATAATCATGTTGATGTTAGTATATCACATTCATCAAACTATGCAATGTTTTACTTGAGATATAATAAACCTATTTGCAATCATGTACTAAAATCGAATAAAAAAGACAAATAAACCTACAATATTTGATCACCATGAGAGCAAAGGTATGTTTTGAAATCTAAGGTTGTGCCAACAATGGACTGCAGTGGAGCGTAGGGGGTTGTTCACGTCGTGAGGCTTGCTGGCAGCCTCATGGTCACGCTGTGAGTAACACAAATCAGGGAACGAACGTTATGGAATGGTGCCAAGCAGTCCCCTCTTGTGTTTATATTGTTTATTATTTTTACGATAAGTGGTTACTATTTACTTTGTGATGGGTGTCAAATCAATATACTCAAAAATACTCATTAAACAATGTTTGTACTATATTTACTTTCAACAACCATTTATCCTCAAAATTTAAGCCAAAGCTTAATCTAACAAAAATCAAACCCAAAGCCCCGTGCGTGCACGGGGTTCTAAAACTAGTATATTGATATAAACCTATGCATACAAAGTAAATATAAATTGTCAAAACAAAATTTATTTTAAAAGAAGACAGCCTAAAAATGTACGGTGATTATTAGGTAAGGATATGCACAATGGTGACTCATGGCGACCTAGGTTTTACTGTCACGTCGCCTTTCTCTCTTGGTGATTTTCAGACGATCAAGTTGCCACAATGGCTAATCGAGCTTTTTATATTTTTTTATCAAATTTTTTACTTATAAATACCCCTTCACTCAACCATCTTTAAATACCAACTCATAATTTCTTTAAACACCATATCTAAAAATGTCTCAACCAAACACTTCCGTCATTTCAAGAAAAAGCAGTTAATACCATTGCCGAAATCTTTCCGTCATTTTTCATCGAGGAACCGTTGAGAATCCGTTTCTTCATCGAGGAAGTGTAATGACTAATTCTTCATGATGAAGAATCATTGAGAGAAATGGAAGAATAAAAGCATAGGAGGAAGCACTTCACGTGAGCGGGAAGCAATGGAAGAAGAAGATGTTGGTGTGTATTCGTCCCAAAGTGGTGAAGATAATCAATTCAAAGAAACAAACAAACCGTTAGTAGTAACAGATACCACTTGGTGGTTACCGGATATCACTTGGAATCGTGTGATCACTTTCCAAAGTAAACTATTCGACCCTCTAATGCCCGGGTATCACGAATATCTACTTGGATAAGACCAAATGCGATTAGAGAATTAGGCACAATTCTATAACCCTTTCGCTAATAAGTGTTTACGTTTTACGTTTTTCTCATGCATGTTCGGATCTCCTATATAGGAGGTTACTCTTGACCGCTCCAATGGAATTATGAGTATTAATCGCCCATTAATAGCCTCATAATCATCCCCATTATAGCCGTTAGTGGTTACATGACCAATTAAACGTGGTCATAATGATGAAGTTGTAATTGTCATTTATCAAGACTTATTTCAAGACTTTCATAGTGCTTTCAAGAGTTACACCGCTTGATTGGAACGCCCAACGCTTCAGCAGTAAACACAACTTCGGTGAGATACCACTCGGTGGAAACATCGATCCTCTGAAATCTTGCTTGGAAACACCGATATCAAGCAGTTAACCACAACAAAGACTTTCACCAAGCACTACCAATACATACCACTATTGAGTCGGTGTTCATGGACCTTATGGGTGTACACTCCGTACCTCCTAACCCATTACAAGGTGTGAACCATCCCACAAGTGCACTAAATTTTCCAACAATCCTCCCAAATTTAGTTCACTTTGCATGAAAAATAAACATCAATCAAAACATGTGCATAAACGAAATGTCACGAGGATTGAATTTCCATCTTAGTAAATTACACGCTCAAATATTCGAGAATCGGTGTTCTAAGAATTGAACCCTTCAACCCATTTGAATACACGAAGATAAAATACACACAAGTTTTCAAACACTTAATGACTCCCGACACTATACAAGCCATGTGTCCATATCCAAATTCATAAATGTTGTAAAGCTAAAGTCCAAAGCTTCAAGCGGCAAAACTTCAACATTTACATAGGTGGTTCCTCTTTAGTCATGCTCCCGCCAAGCACTTTTCAAAGAAAATAACCATTAAGTAAAGACTTCATCCTCCTTTCAAGCAGTTCGAGCACAACCTTGGGATGTAAATAAAACATGTGCTCCATCCACCGATTGTTCGACTTTCCACATTGAACTCGGCTCCCAAGTTTCCTTGGGAGGAGTTCAGTGTCCTAGCATTCGATGACTAAGTTGGACTTAAACCCATCCCTTTAGCAGACTTTATAACCAAGTCTCTAGCCGCACCCTTCGTCAGTGATCATCTAAGTTCGTTGAGATCTCACAAACTCTATAGATACCACCCCATTCATGATAAACTCACGAATCATGCTATGCCCGACACCTAAGTGTCTAGACTTACCATTGTACATCGGCTATAAGCCTTAGCCAATGTAGCTGCACTATCACACCGGATAGAAATAGGTGCTATAGGTTTAGGCCACAATGGAATCTCAAGAAGCAAGTTTTTCAACCATTCACTTCTTTACCAAGTTTGCTAGAGCCACAAATTCATATTCCATTGTTGAACTGGTGATGCAAGTTTGCTTCTTGGATGCCCAAGAAATTGCACTCCACCAAGTAGGAATACCCACCACCGGTAGACGAATTGTCTTCGTGTTATCGATCCAACTTGCATCGGTGTAACCTTCCAACACCGATGGGTAACCAAGATATGAGAGACTATAATCCATAGTTCTCTTCAAATACTTGATCTCCCTCTCGCGCTTGCGTTGATGAGCACTAGGATTACTAGTATACCGCTCAATTTTCCCACCGCAAAACCTATATCGGGTCTTGTACAAGTCATGGCATACATCGCACCAATTACCCTAGAATAATCAAGTTGAGATACACCTTGCCATGATTTGGCAAACTTCTCACAAGTATCCATAGGTGTACTCATCGAGTACAATCAAAGTAATTGAATTTCCTCAAGATCTTCTCAATATAATGAGACCGAGAGATAGAAATTTATTACTTTCATGTTTAATCCTTATACCAAGGATAACATCGGCCTCCCCATGTCCTTCATGGAGAACCTTGATGACAAAAATTCCTTTGTCGTCAACTCGATTTTGGTCGGTGCCAAAGATCAACATGTCATCAACATATAGACAAATGATGACTCCTTTACCGATTCATCAAATTTGCTATATACACATTTGTCACCTGGTTAAGAACATAACCACTAGATAAAACCACTTCATCAAATTTTTATGCCATTGTTAGGTGCTGCTTAAGTCCATAAAGAGACTTAATCGGTTTACACACCTTGTTTTCATTTCCGTGCAAGATGAAGCCACGAGGTTGGTTCATATAAACCTCTCTTCCAATTCACCATTCAAGAAAGTCGTTACATCCATCGATGAATAACCGATTGTGAATAGATGCCATAGCAATCGCTAGCCTTATGGTATCGACACGAGCCACGTGGGCATAAGTATCAAAATAGTCTATTCGACTTTTGTTTAAAGCCACGAATGACTAGTCTAGCCTTGAACTTTTCAATAGTTCCATATACCTTCATTTTCCTTTTGAAAATCCATTTGCAACCCAGAGGTTTGCAACCGGTGGTAGATCAACCAACACCCAAGTGTTGTTCCCATGATGGAATCCATCTCATCATTAATTGCTTCTTTCCGTAAAGCAATATCACGGGACTTCATTGCTTCTTCAAATGTCTTGGGATCATCCTCAACAATGAAGCAATAGGAGTATTGGTCGAGACCTCATCCCTAGTTCCTTCAACTAAGTATAGTTGAAACTCGAGTCCAAATGACTTTAGAGTCCCGACCCTTTTGCTCTTCCCGAGCACGTGTTCGAGTTGTTGAACCACAACCTCATCAGGGACCACCGATGGTTCATCATCGAGGACCTCGATACACCGGTGTCATGAGTTCCATTAGGAATCCTCGACTTGGTCTTGGGACCGATGAGAATCTATTCTCATCAAAGTGCATCCCTTGATTCAATTATTGAGTTAATCGAAACATATTCATTAGGTTCAATAACATAGAACCTAAAAGCCTTGGAATGCTCAAGATATCCAACAAAGATGCGATCAATGCCTCTTTCACCCAAAGTCTTTTGCTTTGGATCGAGAGTCTTACAACACCCTACAACCCCAAACCTTGAGATAATTTAGGTTGGGTTTCCTTTTAGTCGAGTTCATAAGGGTAACCTTGTTCCTTTTGTTTGGAACCCTATTTAATAAATAACAAGTGTTAACATAGCTTCACCCCGAACCTTGACTCGATCCGAATAGGACAACATGGAATTAACCATCTCCTTCAAACCTGTTTTCCTTTCGTAAATACCATTTCTTTGAGGAGTATAAAGGCGATTGTTTCATGGATTATTCCAACAGATCGAAATCACCGAGTATCCATGTACTCACCTCCCTATCGATCCTTAATCTTTTGATTAAAGACCCAAGTTGTAATTCAACTTGCTTTTAAACACTTTGAATTTATCTAATGCTTCATCCTTGGTATGTATGAGATAGACATAACAAAATCTAGAAGCATCATCAATAAATGTCACAAAGTACTTATTATTCCCCAAAGAAGGAGTGGCATGCAAATCACATGTGTCATCGTGAATAAGCTCAAGATCTTAGTCTCACGACTAACACCCTTAAAGGGTTTCTTGGTTATCTTGGTCAACATGCAAGTTTTACACTTTTCGGTGTCCATGTCAAAAGCGGATTAAACCATCCCTAGACATATCTTGCATTCTTTTATAATGTACATGGCCAAGTCTTGCATGCCATAGGCTAGAATCGATGTCATTTGTGGTCACAAAAGTCGAATTAACATTGTCGATAGAAATATTAAGCCTAAACATTTGATTACATAAATAACCAAAACCAATAAAAACACCATGCTTAGAAAGCACAAATTTATCGATTCAATAACTTGTTTATATCCATGATTATTCAAAATACTACTTGAAACCAAGTTTTCTTTATATCGTGAACATGAATAACATTAAACAAAGTTACAATCTTTCTGAACTAAACCTAAGATCTACACAACCACGACCATGCACCAAGGTCGTTGACTCATTTCCCATGTGAAGAATAGAACCATCATTCGGTGACTCATAAGTCTTGAACCGACTTCTATCTTTACACACATGAACTGTTGCACGAGTCAACCCACCACGCAACATCATCATCCTCGCATAAAAGATTCGAGATACATATGTAACATAATAAATCGAAAAGACTTATTAAACATATTCGACCTTTCGGTGAGTTGGTGAACCACCACTCCCCGAACCATTAGTGCTCGATCCATTGGCTTTACCACCAACTTTAACACCCTTGCGGTCCCTTTTAATGTGACCAATCTTGCCACATTTCCAACAAATAGGTGTTGCCTTCTTGTTAGGATCTGCTCTTGTGTTGTCATGATATTTGCGTTTGCCTTTGTTGTCATTGTACGGTAGAGTTGTTATGCTCTACCATATTGACAACAGATGGTCCAAAAAGATTGCTACTCTTTGGCTTGTCATTATCCCGCACCTTGAGAGATTCCTCAATATGCATGACCGCCCAACTAAACAAGAGTTAACTCCTCCTTCATATGTTTCAAGGTATGCTTGAAATCTTTCCATGAAGGAGGAGTTTATCAATGACACAAGAGACTTTGATAGCCTCATCCATGTTCATTTGGTGTTGTGTAAACCTTCCAAGTATTCCAAGAAGTTCATTGTATTGTTCCATAACCGGTCTTGAATCGGTCATTTTGTAATTTGTGAAATTACTAACAAGGAACTTACTTGATGCATCCTCACCATATATTTGGCATCCAAGGAATCCACGTTCTTTGGAAGATTCAAAGTTCGATAAATATCAAACAAAGAATCGGACATACCATTGAGAATAAGACCTCTGCATATGTAGTCATCATTCTCCCACTTGCTCCTCCTCCCGATTTGATCCACGGTAGCATCATCACCATCATCGAGAATTGGGTAGTCGACACATAGACCACACTCATGCTTGACAAAGAAGAAGTGCATCTTCTTCGCCACCTCCTAAAGTCCACCCTTCAAACTTGTCCGACTTAGCAAAGTTTGAAGCCATGTGTTCATTGCGGCAATTGCCATTGATTATCACTAAATAGTTTACTTTGATTGTTGGTGTGTATTCGTCCCAAAGGGGTGAAGATAATCAATTCGTGAAACAAACAAACTGTTAGTAGTAATGAGATACCACTTGGTGGTTACCGGATATCACTTGGAATCGTGTGATCACTTTCCAAAGTAAACTATTCGACCCCTAATGCCCGGGTATCACGAATATCTACTTGGGATAAGACCAAATGCGCTAGAGAATTAGGCACAATTCTATAACCCTTTCGCTAATAAGTGTTTACGTTTTACGTGTTTTCTCATGCATGTTCGGATCTCCTATATATGGAGGTTACTCTTGACCGTTCCAATGGAATTATGAGTATTAATCGGCCCATTAATAGCCTCATAATCATCCCCATTATAGCCGTTAGTGGTTACATGACCAATTAAGCGTGGTCATAATGATGCGATTGTAAGCTGTCATTTATCGATGCTTATTTCAAGCTTTCATAGTGCTTTCGGTGGTTACCTTTGCTTGATGGAAATGCCACCGCTTGATTGTAAACACAACTTCGGTGAGATACCACGGTGGAAACATCGATCTGCTGAAATCTTGCTTGATGGAAACACCGATATCGATGTTAACCACAACGAGACTTTCACCAAGCACTACCAATACATACCACTATTAGAGTCGAGGTGTTCATGGACCTTATGGGTGTACACTCTGCACCTCCTAACCCATTACAAGGTGTGAACCATCCCACAAGTGCACTAAATTTTCCAACAAAGAAGCACGGGAAAGATAGTTTTGACAAAGCGTCGAGAGTGGGAAGAGAGTGTGCACGAGGACTATTCTGCTTACGAAGATGGTTATTCACATATTAATCTGTGTGTTTTATTTTACGTATCGTAATCAGATTTGTATTTTCATTTCCGTATTGTAGTTTTAATTGGATTTTCATTTCAATTTTTTTTTTTTTTTTTTTTTTTTTTTTTACACTTTGCAATACAAAATAGTAACAAAATTAAAAATAAACACACAAATCTTGTGCAACATTTGGTCGAATAAACGATCATCTTCTTCTTTATCGTCCCACTACCGACCACGACCAAAGAGCCACGGTGTGACCGAGGAGACCTCTCCCATTGTGCATAGCCTAAGATAGAGTATGGGTGTAGTGTGTGAGGATGAGGAATGAAGTTGGTAGTGTCCCATCAAAAGTAATGCTTGTATTTAAATAGTTTAGACTTTAGAGTATGGTTTATAGATTTTGTTGTTGGTGACTTTTAGATTATATGAAAGAGATAGGGAATAAAGGCCATTTTGTGTGAAATATATTTTTCCATAGCCTTTTGGTTCAAGAATTCAAGCACGCATTTCTTTTTATGTAAGAGGAAAAAAGTATAGGTAAAAAAAGTGTAATAATGGAGAGTGTGATTACGTTTTAGCATCGAAATGTCTTTATAACATAGCCTTTTGGTTCAAACACACATTTCTGGAATATCCATGACATGATAAACAAGCTTGGAAAGCCGATCTTGACATGATAAACTAGCTCCAATAACTTGATATATGTTAAAACTACACAAAGTGATGATCAATTACACTAAAAACCAGATTATGATTAAAACTATGAGTATCAACCCAACCAACCACCCTTTATGGTTGATACTTTATATGAATGTTTTTCAATATAAAATTAAATGAATCTGAATACAAAGAATCGACTAACAGATTATGACTATGACTGTGTGAAAATACACACAAATACAAACCCTAAAAACTAACTAAAATGAGAGAGAAATATGCTTTATATAGGCTTGACCAATCTTGACTTGAAGTTACAGCTTTACACTGCACCAACCCTTAGACTTTTATCAACTTTGCATAATATCCCCTTCAACTTTACTCCACTTGACATTCAGCTAAACTGCAATTTAAAACCACACGAAACAAAAAATATACAAATTACAATATAAGCCCTTAGCTTATATCTTTTAACAATATATTGTTGGGAACTATAACCCTTCAAAAACGAGTAGATGTAGATCAACATATTAAATATATGTTATCTTCTAAAAGAAGTAAACTTCCTCCAGTAACTTTCATAGTAAACCAATAAATGTATACTCCTTTCTCTTCTTAGATATTAAAATTTGACATGACTTGCTAACAGCAACAAGCGAACCATAAAGTTCGCTTTTTTATTTTTTTTTAGCAAATTTAAGTTTGTTAGGTGCCAGTGCATAGGTCTAATCCTTGACCCATTTGGTTTTGTTATCTACTTTTCTATAGATGACCATGGTTTTTGTACTTTTAAGTTTATGTTTTGTTACTCATTCACATCCAAATAAGATTTATCATAAAATCTTCTGGCCTAAGCCCCTAAGTCATAAGATAAGAAATCAAAAAGAACATAAAAAGTACTAGGGACCCACAAAAATGAACTTAGGGATCCATAAAATATGTATTTTTTATGGGTCCTTTAGTACTTTATGTGTACTTTTGCCTTTCTTATCTTGTGCTATTGGGCACAAGATAGATACAAAAACCCTATATATATCATGTTTAAAATTACTTTATATTAAAAGTTGTAGTAAATAAGCCGATGTTATAATCATCATATATTGTCTTAAATCAAACAAGTTTATTATGTCGTATGTAAGAAGCGAAGATAATAGCCTCTTGAGATCATTTATTTGTGTATGTGTATCAAGGGGGAAAGGCACTTGAGAGAGTAAACAAGCATGTCGTTAGTGAAAGGGACGATCAAAGATGCAAAAATAGGATGTCAAGGATGATAGGCGTATTTATTCTGAAAATGAGAAGAAACAAGTACTTTAGGTACAACTTTATGGACGAACGGTGTATTTTACTCTTAATGATATTGGTGGTGGTACCAAATGGGTTTTGCTTATCTGCCGAGGAAAACCAATTTATCATACACGAGAGAGGAGTCGTTGCTTATTTCATATTACATATGATACGTACATTCCTTTTACTCCTATATATAAACTAAAAAACTTCAGTCACAATGAGAAATCAAAGATTTAGTCACACTAGAGAATGAGAAATCAAAACAGCCACAGGCTGAACATAGTTTTTCAGAAAATAACAAGGTCTTTGGCAGCTAGAATTGTAAAGAGGGTACACAACAAATTAAAAGAAAGTTTAAACACTTGCAATACATGAAGAAGACAACTTTCCTTGACACACAGGTTGAGTTCTTGCATTCCCTTCAATCACAAGACATACCTTAAAAGTAGGATAAGCTAGTAGTAGCAAGTACTGTTGAACATTTCAACCATCTCACATACTCTCCTGTTGCTATATCCTCGTGCATCTTCAATCCAAAAGCCGATAACTTTCCGCCAACTTCTCACTTGTCACACACATTTTCAATCTAAGTATAGGAAGTCTTGGGACCTGCATAATAACAACCATTCAAACTATTAGTAAGTATTTCTTGCCATCTCGCATAGCATAACATTTGAGAAAGTTAACTGGATCTCCCTTCCTTTTTGTGTATTAGATAAGGAGCACATATAAAACAGTTTCAAGATAAGTACGTAAAGATATAAATATAAGTTGGTCATTGTTAAGATGCAATAATCAAATGGGGGCAACTTGACGTACCTTTGCTCCATTCCACTGTCAAATTGAAACAGCCATTTTCCCAAGACATACGGCACTCACTATGATCGTTGGGCTGCGGACGGAGTTCATATGTATCATTCAAAACATATTTTTCAGCCTTGACATCGAAGATAATTGCTTCAACCTTGAGGCAGCCATTGGCGGGTATGGCCAAGACAGATTTCTTAAGCTCGAGTGGGCCAACCGTTAATTCGAAATCATTATCTTCTTGGAAGAGAATGGCCTTGAAGCGACGTCGAGTGTCATCATCACAGTCATCAAGTACACTATCGCCATAATACGCAAAAATATGTCCAGTCACATATGATCTTTATCGGGATCTTTGGGCGACTGAAAACTCAACTTCATTGCCGTATCTACAGCATCCCTCAACATGATATAGTCGATTTCTATGCATCCATCCTTACTTTTAAAGCTAAGAGTACTACGCATGAAATCTAGTCCATCGTCCCAAAATTTCAATAAGGGTATTGGTTTTGTGCAATTGCAAATTTGGAAACATTTATCCTTCTCAGCAGTAATAGCATAAAGAAGCACATTAATCTCAATAACCGATGAGAACGGAACAGAACACGAAGGGGTAGGATTCCCAAATACTAAATGTGAATTGTTGGTTATCCCGATCGAGTCATCCCAATCATGGTGGAAATAGGAAACATGCCCATTTTCGTTCTCATCTAATGGCAATCGCCCATCTGAGAGTAAGCCATCCTTGTCTATTAATGACACGTTACCAAATACATCCCCCTTCTTAAAATCAAAATGTGAAACGGTGACTATCATGCCAAAGAGCTCAAACCGAGGGTTTAAGTCTTTATGCCTGGTGAAAATCAAAACAACTATCACAAAACAAAAATTATGAAATAAATATAGAGAGGATCGAGAAATCGATTGGCTTAGTGTGTCATGTACATAGTAGACACTCTACTAAGCATGAAAACCACTTGTTAACATGGCTTAAGACATAGATTATAAATGTTGAGCTAGTCTTTGTCTTAAGCCATGTTAACAAGTGTTTTTCATGCTTAGTAGAGTGTCTACTATGTACATGACACACTAGAACTTCGGCTTGTTTAATTTTTTAACAATCGTTTAATTTTAACAAAAACCCCGTAAAGCTAGTCTTTCAAAACTAACTAATTCAAAAACTAATAAAATTGTTAAATTATACATATTTTAATTTATTTATATATAATATTTCAATTACAATTTACAAGCGGAACCTTCACAAAAATTCATTTTTCAAAGGCATAATGACAAGGTATAATACTTTATAGAAAAACTTACATGTTTCGCCCCTATGGTTTACCCGAAATCACTCGTCGTCCCCCTATTCGATTTTGATTACAGAGATAATCCCAATATTTCAAACTATTTTCAAAAATAGGGACTATGCGTGTAACAAAGATAGGGACTATCCCTGTAATACAAATTTATAGATTATTACACAGTTAATCCCTATTTTTTAACGAGGACCATCGATGCAACTATTTTGAAAATTAGGTATCAATGGTGTAGTTAAAATTGAATAGGAACGGTTGGTGTTATTTTGAGTAAACTACACGGACGAAACATGTAATTTTTTCTACTTTATATTTTACTTAGATTGCATGAAATAAAATAAACTTGGCATAGAAAATATCAATTACTTTCAATATCCACATCAGTAAGTTACCTTGCATCAGAAACAGGGAAAGGAATGAAATGATCCTCAAAGGCATCTTTTCCTTATTAGCTAGTTCCGTTCTTGAAAATATGACTCTTGAGCGTGATTTAAAGAATCCCTACGCAAAAAAAGAAGTTCAAAACTAGTTATTTATGTGGAACTACAACTAACTTTGTGTTTTTATACTAATGCAATACTTTTACTTATTATTTAAACTTAACTCGGTTTTTGAAGGGAAAAAAATTAAATAATAATAATAATAAACAAAAGATGGTCCCGCATAACAAGATCCTGGGGGAAAAAAACCCGACCAAAAGATGAAAGCCTACCTGATCGATCCCCAAAAGATGAAAGCATTTTTGCATTACCACTCTAGATGCGTCATACAAAATAATTTGGACCTAAAAGTCTTCAAGTCCAGCTGCTCCAGAACCTGCCAAAATAATCTCATGTTTGTTCAAAAATCAAACTAATTTTAGAAATCCAATTCAGTACTGTAAAAAAAAAAAAAAAAAAAAAAAAAAAGCATTTGTTAAAATATAGGCCCACTAAAAACTTTCAAAATTATGCTTAACCGGGACAAAGAAGTCGTCACGTTTGCCATATTAAAAATCAAATAAACTTTTGAAAAGTAACCATCAATATTGTATGAGAAGAGAAATTATATTCAATAATGTATGATAAAAGCATCAACAAGTAAATGTACCTCATCACAGTAACTCGTAAATTTCTTACATAAGCTCCACAAGTATTCACACACCGGATGTAGGAGGAACGTCATACAAGCCCAATCAATAACCTGGAAAAGAAACAATATTAATACAATAATATACTTTAAATGATCATTTTTAATAAAATTAGGAAAATCTTTAAAAACCAAACTTCTTCACTTCAGTTTTCCATCTAAATTTGTGAAATGTATTGAATATTCAGCCCGATGTATGTTTTTCTTACCTCAGTAAACTGGACTAAATGTAATTGCAACTCGCGTTCTTTCTCAAAAAACTCCTGTTGGGCCAAGAACAAGAAAGCAACAATAAAATTGGGGCCGAGATGAGAAAGTTGTAACAACATTGAAACGAAAGGAAAGTCTTACCTTCTTATAATTAACCACCATACCTCCACTACCAAAATTCTCGCGATGTGATGGAAGTATAGCTTGTGTCCTAAGTAGATATACAAAAGTATTTCCCTATTTATCAGAGATTAAAAATTTCAAATCAGTGACTAATTCAATATAAGCTAGCATAACATCGCCACTAATGGAAGAACATCATACAAATACCTCTTCATCAAGAATTTCATCAATATTGAAGCTACAAATGGCCAATCTATGGCTCTTCAAGTATGCATACCTGTTAATTATACGAAACGCAAAACTATAAATATGAATAAATACGAAACTCAACCTAAAAGTAGGGTCTCTCGTTTTATGAAACAAAGAATATAGCTGGTGTTACATTGTTGAATTCATTATAAAAAAGTTTGTAAATTAAAATCTGACTATTGATGATAATAAAGTACAATAAGGGTATAAATTAAAATAAAAAGGCTGAAAATCTTACTTAACAGCACATTCAAAAGATGCTTCAGCAGAATACCCAGCATCCTTGCCTGATAAAAAACAAATTGTAAAATTTAGCTATGTTATATCAATCCCGTTAAAATAGTAATGGATTTGGGCATGTTTGCAATAAAATATTTTGGTAATCACATCTTTTTCACAAAATAAAAATACACAATAGATAAACAATATCTATACCTAGTTTTATAAGGAATGCCGCTTTAGAATGACTTTCATATTTGTTCCACAAAGAAGCAAGCTTCTCTTGTTCACTACTTGAAGTTCGGTATCCACAATAAAGTACCGTAGGGTTCCACTCACGTGAGAGCCAATTTTCATTTTTAGCAGCCTGGAAAAAGAACCAATATTCAATTTTCCTCTAATCTTCTTTTTTAACATGTTACTAATTATCGTGCTGTGTAAAAGCTACTTACAGCAAAGCATTTTTCGACATGCTCTCGTTGGCGTACGGGAGTGACATATATTATCAATTCTGCTCTTTGCACGTTAATTGCAGACCTACATATACCATTAGTGAAATAAATGTATCATTGCAGCGACATTAAAAAATATATATATATCTTGAACTAAAACTAGTTCAGACAAAAATATTACTAATAAAATATTAAAATAGTTATAAAATTGAAAACAGGCCATATATGGAAAAGGTTTAGAAAGTGGGTTAAACAAATACATATACATATAGAAAATAAACTCAAGTAAACTACCACAAAGCGCTGAGATCTTTATGAACATTGTTTAACCGTGTTTGTAATGCTTCTCCCATCACAACAAAAAGAGGAGTTGTGTTTCTTCTACTTGTAATCACCCCTTTATCTTCAAGAAAGCATGTTCGTACCACAGCATCAGACTGCAAAATATGCCTAGTTTATATACATGTAATTTCATACATATATATATAATACGATTAAATATAACAAACATTCAAACAGCTACGTCATGGCATACATACCCGATCATTATAATATCTTGCGCCGACAGCAACTCCCGAATACGTAAGCATATTAAAAAGCATGTCGCGGATATAACGGGATCGAATCGCATCCGCATGAATATCCGCGCCTATAGCCGGTGTTGGGTAGTCTACTACAGCTCTTTTCAGATTTATAGGTGCCCATGTGTCTATACCATGAGTTAGCATATTCTTGATCCTCTGCAAAGAAAAAGGTGTAGAAATGAGAATTGTAATATGTGTTTTAAAGAGTCTTGTTTAGGAAGAGAAAAAAATACCTCTACCATCCACTCTGAGGATATCTTGAATGTTATATAACCAACATCACGTATGCGGAGGTTATCTATCATCATCACATGTTTCTGTTTTTGGATTTCCTTGGCAGCCTATATATAAATAATAAAACATCATATATATATATTAGGAAAAAAAACAAGTATATTCAAAAGTTATGATATTTCACATGATAATACCTCTAAAAGTTGTTGTGCAATATCTCTTGGTCGTTTTCGATGAAAAAGATTTGGATCTGTACTTCTTAATCTTTCGCATATGCTCAAGACATTTATGCTATAAAATTACCAAATGTAAACTTGTCATCATCATTCTGAAGAAAAACTCAAAAATTACATACCAAAGAGAAAGTAAATTGCACACCTAATGTAATCACCATCTTTTTTTATCACCATACTTTTCTTGACGGACCCTTTCAAAGGAGAACAAAAGAAAACCTCGTCGTCATTTAATTCTGGGAAACAACTTTTGATTGATGGATCAAATATATCTTGAATCTCTTCACTTAGCATCCGTCTATTGTCTTTCTGTATTACAAAAAACAATACCGGTGTAAACATATAAAAATATGTCAATGTGTGCCTTAATAATAATAGACTTACAGTGTTTGTTGATGGAACCAATAATGCCATTGCTGAAGTAGAATGTGCCATTGCTGAAGTAGAATGTGCACACTTTGTCTAGTAGCAAACAAAAATGTAAGAACTTAGACCAAAACATTAGAGTATGTTTCACTTACTAATTTCTGAATTTCATCAGAATTTTTTTTTTTTTTTTTTTTACTAGTAATCAATTAGGAATTTTTATTAGCATAAAACACATATGTTTTAGGGGTTGTTTGTTTAAAGCTTATAAAGAGGGGTTATGCATTTTTTAGCTTATGAGACTTTCAAGTTTATATAAGCTTTTATCATGTTATAATAAGTGTGTATAAGCTGAAAACCAAAAAAGCCATAAGCCGAAAACAGTGATAAGCGAAAAACAGCAATTAAAATTTTTCATCAAACATCTTGTATTATTCAGTAATATATATCTTCAATCAATAATCAATATTCCAAGCAACAAACCCTAGCTAGATAATCAAATTAATAACATAAACGAACAAACCTGGCCTAGATAATCAATCAATAGATAATAACGAAATCGACCAAGATATATAAGAAAATAAGATTTAAAAACAGTTTACCGATGAGTTATCTTTCTTGCGGCTTGAGAGATATTGATTAGGTTAAAGGGGTTGCATGGAATGATGGAACCATAAATATCCCAACCAAACCGACTTAGTTTCTTTCTCTTTTGTCTATGTAGGTTTTGAAATATCACCTAACCGCCAATTTTAACACGTAATGACAGGTAAAATCTTTTTATTTTTTAGAGTAAATTGCAAAAATCGTCCGCGTGGTTTAGTCAAATTGCGATTTCGTCCTTCTGTTCATTAAGTTCAAAAGCAGTCCAGTATTTGACACCTGTTTCGTCCAGTTTGGTCCCCGAAACTAACAACGTTAGTTATGCAACTTCTCTCTTACACAATAGGGGTGTTTTGGTCTTTTACTTTTATCAATTAAATAACACTATTAACTAAATACCCCACTATCCCACTTACCAGTTACCACCCACATTCCAAAATCCAAAACACACATTAAAACCCTAACCCTAAAAGGGGCAAAATCAATTGATTAAAATGGTGATTTGTTTCTGTGGTAGTCAGACCCGTATCCGTACTTCATGGACAAAAGTAAACCCAGGACGTCGTTTTCACTCATGCCCCGAAATTTTTGTAAGTATTAATTTATAGTTATATTTTCTCCACAATACCTGATTGAAGTACTAATTTGTAGGGAGCGGATTGTGGGTTTTTGGTTGGTGTGATCCTCTTATGTGTGCTCGTTCGGTTGCAAATCATACTTGGTCTCATCGAGGTCAAGAAACCAGCTACAAGAATCTTTGGTTGAAATGGCGGTGCAAGGCGAAGATTGAAGATATGGTTGATTTGTACTTGGATCTTGTTTTAGTTAGTTTCTTGTTGTAAGCTACTAAGCTAAGATGCATAGCTTGAACTTAAAAATTGACTATAGTCAATGAATTTTATTATATGTATGGATGTTCAAGTATGAATGTTAATTTCAAGTTTAATGTTAGTATGATAGTTTCTGTATGCTTTTAATGATGTTCAAGCATGGATTTGCAAGTATGTATGTGTTCTGTACTAAGTATGGATGTGCAAGTAATGATAGTATCATTGGCATCCTTGGTGTCTTTGATGGATGCAAATGCCTTCGATGCATACAGATATACTTTGATGGCTGCAAGTATGGGTGTGCCCAACTTAAATGCCTTGGTAGAATTTGCATAACAAAACAACACAAAGTTCAATAATTGTAAAACAAAATAACACATCGATAGAAAGGGCAACATTTGCCATACATTAAGCGAAAATTTGCATCTGTTGTGCCCTATAGTGTCTTAAGAGTACTAAACATAACCATATTGTCATAAGATTAGTAATACATAACCATACTAGCCACAATACCATAAGAAACACCAAATATACTAACTGGTCTTGGATGCAGTTTTAGTTCCTTTTTTTAGACCTGTAATAGTCTTGGATTGACTTGCAGCTGTCTTCCTTGGGCTTTTCCTTGTTGCTTTTGCTACAGATGCCTTTGCTCTTGATGCCTTTGCTGCAGATGGCTTGGTGCCTTTGGTGCAGATGGTGCATTTGGTGCAGATGGTGCAGATGCAGATGGTGCATTTGGTGCAGATGCTCCTTGGTGACCACTTGATGGATGTTCAGCAGTTGCAGATGAGTATGGAGAAGTATAAAATGGATCTTTCCATGGATTTGGTTCTTTGCAGCTCCTTTTGTTATGACCTTGTTGCCCACAGTTATCACAAGTCACAGTTCCACCTTTCCTAGTTAACTTGCCCTCTTTTACCATTTCAACCATCTCACCTACACTCTTCTTTCTCTTTTTTCCTGGTCTACCTATCTGTGGTGGAATATAAGGTGGAATCAGTTTTGTTAGGTTAAATTGTGACTTCCCCCAAAACTATGGACCAGGGACTGGATTGACCTTATGAGAGTATACATTCCTCCATGTTTCTAACCTATATGACTCATGAACCCAATCCTCGTGGATAGGAACTTCCATACCATTATCGCCATGTTAAAGATGCAAGCAACGCATGCTTACATGGGATTCGGATATTTCTCATTTCTACAAGAACACCGCCTAAGATTTAGATTGACCACACACTTATCACTCCAAGGACCCTTAACTTCATATAGTTCAGCTCCATTCCATTGAATTGTGTATTTTGATGCTTGTTCCATTATAGCTTTGAAAAGCTTAGTCACGCGTGTGTTAATGGACCCTCACTTTTTTCAATCACCTTCTGAACCAACACAATCCTTTTCATTATATATTCCCTAACATATTCTAGTGCAGTATAAATAGGACTATCCCTAGCATCTAGCAACTGTCTATTAAAAACCTCACAAATATTGTTGATCAATAAATCACAGTGTGCCTTTCCTGTCGTAAGTATGTTCAACTACTTAAGCATATTATTAATGAACTAAAAAGAAGTAATTTAGATCATAATAGGTTACCTAAAAAGTGGCTTCTGCTCCAATGCTTAGGGTGTATTTTCCTCAACCACTCATGTGCCTGCCTATTGTATTCCTTAAGTTCATCCATTGCTCTCTCAAACTCTACCACAGTTGTTGCAGTGGCACACTTCCACAACCTATCCTTATATACTCCTCCTTTCCAAATCAAATTCATGTTATCATTAATATGCCTTACACAATACCGTGTTCAAAGTGAGGAAATAGGTTTTGTATAGGCAGTATGAGACCTATAAAACACAAAATAGAATCATTAAGAAAAGTGAAGTTACAAGTATAAAAATTAATAAGTATAAAATTGAAAAATGTGAAGTACATACCTTTTGTCTATCAAGTAATAAAGGTGAAGTTGGAATTGCTAAGCAAATCCAAATCATCCCAAGACATGAAAAGAACCATTCCCATGAATCTACGGATTACGATTCAACAATTCCATATGCTACGGTAGATTCCATTATTAGCATCCACACTCAAAGTCATTAGCGATTGTCCGGGATGTTGACCTTTCATAAAGGCACCATCCAACCCTATGAGATCTCTCCCGAAGCTCTAAATCCTTCTTTTAATGGACCCAAACAGATATATATCCTTTTAAACCTCCTTTCGGTGTCATTTGGATTATGAGCCCTGTAAACATCTAGCTTCACTGTTCTGTTTGGGTTAGACTTCATTAACTGTTCACCATAATCTCTCAATAAAGCATATTGACCCTTAGCATCACCCCTTAAATTACCTTTACCCTTACACATTTGTTTTTTCCCTTGTGACCCACCAACAGCTAGATTCCCTTTATCACATGGCAAAATGCCTCTACACTTTCCTTGTACCCTTCCAAAATCATTTTTCACTATCTGAATCTTTCTTCTTGTTTCAACTGCATGTGACTTAATCCTATTCTTAGCTTCTTTCCTATTAGCAAATTCTTGTCCAATAAACAAGCAGTTGACAATACCTGTTGATCCACCACCTATTTTTTTAAGTTTCCTAAGGTTCCTCCTTCTAATACTCGTAGCATCATCACCATCACCTACATCACTATCAAATGAATCATAGTCCAAAACATGAGGTTTTCCACTTGGGTCAACATAGTTTTCCCTATCATCATATCTGCTAAAATCCTCCATGTTCACTTCTACCTCATCAATTAGATGCTCATCATCTACAATATCTTCTCTGTCTTCCACATTCATATCTACCTCATCAAAGCCTAAGTCTTCATCATTCACATCTACCTCATCAAAGCCAAAGTCTAAGTCTTCCACATTCACATCAAAACCTAAGTCCTTAATCTCAACAGTTGTAACCCAATGCTCAACAAACCATTCTATTTCCTTATTTGTTTCCACTACTTTTATCAACCTAACTAAATCATCATCGCAACTCACAGACCTTAAACCATCATCTAAACCTTTCTTACGCATCTTAAAGTAATAATACATAACTTCTTCAGAATCATAACCTAGTTACGCCATAATTGTATTTATTCCCTCAACATTTAAGTGATCCACATCAATGTGATCAAGGTATGATATGTTACCTAAGTATACTTCCTGTTTGGTGGGTCTGTGAAGTGTCCACCATGATTCAACTTCAAATAAAACATAGACTTGGACCGACCTGTATCATAATGAAATATAAAAATCAATTAGCTAATAACTTAGTATCAAATAACTGATTAAATTTGGTTCTGCAATTTACCATATGATGTCTTTGGATCAAATGATACGCCATCCTCTCTAAAGATTAAATTTGGTGGTGAAGGTTTATTCATATTTCAAACAATCGTTAGTATCTACAAGGACAAAAAGTGGAATGGGTTTCAATGTTCACGGATGATAAATTAGGGTTTTGGGAATCAGATTTTGGGATGTGGTGATTTGGGGAAGATAAATCGTTTAACTTTATTTTATTAAGATTGGGATTTGGGTGGGTGGGGTTAATTTAATGAGAAAGACAGAAATACGCTCTTGTTTTAAGGATAACGAGCATGATAACGCTACACGCGTCGTTCGGGATCAAATGAACTTCCTTTCGTCGAGCAAGTTTTTCAACACCCTAGCGTGAACCTAATCGTTGTAGTGTAGTATTAGGGTAAGCCACGGGAATTGATATCGTTCTCTGGGGAATAGGAATGCTAGTGAGGAGTTACTACGCTAAGGTTGTGGTTGAGGAAGATTATTTTTTTATCTTTTATGTTTTTAGGAAATGAAAAGTACGAATCTCGGGGTTTGGATTTGGGGTTGGTATTTCTACCGATTACTTCTACTATCTAATTATCTAATTAACTAAGGTGAGGTAGTCTATGTCTAATTATTGTGTGCTCGTATGATGATTTAAAGATGTGTTTACTTAGATTTTATTACTCCTTAATTATCTCCTATTGATGGTTGAATTGACACGTCCTTATTCTTAATCGCGTTGTGTGTCTAAGGTCGTAGGGTATCGTTTATCCTAACTCTTTGAAACTACCAAAGGGTCTCGTCTACAAAATCTCTAGGATTTATAAACTCTAACTCTAAGGTACTTTTGGATGGTTTAGCCTACAACTACACTAGGTGTTATAGTCTAAGGTTCACAAAGATTAATCAAGCATTAACTACACAACGAATGACCTATCGCATTACTAGATCATTAACAATTAAGATAAGAGACAACCAATCAATATTCAATAATTAAGTTTCATATTCCTAGCAAACACACAAGTAAATTAGCGGGACATGGAGTACATGCAAGCATACACACAAATAATTGAAGACATAATTGAATTAATGAAGTAAAACACTTATCTTGATGTAAGATAGGGTTTGGAACCCTAAAATCTTGTACAAGACAGCCTTGGTTCGGTTTAGGTTTTACTCCAAAAGACTACACTGAAAACTAAAAATTCGGATTCTATATATAAGATTACATTCGACGGCGTCACCTTTTGATTTGTGGCGCGTGGTCACCGTCATTAGGGTTTCGTCTTGGCCACGTTAATCTTGTGGCGTCACCTTATGCTTGTGGCCGTCCTCTTGACCTCGGCGCCGTTTGGATCAAATCTGGGCCGTCCGAGTTGCGACGACCTACTCTTTTAAAGCGACACCGTCACTTGAAAATAAGCAATTTGGCTATTGTATCGTCACAACATGTGCTCCGACGGCGTCGCGAGATAACACTGACGCCGTCCCGCTTGTGCTTTAGCGACTTGAGTGTCTCGATTCTTGACTTTGGCCATTTTCTTCATTACATTCGCCTTTTCGTCCAAATAAGTGCCATTCCAACAATTTGCCTTCAAGAGACCTAAAAAGTGAAAAGGAGCGATATTAAGTAATAACGGATACAAAAGTGATCAAATAAGGGCTTAAGCGACCCCAAAAGGTACATTTAAAACCTTATCGAGCACAAACTAACGGTGTTAGTTTGGGGACCAAAGCGGGCCAAACTTGATGTCAATCTGAATTGTTTTACACTTAATGAACGAATGTGAAATCGCAATTTGGCTAAACCACGCGGACGATTTTTGCAATCTACTCTATTTTTTATATATACTTAGGGGTGAGCATACAACCACCGGACCGACCGTCGGACCGGACTAGACCGGACCGACTGTCGGACCGGACTAGACCGGACCGGACCGACCACATTCGGTCCGGTCCGCGGTCTCGGCTTTTGGGCTAATTCGGTCCTTGGTCGGGTCCGATCCGGACCAAAACGGACGAATTTGGGCTAATTTGGCCTTGTTGGACCGGACCGACCGAAGGACCGACCGGACCGAGACAGGACCGACCATATTTGGTCCGGTCTCGGTCTAATATTTTTGTCAAAATCGGGTCTCAGTCCGGTCCGGTCCGGTCTTGGCCGGTCCGGTCCAGTGTTTGGACCGTGCACACCCTTATATATACTAGACGAGTATCCGTGCAAAGCAACGGGATTTTATAGCGGCATATAGTTTTAGTGATAAAGAAAGTTTATGATCAACGAAAAATAATAAAAGTTTGAGGATTTGAAGATTAAACATAATGTTTTGAAACCCAGTTCGACCCGAGTGATTCAACCGGTTGAACAGTTCCGGTCAAAAAATAGGTCAATTTAAACCAGGTCATCCCGACTGGTTGGGTCGAAAAACGGGTCAAATTAAACCGGTTTAGTGATAAAGAAAGTTTATGGGTAATAAACGAAAAATAATAAAAGTTTGAGGATTTGAAGATTAAACATAATGTTTTGAAACCCGGTTCAACCCGGGTGGTTCAACCAGTTGAACAGTTCCGGTCGAAAAATTGGTCAATTTAAACCAGGTCATCCCAACGGGGTTGGGTCAAAAAACGGGTCAAATTAAACCGGGTCAACCCGTCGGGTTTGAAGCGTCCCGGGTCAACCCGATTTTCGATGTGTATTAAATAGCAAACATTTCAACACTTCAATACTTTCCAAATTGTGGAAAACTAGAAGGGAGGTTGAATAGTTTTACCGATTAAAACTTTGTTTTAAACTACTTAGGTCGACTTATGTCAATCTATTAAATATTTGTGTTGGATGTTGATAGATAAACATATAAGTAAGTAAAGCAAAGATAAAGAGTAAGAAACACAAAACCACAACGCGAGTATTTATAATGGTTCGGCTACAAGGACACCTTCCTTGCCCTACTCCACTCCCCGAGTCACCTACTCGAGAGTTCGTAATCACTACACAACACAAGCTCCTTGTGGCTGAGAAGCATGCACAAGAGTCAACTTCAGAGGTGCACTGATCAAGGAAGTCAATTAAGAGAAGATGGAGTGTTCAAGTTAGCAAGGAAAGCTTGAAATGATTGTTTTAGCTAGGATTAGCTGATTTTGTGCAACCGGATCCCACGGTTCCCTCCAATGAGGGATCCGTCTAGGCTTATCCTAGGGATCCGGCTCTCAGCAGCCAAGAAAAAGGAAAATGATGTTTTGTAAGGTCTAGTACCTATAGATCTTGAGTGTTTCAGTCTTCTTAGGTGTCTTAAATGAAGAGGGTCTTAAATGATCAAGAGAAATGATTGATGGTAGCTAATGATTGCCTTTTATGGAACGAAATGGGACTTTATAAGCACCAATGGGTGATCAAGGATGACACTAATAGTTTTGAGAGTGTCAAGTGGAGTCAAATGATCCTAGAAATCAGATGGTAGCTTAAAAGAAATTTGGAAAATTCTATAAAAATTATGACACATGAAAAACTAGTTTTTGGCCCATTTTGAGGTAAGGATGACTATAATCAATTTTCTAAAATTGAAAGAAATATCAAACTAGGTGTCTTGAGATGTGAGAAATGATGTGTGGGTATTGTAGCGGAAATATGGTGAGTTTTGATGAAGTGATAAATCAAAATTACCTTGAATGTGATCCTATCTTAGCTATGAGTGAGTGTGAGACCTACTGAGCTTGAGGAAGACTTGGGTGATCCTAAAGAATCATGTTTAGCTAGTATGATAAGGTCTAGGGTAATGGTTTGATGTGTGGAGGTCTGCAAATCCATTTCTGTTTTCCCAGATCTCACGGTTCTTTCATATGAGGGATCCGGTTAGCTATAACCTAGGGATCCGGCTACTGCAGACCAGTACCTTCACAGAAAGTGTGCAGATTTTGCATAAGGTATCGTATATTAAGACAAGTGATTTCTAAAGAATTTGAACATCTATTTAAGTGAGATATCAAACAAAAAATGTTTTATTTCATGGAAATGATCATATTACAAAGATAAAAGTTGAATCCTAAGGATTGAACCTATTTGTAGAAGAGACTAGGTTTCTTGTGTGTTTTCGTTTGATGGATCGTCAAATGGATGATGAGTATTTGCGGATTCAGGAACGAAGAATGACGTGATGTGAGATGTGTTCAAAGATTCCAACATCTTGTTCACAAGTACATATAAAGGACTTTGAAATTGAGGATGAAAGTACATGATATGATGATAAAGGCGTGTCAGGAACATTCCGTATGAAATTAGTTTGTTCTTGTTGCGTTGAAGTTTTACATATCGTCTTACGAAGAAATAAGCGAGATTGTATGGTTGTTGGGTTAGGAGAGAATACATTATGTGAGCACAACAAGCGGGAAGAATTTCTCGATTTCCACTAAGACTCCAAACATTTTCACTTAGAATGACTGCAAGAGTTTTAAGATCATCTCGGATATAACGTGTATAGATTATGTTTGGATCTGAGTAATTGGATCGAGGTTTGCATAAAATGTGAGTTAATTCTTGAGGGGAAGGTATGTGTAAACAATATGGACTATTTCTTCACGGTAGGTGAAGAGTGATAAGGATTTAAAAGGTACACTTTTGAGGGGTCATTTAAGCCTTTAATCGACCACTTTTATATCCGTTACTGCTTAATTTTGTTCCTTTTCACTTTTTAGGTATCTTGAAGGCAAATTGCTGGAATGACACTTATTCGGACGAAAAGGCATGAATACATGAAGAAAATGGCCAAAGTCAAGATCAAGACACTCAAACTTGTGGAAGTGAAGGTGGCGGGTCGAGTTAAAGGCGGCCGTCGCTTCTAATTCTGACGACTCGATGGCGAAATTGCTATTTTGCACTGACGCGTCGAGCTTTAAAAGTAGAGCATCACAATTCGACGGCCTAGATTCGGATCCCGACGACGTCTGGTGAAGCCAAGCAGTGATAACAGGGTTCTCATACCTATTTTAAAACAAGATAAGTAATTTACTTCATTGATTCAATTATGTCTTCAATTGTTTGTGTGTATGCTTGCATATTTTCTATGTTCGGCTAATTTATTTGTGTTTTTGCTTAGATCTATGAAACCTAGGTATTGAATATTGATTGGTTGTCTCTTATTTTAATTGTAATTGGCCTAGGATTGCAATAGGTCATTCGTTTTGTTTTTAATGCTTGATTAGTCTTTGTGAACATTAGTTTATAGTCGCCTAGAGCTATTGTAGGCTAAACATCCAAAGATAACCTTAAAGTTAGTTTATGAATCCTAGAGATTTTGTAGGCAATAACCTTAAGGTAGTCTCAAAGAGTTGGGGAAGAAAGCATACCCTACGACCTTAGAAGACACAACGCGTTAAGAATAAGGACGTGACAATTCAACCATCAATAGGAGATAACTAGGAGTAATAGCATCTAGGTAAACACATCTTTAATCATCATACGAGCACACATCAATTAGACATAGACTACCCTTAGCTTAGTTAATTAGATTAGATAATAGTAGAGTAATCGGTGAAATACCACCCCAAATCCAATACCCGAGATTCGTACCTTTCAATTTCCTAAAAAAATATAAAAAGATAAAAATATTCTTCCTCAACCCAACCTTAGCGTAGTAATTTCTTACTAGCATTCCTATTCCCAGAGAACGATATCAATTCCTGAAGCTTACCCTAATACTACACTACAACGATTAGTTTCACTGCCTAAGGTGTTGAAAAACTTGCTCGATGAAAAGGAAGTTCCTTTGACCCCGAACGCGCGTTGTACGCGTATCAAGTTTTCGGAGCCGCTGCCGGGGAATAGAATATCTAGTTAGGGGTTCACCTCGTTTAGGTTTCCCTGCTTGATTCCTATCAAGTAAGCTTTTTTTCTCATTTTTTAGCTTCCTCGTAGTCTATCCCCCTTCTTCGGGACTTTTGTTTGTACTCCTATCACTTTTCATCATGAAAGGTGATAATCAACCACCACTCATCAACCTACCACCAAATGACCCACCAAGAGTCCGTACTCTTGGTGAATACTCTAGAACAAGCAACCTAGGCTATAGGAACACTACTGAGCTTCCCGACCAAGCCCAAACTACGGCCCTTCGATCCGACACCATCCGGTTGGTGCAAAACGGATGTGCATTCCATGAACTTCGTTCTGAAGATCCTAATCGGCATCTTAAGGATTTTCTTAAAATCGTCAATTCCATCGACCTCGATGCTACTACTCGAGAGACCACGCGCTTGCGTCTCTTCCAATTCTCTCTACAGGACCAAGCTAGTAATTGGCTTGAGCGACTTCTCGCCGGCTCCATCTCAAGTTGGGATGATCTCACCACTCATTTCCTTGCCCAATTTTTCCCACCGGGGAGAGCTACTAAGCTTAGGAATGAAATCTTGATGTTCCAACAACGTCAACGTGAATCTCTCTACGAAGCATGGACTCGATTCAAGGACTTACTCCATAGAGTCCCTCATCACGGCATTGATATTTGGCTTCAAGTCCAACTCTTTTATGATCATGTCAACTTCCCAACTAAGCGATCCATCGGCCAAGCGGCCGGTGGTAAACTTAGTGATCTCACCGCGGAAGAATCGTAGGGTATAATAAAGGACCTTGTTCTCTATGACAACGAAAGTTGTAATGACCCCCTTGAGTTTCCCAAAACCGTTAAGGAAATATCCTTGCCTCCCATTGACTCACAAACTTCCGACCGTAGGATGCTCGAGCTTGAAGATCAAGTCAAATTCCTAATGAGCTCCTATGAAAATCCTAAGTCTTCAGACCAAGTGAATAAAGTCTCTTCCTTGTGTGAGCAATATAGTGGTCCTCGTGACACTCGTACTTGCACAAGACTCCCCGAGCACGCTTCCGTTGACTACGCATCCTCGCATACCAATGGAACGGGAGGAAGATTCCCTATAACACCCGGACCTAGGACTTTCAATGATGCCCAAGAAGCATGGAAAGGCAAACCCGACTTCTATTGGGGACAAACCAAAGAATTCACCTCCAATGATTTCTCATGGCCCCCTCTCACGGACCTAGCCAACAAAATATAGAAGGGATGTTGCAACACCTAGTTACATCCCAAGAAGCTCAAATAGCTAAGCTCTCGGACCGCTTTAACCAACAACAAGCCGAGATGGATAGGAAGATAGATAACCTTTTGAAAGCTATGACCAATAGTGATAGGAAGGTTAATGCCATCTCAACTCATTCTCCCGAAACTTCCGGTATAGAAATTAAGGACCCAAGTAAGTTAGCCAAGTACGTTCAATTCGTCAATACCATCACCTTAGTGAAACCTAATAGGACAAATGACGAAGCAAACCATGAAACGATACTTGAGGTTAGTGAAACCCCTAGGAATGAAACGACCGAGGAAGTAGATGAAGCAGGCAATGACTATTTCAATAAGTTTCCTACGGAAGAGGAACTCTCTCGCCACCCACACTTAGTAAGCTACCTCCGTCACATGTATGTTAGGAGAAGCCCTAGGATCAAATTTGGGAAACCTTGGAATCTTAACATACCATGTTTCATAGGACATCTTTTTGTGGCAAAGGCCTACATTGATCGCAAGTCCCCGATAAATGTCATGACTAGCACCTACTATAATTGGGTAATGAAGAAGCCTATCCCAACTAGGCAAGATCCCGATAATCCTTGGGTTAGTTGTAATTTCCTTGGTAGAGTAAAGGGATTGCCCGTCTATGTAGGTAGTTTCACGTATCCTATGGACTTCATAATTGTGAATGATATTAGTACGGCCATAGATCCTAGCTTGTCCCATGTTATTCTAGGAAAGCCCTTTATAGAAAACACCGGGATGACTTATGATCCGTCGTTAGGAATAGTGAGATTCAAGAATGAGACTGATGATGTAGCTTACCAAATGCCATTTAAGATTGAGAAGTTTTCATCACTTTCCAATGATGAAAAGGAACTTAAACTATCAGTCTACTATAGGAATGAGGAGGATAAGGAGAAAGGAGTAGATTATGTGATGAACAAGATTTTCGGTTTCTATAAGGATTGCTTGAAACTAGGACCGTAATATAGAACCGATTGGGGAGAAGATGACTTCTTAGAAAGATGCATAATAGGGCATTACTATGACATGGAATACCCCAATAGAGACGGTCATGATGAAGAAGGTGATGGTAATGAAGTCACGTATGAGCACGACTTCGAGTCTAGCTACAAGACTCATAAATAAAAAAAAGCGCTTCGTGGGAGACAACACATGCTTAATTGTTTGCTTGTTTGTGTGTTGTATATCTTTTTAATTGATTGTTTATTCTCATGTTTGAATTTGTGAAAATGCTTTATTTTGTTTTTAACCTCGTCTTAATTACATATAAAGGTATTTTACAAAAGGGATAAGTGTAGGGAAGATTACACACGTTTGTAAAAGAACGTGAACATGAGAATTACGATTATTAAAAAGATATACATGTGTGTTTGTTAGAGTCAAATGCTTGTATCGAGTCATAATATATGTACTAGGACTGGTTATTGAGTGTTTATCTTCCATTTCCACTTTGATATATTTCATATACACCCGAGAGATGAGAGTATCCAAACACTCCTTGTGAGGTGCTAGTATGTAATTTTCGTGCTTGTTATGACTTTTGCGGGGCTTATACTTGTTATAAATTGTTCTAAACTAATGCTTCATGACCCCTAACTTATAAATTAATTGGCTAAAAGCACATTTGCTTGAGGACAAGCAAATACCAAGTAAGGATTTAAAAGGTACACTTTTTAGGGGTTATTTAAGCCCTTAATCGACCACTTTTATATCCGTTACTGCTTAATTTTGTTCCTTTTCACTTTTTAGGTCTCTTGAAGGCAGATTGCTGGAATGACACTTATTCGGACAAAAAGGCGTGAATACATGAAGAAAATGACCAAAGATCAAGACACTCAAGCTGCTGGAAGTGAAGGTGACGGCATCAGAGTTAAAGGGCGGCAGTCGCTCTAATTGTGATGACTCGATGGCGAAATTGCTATTTTGCACTGACGGCGTCGAGCTTTAAAGAGTAGGCGTCACAACTCGGGCGACCTAGATTCGGATCGACGACGCAAGACAACCACAGGTGGCGGTCGCAATGTTGACGATGGTCAAGACAAAACCCTAATGGCGATCCGACGGCGTCACATTTAAAGAGTGATGCTGTCATAAGTTGTAACACTATATATATAATTGAATTTTCGGACTTTTAGAGGTAGTTTGTGGAGTAAAACCTAATAACGATTTTTGGGTGTGTTGGGCGATATCTTAGGGTTCTCATACCTATTTTACAACAAGATAAGTAATTTACTTCATTAATTCAATTATGTCTTCAATTGTTTGTGTGTATGCTTGCATGTTTTCCATGTCCGGCTAATTTATTTGTGTGTTTGCTTAGATCTATGAAACCTAGGTATTGAATATTGGTTGGTTGTCTCTTATCTTAATTGTAATTGGCCTAGGATTGCAATAGGTCATTCGTTGTGCTTTTAATGCTTGAGTAGTCTTTGTGAACATTAGTTTATAATCGCCTAGAGTTATTGTAGGCTAAACATCCAAAGATAACCTTAAAGTTAGTTTATGAATCCTAGAGATTTTGTAGGCAATAACCTTAAGATAATCTCAAAGAGTTAGGGAAGAAAGCATACCCTACGACCTTAGAAGACACAACGCGTTAAGAATAAGGACGTGACAATTCAACCATCATTAGGAGATAACTAGGGAGTAATAGCATCTACGTAAACACATCTTTAATCATCATACGAGCACACATCAATTAGACATAAACTACCCCTTAGCTTAGTTAATTAGATTAGATAATAGTATAGTAATCGGTAGAAATACCATCCCCCAAATCTAATACCCCGAGATTCGTACCTTTCAATTTCCTAAAAAATATAAAAAAGATAAAAAAATAATCTTCCTCAACCCCAACCTTAGTGTAGTGATGTGCTATTTCATCTTGCTTTTAATATTTATAAAACTTGAATAACTTAGGATAGACACATACTAAAGGGCAGAGTACCCCGATCAGATGTAGTAAAGCCTTAGGTAAATTCGAGTATCGTCCCAAGAGAGCTGTGACCTTGAAAGAACTAAGATGATTAGATAAAATGTTGATAATATATGGTAGACAAGGTTGATGTAATCCGAAGATAAGCTAATATTCTACTCACACAGACACCATAAATTTAGGTAAAAGAGATAGATAAATGAAGCTTAATAAAGACTACAAATATGAATTGCTTCCCTATATACCAAGATTCAATATAGTGGTTAATTATCACCAGACTCCTTAGGTCGATTCGTCATGGCCTATGGTTCTTAGATTCCTCACCAAGATGAGCAGGTCACCCGGGATCATTCGGCAACCTAATAGCAGTCATTAAGCACCAAATCTACTAGATCTAGACGGTGGGAACCCGGCCGTTAGGAACTTAGATCCCCCCTAACCTCTTAAATACCTCCACTTAATAAGTGATCATTTGGTCAATTCGCACACGAAGAGTGGTCGTACTATGGCCAATTCCTCCCATACTTCGCTATCTATCCATATCTCCCAGTCCTTTAGATACTACCAAGCTTATAATACTACCAAGGCTAGCGATCTTTGAAAATACTAGCAAATGTCTATAAAGAATTATAGAGAATAACAATAACATGAATGCAAACTTTAATTAATAGCATGAATTCATAATATAAGATCTAGAAAAATCTAAAGAGAATCCAAACTCGAATACAAAGGAAATCGTGAGCGAGGACTTAGTTATTCATGCTCTAAACCATGCTTCTTCTTACGTGTTTGATCTCCCAAACCCTAGAAGGTTTGGGAAAGGAAGATATCAAATCTTGATGAAATCATCGACTATTTATAGGCTTCAAAATAGTTCTGGCGTAACCTTATTAGGTAGTTACCGTAACTTCCTTTAATATTCAGTGCTTATCCATTGGCTTCGGCGTAACTTTGTTTGGCGTTACGTCGTATTGCTATAATCCGATGTAAATCTTTGTTCGGCGTAGCCTAAGGCGATAGCTACGCCGTAGTCTTTGTGTCGATGAATTCTGACGTAACCTTTCTTTGAGGGTTACGCCGTAGTCTTGAAATCTCAAGTTGCGTCGTAACTTCATCACTTGGTTACGCCGTAATTAAGAGAAAGTTGAATCAATAGTTCTTAAAAACGTCCAATTGCATTTTCCTTACTTCGAATGCGTCCTGAAATGAAATAACAAGGAATAAGGATGTTTTCATTAGTAATTAACTCAAAAAGTGATGATAAAGGGGGAAATTAACGCTTAGAAACTTAGGACTATTTTATGTTATCACGTAGTAATTTCTCACTAGCATTCCTATTCCCCTAGAGAACGATATCAATTCCCGAGGCTTACCCTAATAATACACTACAACGATTAGGTTTACTGCCTAGGGTGTTGAAAAACTTGCTCGACGAAAAGGAAGTTTCTTTGACCCCGAACGCGCGTTGTACGCGTATCAAAGAGAGAATCAAGAGACCAATCTTCCGTGAAGGCACATTGTCAATGATTTGAAATTCGGAGAATGTGAGCAAATTGCCCAAGAGTTAAGACAAACTTTTGGTTCTTGATCCAAAACCATAGTGATAGAGATCGATCCTCGTTACGAATGAGTTCAACTTGACAGAAGAATTCCAACACAAACCGTGGACAAATTTTCTCGTTAATTCCAAGAAGGCCTCTTAGTCCTATGGTTCAGTATGAGGTATTGATACCTTCTTGGTATAGTAGCAGTGAGTCAACAACACGTCCTTCCTGAAAGTAACAAGTTTCGAGATTATTGAACCCACGGATATGATTGCCAGGTGTGTTAGGTTCAAGGGAGATATTAGGAATGTAGAAATAAGTGAGTTGAAAGTCGAACTCATACTCATGAGTCATGATGAGACCTATGGAAGTGAAATGAATAATTTATATGAGCAAGTTAGGATAAAGTGATGCATCAAAAGAGAGGACATTTTATAGGTGAAAATACTCTCCTAATATTTTTTATATTTGATTACCCTTATTTTTATTAACAATGACAATTAACTTACTTTTTTACTAACATTCTAGTAGGATATTTCCTTTTATGGTAGGTTTTTATGAAGTGGTTTTTATGTTGCATGAGTTTTTGTTTTCCAGTTCCACGGTTCTCACGGTTCCCTTTTAAAAGGGATCCGGCTAGTTAACCTTTAGGGATCTGTGGATCTGCAGTGACAGAAAAAGATCTTGACGTAAAATTGATTTTTGCAACTTTTAGGTTTATAGAAGGAGGTGTATTTTAGCCAATATTTACTACTTAAGCATGCATTGTAGATTTCGAAATTATGTCAAGGTCAAAGATATGAACGAAAAGAAAAAAAATGACAAACACATTATGAGAAATAAACGGGATAAACAAACACATTAGTAATATTTCATTTTACTGCTAAGAGCAATACAAAGGATTGGATATATGATACAAATGTAGATTAACAACACAAAGTACATGTCTCCATGAGAAAACTTGATCATAGGAAACACGAGAGCGATGAGTGTCAAGACGATGATCATGAAAGCGATATAAACCATGATGATGAGATTCTTCCTTTGTTTTGTTTCGAAAAGGGATGAGGAGGAAGATGAAGTTTGAATGACAGGTATTTTGAAAGTGGAAGATTTGAGAAAAAATGGGGTTTGGTGGTTGTGAAACGAGCGGAAGGGATTTTATGGGGAAGGAGGAATTTTTGAGATTTGTGTTTTGTTTATTATTAGAAAGGATTGATTTTTAGATTAAGATAACATATATTTATATACCTAAACTTTAGACGGAAGAGAAACACGTATGCAAAAAGGTTTCCTAATGAAGTCACATATATCACTAAACCATATGTTAAAAACTAAAAAAATATAACCTTATAGGTTCCTATGCAAGCATACTTATTCTAAGCTAATGTTATTTAGAGATGAATTTTAAGAAAGTCATACCTCTAGTGCAATTATGAGTGTCCTTTTCTTTTGACAAAGAAAATGTCAATAGACAACTCTGGTTTCTTCGAGATCTAGGTGGTGGTTTAAGATACCTTCTTAGGAAAGGTAATCTTGTTACCCAAGAATTTCTATGGCTTGATTAAAATGAGCTTAACTAAACAAAATTACAAGAGAGGTTAGTGCATTTTTGTAAGATAAAACAAGAAAGAAAAAATATGGTGTTGTCATCTAATCAACATCCTACAAAAGTGTTTTTAAGATATGGTGTTTGTTTTTGTAAAAGTGTTGAATACACACAAGACCTTGACAGATCTTGAGCACTCGTAGATCGTTAGTGTTGCCTATGTAATCATAAGCAAACTAATAGAAAATCTCTACAACTCGTATTCTTTAGCGGAATGTAAATACAAGCTGTTATAACTAAGAACACTTAGATCCTCTATGGATCTTTTATTAACTAAAACTCTATGTTTCGAATGAGTTATCTATTACATACTATGAAGTTCCTTTTATAGACAAGGAACCCTAAACTATTACTACTCAATCGACTAAGCATGCAAGCATGCATTTAATGACTAAACACTAAACAATATTGAGCAGTACAATAATACCCATGCTAACCTCGGGCAGTTCAAGAATAATGATGGGTTAGCATATAATTAATAAAGCACATACGAGATCCTAGTCGACTTCCACTCTTGTGAGATACTGGCACGGCTTTTATACTTGATTGAATCTCTTCTTTGATTTTGCTTTACTTACATGAATTCTTGGCGGATTGTGTGGTAGAATTCCTACTTATATAATTCCCAACAATCCTCCCCAAAGCGGAATTTTCGTGGTTAAGTTCGGTTTCCTAACCTATGATAGATCTTAGAGGCGCAATACTAGAGTTGTACTCAAACATGAGTAGCAAAGAACCAATAATAGTCTCATCTCTATGATGACCAAACTTTGAAGCGCTTGGTCTTTGCGACAACACATGACATAGTGTACTTCAATACTTATTAGTTGCATACTATTCTCATCACATCCGGTGAGTTAACTCATGTGAGAGGTGAATCATTGAAAATAATGGATTTGATGTCTCTTTACCAATAGCCATCACTCTGGAGTAGCCAAATGTTTAAGTTAAAGCGATGGTACATTGATAACCATCGATTTATTAGCAAATCGGCAACTATATAAGCGGTTTGATGTGTCATTACATGGCCGTTTGCTCGGGACTAGTCATTTCTTAGAATTGGTGAATTGATAACCAAATATGGATTCAGTTGCCTTTACCACAAGCCATATACTTGTAGGCTAGCCAATTCTTGGATTCCAACAAGGAATATACCATGGTGAATTGATGACCATACAACTCTCAGCAATTAAGCTCTGATACCTCTTGTTGAATACACATAAGACCTTGACAGGTCTTGAGCACTCGTAGATCGTTAGTGTTGCCTATGTAATCATAAGCAAACTAATAGAAAATCTCTACAACTCGTATTCTTTAGCGGAATGTAAATACAAGTCGTTATAACTAAGAACACTTAGATCCTCTATGGATCTTTTATTAGCGAAACTCTATGTTTGAATGAGTTATCTATTACATACTATGAAGTTCCTTTTATAGACAAGGAACCTAAACTATTACTACTCAATCGACTAAGCATGCAAGCATGCATTTAATGACTAAACACTAAACAATATTGAGCGGTACAATAATACCCATGCTAACCTCAGGCGGTTCAAGAATAATGATGGGTTAGCATATAATTAATAAAGCACATGCAGATCTAGTCGACTTCCACTCTTGATGATACACAGCGCGGCTTTTATACTTGACGAGAATCTCTTCTTGTTGATTACGCTTCTATCAATGAGAATCCTTGGCGGTATTGATGTGAGAATTCCTACTTAGCATAATTCCCAACAAAAAGCCTTCTTTGTAGTTTTCAATCATACACGGATCGTGTCAAGTTTTAAAGTACAATATACTCTAAAAACTTTGATATGAAGCTGGTACCAATTGTGGAAAACTAGAAGGGGTTGAATAGTTTACTGGATTAAAACTTCATTTTAAACTATTTAGGTCGACTTATGTCAATCTATTAAATGTGTGTGTTGGATGTTGATAGAGAGTAAGTAAAGCAAAGATAAAGAGTAAGAAGCACAAAACCACAACACGAGTATTTATAGTGGTTCGGCTACAAGGACACCTTCTTTGCCCTACTCCACTCCCCTAGTCACCTACTCGAGAGTTCGTAATCACTACACAACACAAGCTCCTTAAGGCGGAGAAGCCTTCACAACATCGCCTACTCTTTATCCGGTACAAGGCTAGACACCGGGTTCTTCCACGAGGTAGAACCAAACCTATCACAACGTCGCCTACACTTTATCCGGTACAAGGCTAGATACCGAGTTCCATTACTAAGAAGGAACTACTACCCAATGATAACATCAAATAGTCCTGAATATTAAGTGTCAATTTCCCCCGATAATGTTCGTTATTTATATCATTTATATAGATTTACGCTTGTTTTCCATTGTTTTCCACTTTCGGGTAAATTACGAGCATTGGAGCTAAAGAGGCGGGCGGAAACATATCTAAAGATTTATCACGGTATGCTATTTTGAAGAAGTTCGGCGTGACTCATCTCTCACATTACGCCGTAACTATTGCGCGACTCAAGTATGCCAACTTATCGGAAGGTTACTGGCGTAACTCCTCCCAAAGGTTCTGACGTAACTACATTAGGTCAAAAGGGTTCCACGCGGTGATACTTACGCCGTAACTCGCATCTCTTATAGCGTAACGAGTTTATTGAAGACTACGGCGTAACCACTCATTAGGTTCTGCCGTAACAAGCAGATCTAGTGCATTTTACGAAGAAATAGAAGGTTCTGGCGTAACTCCTTTATGGGTTCTGTAGTAACCCGATCCGCCTATAAATACCCTACGAATTCCGGCATTTCTAATCATCCCATTCCACTGGCAGCTACGAGCGTGGGAAAAAGCTCAAAGCGGGTCTAGGGGATCATACGGAGCTATTTCTAAGGGAGAAGTCACTCCATTACGATAAGCATTAGCGTTTTATATTTCTTTTACTTTCAATTCATGTATTTCGTACTTTTGATTATTGAATTGATTTGCATGATTAATATGAGCGGCTAAGCACCTCTTAGTGCTAGCCTAGTTATGATTCCTTAATTGTTTTGTTTGCGTTTACCTTTACTTCCGTACAATTATTTCTAAGTGTATGCATGCATAGTTCATTGGTAACCACCCTTGGTTCGGTAGTTTTAAATGGCGATGAGGCAAATTGCCTAGGAGATATGACCAAGCGACCTTAGGTGAGCGGATGAGACGGAAGGGTAAGATATAACCAATGGCGACCCTTTCTACTTGTGCGATTTGACCAACTGATCACCTATCGTTTGGATGAACTTAAGAATTGGGGGTGTAGCAGTTCTGACGGTCGGGCACTCACTATTATGAATCTAGCATGTAGCGGTACTAATGACTTGACAGCAGGGACCGGGAACAACGGGACTTATGACGGTGCTTTGATTTCTCTGTGGTGGCATCTTTGCCGATAGGTTAGGCGAATTGACCAAATGATGTCCTCTCGAATTTGACCCCACCAAGTAATTGGAAGTAAGTGAGCGTAGACATAACTAGCTAGGATGATTAACTAGGTTAGCACCACTTCTCTCTATTGATTTCTCTTTGCCATTTATATGCTTTTATTTACTTTATTCCGCATTAATAGTTTAATTAATTAAATCCCTATCGAAACAACTATTATTCTGTGACAATTAGACTTAGTAATAATCCAACACACATAGCTCTTGGGACGACCTCGGCTTTACCGTTTACTACACTACACACGACCGGGTACACTGCCCGTTAGTGCACTAGGGTAGACCATAGGTATTGCGAGACACTATAAATTTAAGATCTGGTCAGTATTGCATCACCCAACACTACAGAACACCTAACCCAAAGGAGATCCACTCCTTATTACAACATCAACAAGGATATCAATATCCTTTGACCCAAACTAATCTATCTTGTACATCAATGCACCATATCGAATGTCAACCCTAGGCACCTTTCACTAATGCCTTTGACACGTCACCTAGGCACCCTTCACTAATGCCTTCAACACGGACTTTCGGCACCCTTCACTAATGCCTTTGACACGGATCTTCGGCACCTTTCACTAATGCCTTCGGCTTGACCTTTTAGACATCTTTCGCCTATGTCTTCAACACAACACTTCTAATGAGAGAGGAAAGAACTATCAACAAGATAACATTAGTAGATCTTGATGATGACGAAGCTTGGCAACCCATGGACTTGAGCTTGCTCGACTTCAAGAGGTGGTGATCTCGCCTTTAAGAGGAAACTAGAGAATCACACAAATACAAAACTACATAGAAAGATCCTTTGAATCTGATGTTAGAGAGTTTACAACACTAAGAGAGAATGTGTGTAAGAAGGGTGAGTTACAATGAAGAAATGGCTCACTATTTATAGACAAAAGTCACTACTGTCCCCCGGATCCCACGGATCCCTTGCTTGAGGGATCCGTTCAGTGTATTCCTGGGGATCCGTAGGACGCTCCTCCTAAATGGGTTATGGGTTATGATTCATGGGTCATGGGTTATGGACTTTTGATCATGAAATAGATACAATGTATCTAGAAGATGCAATGCATTTAGTCAATGGGTCATGGGTTAGCTCCATGGGTTATGGATAATGCCCAACATGACTTCATGCATGATGTCATGCAATGGGTCATGGGTTATGGATCATACTCCATGGGTATGGGTCATGGACTTTGGGTTTTACCCAAATACATTCACTGTATCTAGTAATGGGTCAAGTACTTAGATTCTTACCCATTATATTACCCATTACAATATATAATGAGTATGTATATATATACCCATTATGTAAACACTAGTTGTTATACATATGCATTTCTATAAAATGTAAACACTATTACTGGTTTAGTGTTTTGTATGAAAACGTAAGTGTGTTAGTAAACTATTGGCTCAAGCCATTTACGTATTTTATTTGTTTCGTTAAAATGATTTTATGTTTGTTGTCGACAAAACATTAGAAGATCGTAAAATATAAATAAACGTTTTTACGGCTTATTTGTATTAACACAAATGCATGGCTTAATTTCAATACTTTTCAAATGTGCTAAAAGTTTGACCATTTTTCAACATTTCAACATTGACCATTTTTAATTTATATGCAGTACTAGCTAAAAGACCCGTAAAATTAACGGATATTTTAAAGAGTCTTCAAAAAATAGTTAATGACTTATGTATTGCGAAGCATGACATTACAAAGAATCACATTGGTAAAAGCAATTATAAAATAGAAAGTTGGTAACAATGAAATATGTCTTCTATAAAAAAAATAGCCAAATAACAAAAAAGAAAACCAAGTTCATTAAGGACATGTCCTAGCTTCTTTTTTGGTGGAGCTCCTTGTTTATTGCGCATTGATTCATTTGTGGAAGTATCTTTAATTGTTAATTAAATAAATGAAGTATCAAAAAAGAAGTCCGACATTGATATGTGTCTAAATACACATATATTTTATATTATTTAATCCCACAAAAATGTCCAAAAACACACAAATGACTATATAAATGTTACAAATATCATTGAAATGTGTTTTACGTGACTCAAGTGCAAAAGGATTGAAAAGCGATGACAAACAACAAAGTTTACATAATTTACTGATTTCGGTCCTAAACTTTCATAAATTGGCAAAACTAGTCCCTGGTAATTCAAAACTTGTAAAATATCGTTAAAGGACCTTAGGGATTCACAAGTTGTTAGAAATAGTCCTTTGAAGTTAAAATTGCATATTTACAACTTTGGTCCCTCAACTTTGAAAAAGTGTCAAAAAATAGTCCTCGGGTATTTAAAAATGGAAATTTATCAAATATTACCCTTGTGCTATTCATAATTGGCAAAATAGACCCTTTTGATAAGTTTGGGAAAGCTACAATTTCAGTCCTTTATTTTGAAATTACAAATGTGGTCCTTGTGATTAAACTACAAAACAAACGGACCTTGGTATTATTAACCCAACCCAAATATATAAACCCAACCCAATACAGGTCAAACCGGTCAACCTCCTCCCAAACCACCTTTCTGTTTTCCTCTCCCTCACACTTTGTAAACCAATTCCACTTCCACTCCATGGTTTCACCACCACTGTCCACCCATTGTCTACCCACTCCCTTCCACCTCCACAAACACCCAAAGTGCATTAAATGCTAAAACACCGCTCAATCCATTATCAAGACTTTTGGCGCCAAATTGCATTTCAAGGGCTAAGATGAGTTGCGGTGATCCAAGGGCCATGAGTAAAGTGGGATTTGACCAAAGAGCTAGTGAGAACTCCAAAATACCTATAAAGAAGGAAAGAAGCAGAGGAGTTGAATAACGAGTGTAAGTAGTGTAGTTTAGCATCAACATAGTGTAATTTTCATTCATAGTTGTAGTTTTAATTCCAGTTTTTATGTTTTCAAGTTTTTTTTAGCTTTGTAATTCCTCTTGTAATCTCAGATTTTAAGTTTTAATGAAATTTACTTTTGTTCTAAAATCTTTGTTTAAGCTTTAAATGTTTCTTATTATTGCTTAATAGAATTGCTAATTTCATTTCAGCTTATTCTAAAAGCAGATTCTGATCCATTTCTCATCATTAATCAAAAATATAAAAAATCAGAAAAACATTTGGAAAATAAAAAAAGTACTTCAAAATTATTTTACGGCTTAAATAAGTTTAGTTACTGTTTTATTAAAGATCAAAATAAGTTTTAAGTAGTTTTTACTGCTACAAATCAGTTACATATTCAAAATTCTCATCAGTCAACAAAAGTCAATCTGCAAGTAAAAGAGCTCCTCTAATTCTTATTTGCTGATATAGAGTTGGATTTGGGTTGATTTAGTATAATTTGGGGTTAACATCAGTTTATGATAGTAGTTATTAGATCTCATTGAGCATGTCATTGTGACAGGACCACTTGTAAGTTTTGAAATCTATCCTTGGTTTTACATTTGCTATAATCGATTACATTGTTTGGATTTGTGCATCTAGTCATTATTAGTTATATTTGATCTAGATTTAATGTTAGTGTAGAATGGTTGAGTAGTCTTCTGTTTTAATACTTCATATCAGTTAGTAATATAGTGTTTGGCATAAGCTTGTGCGTCTTTTATTGAGGTTAGAGAAAGGATGAGATCACTTGTTTTAATCTCAGTTAGGTTTGATTTAGCCATTTCAGTAATTAGTTTGGATACTAGTGTCATTTAAGTCAAAATCTCTCATTACGTGTTCTTGTGATCTTATCAGTTTAAGAGTAGTATGCATCAGTTTAAGATATAAGTATAGAAATCCTTAGAGTAGATTAATTTAGTTGCATATTAGCTTAAAATATCAGTTTCATTCCATTACATAAGCTCACAAGTTCAATAAAGTCAAATTTTCAAACTTCAAAAAGTCAAAAGTTGGAAAATCCGTTTTTCACCAAACTTTGTGGATTTTTCATGGATTCATTTCTGATCCAAATTAAGTGAAATTTTGGGATAAACAAGTTCAGTTGGTTTATTTTTGAAAAATGATTTTTGTGAAATTTTAGAAGACCTCTATAAGCTCTAAATAAGCTGTCCAAACAGCCTACTTATGCCCTGTTCACTCGGCGATATCTTTGAGTTTTTCAAAGATATCTGTTGAGTTTATTTAAGCTTATTGTAGAGCTTGTAGAAAGTTCATTTTAGCTTCTCTCGGGCTCAAATTTGGTACAAGCTGATCTTTGGTTGGTGGTCTTGAGGTCCACAGGCGGTTTTCACTTTGGCTTATTAGATGGTGGCACAAGTGCTTAAAGTAGCTAGTTAGAATTTGTTTGGCACTAGTGCTTAAATAGAACCATATCATTATAGTTTGCATATTAGAGGTTTAGGATAGTTGGAATAGGTTGGTTTTAAGTAATTTTAGCATACTCTAGCTTACGTGATAAGTTGGTGCACTTTGGTAGCTTTTAGCTTAATTTCAGTCTTATTCATATTAGTTGTGTGCCCAAATCATTGTTCTTGTGCTCCAAAATAGTTTCTGTTATTTTCCTGGGTTCTCGTATTATTTTATCGTTGTTGGAAGTTTTCATATTTTCCTTTGTTCATTTACTATTTTTACGCATTTAATTTCGGTTTTAGCATTTTAAATAGCTTTTAATACAAATAAATCGGAAAAGCTTCAAAAAATAAGTTTTCAATTTTCATAGATTAAGATAAATATAAAAGCAAAAAAATAATTTTTCCAGATTTTTCCTAGTTAAATTTATAATTTTTAGCCATTTAATTAGTTTAAAATAGTTTTAAATTTGTAGAAAATAGAAAATCATCGAGAAAAATACAAAATTAGTTTTGAAAATTCTCTTTAGTTATTTTAGATTTTCTAAGTCATAATTTCACTTTTCTAGCTTTATTTCTTATTTTCTTATATTTTAGGGTATTATTAAATAGTTAAAAATAGTTTTAATTAATAATAATTAAATAAATAGTTATAAAAATAATTTTAATTTTCTAATAATTTTCTTGCATCATTAGGATTGTAAAACATTATTTTCATACCCATAGGTGTTTTATTTATTTAATTTCACGTTTTGTTTAAATGCGTTTACGTAGAATTTTAATTAAACGTCACGCGTTTTTAGATTTTAGACGTTTCTAAGTATTACGCTTTCACGTACTTGTTCTTATAGCTTTTTTAAGCTATTTTCTTTTATTCCTTAGTATAAATCACTCAAAACCCTTTTTCCATTCAATATCACCCGATCACAGATTCGTTGTATTACAGTGTTCACACCTCGTTAGGACTTAACGACCCGGGGATACACTAAACTTCTCTGGACTTTATTGCATTGGTTTTAGACTGTTTGAATTTTATTACGGTTGACCATTCACAAGTGGTTGACTTGTGTAATAAACTTGACGATTTGGGACGAATCAAAATTTGGCGCCATTCTTGGGAGGTGTCTTTGCGTACTACAATTTGAAGCATCGGTGTTGTTGAATATACATCCATTGTATATTTACCATCCTTGTTCATATTTTCTTATTATTATCATATAAAACAAAAGCGGTTCCGAAAACATTTTAAAATCGGTTTTCAACGAACACAAAAACCCAAAAAGATTTTCTTTCTTATTTTTACTAAATGTTTTCAAAAATACCAAAATATCCATCTTTACCCTCTCACATCTTTTGATTCTACATTTCTTACCCTCTAAAACCATTTGATTCTTTCTATGTCTCATCCTCACCTCTTTGTTGTCAATGGTGTGGTGTCCTTATAATGGTGGCAATTGCCCCGGTTGTAGCATGGTGGAATCGGGAAGCGGGTCATCTATAACCGGGATCCCTATTCCTACCATAACACAACCGATTTATTCCATCGGCTACCACCTTTGTGAGACTCGGCAGTTTCTTGTTGTAGTCTTGTGGTGGTTCACACTCTGATTCGATTGTCAATCGGAAACACGCTTGTCTATGGCGGGTTCATGACAATTATGACTACAACACATATAACTCACGACCACATCGGTTTCTTGTTGTAGTCTTGTGGAGGTCCACACTTTAGCTCGATTGTCAAACAAGGAATCCATTTCCTTGTAACAATTCGACTCTTCGTATCATGACCAACCTCTACGATACCAAATGAATCGGGCACCATCTCGGCCTAAGCCACTTCTCAAAATCTTCTCCTTGATCTTTTGGATTTAGTGAAAGATTTGAAGGAATGTAAACATTCCCAAGATAATCCAAATCAAAAATCCATGGAAGAATTGTTAGCGAAGAAGCGGTGCTAAATTAGATTCCCAGTTGCGGTGAAAACTCTATTAGGGAATTAATTAAAATACAAAAGCGACCAAATCTAGCTCTCGATTCCGTTTCATTCACGATGACGATGATGATGAAGTTACCCTTGATATTCGTCAATTTTATGCAGGTTCATCAAGTTCATCGGTTGAAATTCCTTCCATGAAAATCGGGGAGAAAAGACTATGATGGAATTACTAGCGAGAAGAACAAATGGAAATTGTAAAACATATGTATGCTAGTCCTTCTCAACTCCTCGATCTCTTTGTTATCACACCGAGGTTCACACTCACTCTCGAGCATGGGGATGAGCATCTTGACACTATTCACGAAAAGGAATCGGACGAATTCATAAAGTCTAGTGTTGAGAACCTTGTCCCGATCCGAGAGAGTCACGGAATTCTTGATCATGTGTGTGATATCCTCCTCCTCTTGTCTTCCAAAATGATCATATTGAGATGTTCTCACGATTACGATGAGGACTATTCTTTATCTTGTGGAGATATAAGTTATGTGGGGAATTACTTTACGAGCTTGTCGACAGGAGAAGAGAATGATGAAGAAATAATCCAAGGCGAAGCTCTTCGTCTTACATTATTGAATGTTAATCTTCTCATTTCTAGAATCGAGGCTTTTAATAAAAGCCTACTTTATATCCTATCCCTTTGAGGATAGTGAACTTTTGTTCGATGATTTTATTCGGATTTGCAAGCGTTCCATTTTGATCATATGGGAGAGAAGATTAGTGGTATTACCACTTCTCATTCTCATAATTCTCTCCCGATTATGAATCATTCATTTTGAGGAGTTCCCAGGTGAACTCACTCAAATCAATCGAATATGAATCATTCACCTTTGAGAGTCCTCCTGTGAACTCACTCATATCATATCTCCGCCGGAGTATGATAATTTCTACTGATCTAGACACACCCATAATATGTCTTGATCAAGCGAGCTTATTTCTAGATGAGATTCATGAAACTATGAATTCTCCTATTGAGGATGAAGAGTTAGTCATGATTTTATCATGATTTTCTTTCTTTTCTTCATATATTCATCACTTCTATTGAGGATGAAGAGTTAGTCTGTTCTTCACTCCTTGGGAATGAAGACATTATCTTTGATCCGGCATTTCCATGTACCATTATCTTGAGTAGGAATATATCTCATCGGTGTGGAACTTTCACGTGCTTCAAATGTTTGTCCAAACATCTTGAATGAAAGTCCGATGGAGATTGTTTCTTCCACTTTGCTTCCCATGAACAAATTAATTGTGGTCGAGTCAAGCTAGCGACTCGGTAATCAAAACGATGAGTTAAACATGGGTTTTCACCGTGTGTACCACCCTAGTGTGGGGTGATGCCCACATGTTGTATATATATATATATATATATATAAAAAAAAAAAAAAAAATTCAAATAATGGTGTAGTATTTCCTTTACGTTCTATGTTTCGGCATAATAAGCGGGTACTTTGAATATTGAGGGCAATATTCATTTTTAGTGTGGGGGAATTCTCACGAATTTTATCATGTAATTATACCACCCAATTCCCCATTTTTGGCCAAAATTTTTTTTTGGAGTAAGTGTTTGCACTTACTCGACAACTGGTTATCGATCCGCCATGTCTAATAAACAAAAGGATTGGCTAATCCGAGAGCAAGCGGCTCTTGGTAAAGATATTTCAAATCCGTTGACGGCTTGCAATTTGCCCAAAATTTTATGGTGTTATCACCATATCTTTAATTAGTGAAGAGTTGGCTAGCCCGCAAGTTTATGGCTTGTGGTAAAGGCGGTTGGAAAACCATAATTGGTAATCGACTCACCAAAGATAATATTGATAATTTATCTAAGATTTGGCTAGTCCGAAGCAAAGCGGCTTCGGTAAAGACAAATCAAAACCGATGAAAGTCGGTGATTTGCTCAAAATCATTTGGTTATCATTGTACCAAGGTTCTTACTTGAACTAAAACAATTGGCTACTCGAGTAATGGCTTTTGGTAAAGAGATGAAATCCATTAAGTTTTCACAAAAGATTGCTAGGGACTAGCAATAGTTTAGTGTCTTGGATTTGATATGTGTCTAAAACACATATATTTTATATTATTTAATCCATAAAAATGTCCAAAACACACAAATGACTATATAAATGTTACAAATATCATTGAAATGTGTTTTTATGTGACTCAAGTGCAAAAGGATTGGCGATGAAAAACAACAAAGTTTACATAATTTCTGAGTTTCGGTCCTAAACTTACATAAATTGGCAAAACTAGTCCTGGTAATTCAAAACTTGTAAAATATCATTAAAGGACCTTATGGATTCACAAGTTGTTAGAAATAGTCCTTTGAAGTTAAAAGTGCATATTTACAACTTTGGTCCTCGACTTTGAAAAGTGTCAAAAATAGTCCTCGGGTATTTAAAATGGAAATTTATCAAATATTACCCTTGTGCTATTCATAATTGGCAAAATAGACCCTTTTGATAAGTTTGGGAAAGCTACAATTTCAGTCCTTTATTTTTGAAATTACAAATGTGGTCCTTGTGATTAAACTACAAAACAAACGGACCCTTGGTATTATTAACCCAACCCAAATATATAAACCCAACCCAATACGGGTCAAACCGGTCAACCTCCTCCCAAACCACCTTTCTGTTTTCCTCTCCTCACACACTGTAAACCAATTCCACCTTCCACTCCATGGTTTCACCACCACTGTCCACCCATTTGTCTACCCACTCCCTTCCACCTCCACAAACACCCAAAGTGCATTAAATGCTAAAACACGCTCAATCCATTATCAAGACTTTTGGCGCCAAATTGCATTTCAAGGGCTAAGATGAGTTGCAGTGATCCAAGGGCCATGAAGTAAAGTGGGATTTGACCAAAGAGCTAGTGAGAACTCCAAAAATACCTATAAAGAAGGAAAGAAGCAGAGGAGTTGAATAACGAGTGTAAGTAGTGTAGTTTAGCATCAACATAGTGTAATTTTCATTCATAGTTGTAGTTTTAATTCCAGTTTTTATGTTTTCAAGTTATTTTTAGCTTTGTAATTCCTCTTGTAATCTCAGATTTTAAGTTTTAATGAAATTTACTTTTGTTCTAAAATCTTTGTTTAAGCTTTAAATGTTTCTTATTATTGCTTAATAAATTGCTAATTTCATTTGACTTATTCTAAAAGCGATTCTTGATCCATTTCTCATCATTAATCAAAAATATAAAAAATCGGAAAAACATTTGGAAAATAAAAAAGTACTTCAAAATTATTTTCTGACTTAAATAAGTTTAATTCTTGTTTTATTAAAGATCAAAATAAGTTTTAAGTAGTTTTCTTGCTACAAATCGTTACATATTCAAAATTCTCATCGGTCAACAAAAGTCAATCAAGTAAAGAGCTCCTCTAATTCTTATTTGCTTGATATAGAGTTGGATTGGGTTGATTTAGTATAATTTGGGGTTAACATCGGTTTATGATAGTAGTTATTAGATCTCATTGAGCATGTCATTGTGTGAGGACCACTTGTAAGTTTTGAAATCATCCTTGGTTTTACATTTGCTATAATCGATTACATTGTTTGGATTTGTGCATCTAGTCATTATTAGTTATATTTGATCTAGATTTAATGTTAGTGTAGAATGGTTGAGTAGTCTTCTATTTTAATACTTCATATCGAGTTAGTAATATAGTGTTTGGCATAAGCTTGCGTCTTTTATTGAGGTTAGAAAGGTTGAGATCACTTGTTTTAATCTCGGTTAGGTTTGATTTAGCCATTTCGAGAATTAGTTTGGATACTAGTGTCATTTAAGTCAAAATCTCTCATTACATTCTTGTGATCTTATCGGTTTAAGAGTAGTATGCTTAGAGTAGATTAATTTAGAGTAGATTAATTTAGTTGCATATTAGCTTAAAATATCAGTTTCATTCCATTTCATAAGCTCACAAGTTCCATAAAGTCAAATTTTCAAACTTCAAAAAGTCAAAAGTTGGAAAATCCGTTTTTTACCAAACTTTGTGGATTTTTCATGGATTCATTTCTGATCCAAATTAAGTGAAATTTTGAGATAAACAAGTTCAGTTGGTTTATTTTTGAAAAATGATTTTGTGAAAATTTAGAAGACCTCTATAAGCTCTAAATAAGTGTCCAAACGACCTACTTATGTTCTGTTCACTCAAAGATATCTTTGAGTTTTTCAAAGATCTGTTGAGTTTATCTAAGCTTATTGTAGAGCTTGTAGAAAGTTCATTTAGCTTCTCTCAGGCTCAAATTTGGTACAACTGATCTTTGGTTGGTGGTCTTGAGGTCCACAGAACTGGTTTTCACTTTGGCTTATTAGATAAGCTGGCACAAGTGCTTAAAGTAGCTAGTTAGGGTTGTTTGGCACTAGTGCTTAAATAGAACCATATCATTATAGTTTGCATATTAGAGGTTTAGGATAGTTGGAATAGGTTGGTTTTAAGTAATTTTAGCATACTCTAGCTTCTGTGATAAGTTGGTGCACTTTGGTAGCTTTTAGCTTAATTTCAAGTGCTTATTCATATTAGTTGTGTGCCCAAATCATTGTTCTTGTGCTCCAAAATAGTTTCTGTTATTTTTCCTGGGTTCTCGATATTATTTTATCATTGTTGGAAGTTTTCATATTTTCCTTTGTTCATTTACTATTTTTCGCATTTAATTTCGGTTTTAGCATTTTTAAATAGCTTTTAATACAAATAAATCGAAAAGCTTCAAAAAATAAGTTTTCAATTTTCATAGATTAAGATAAATATAAAAAGCAAAAAATAATTTTTCCAGATTTTCCTAGTTAAATTTATAATTTTAGCCATTTAATTAGTTTAAAATAGTTTTAAATTTGTAGAAAATAGAAAAATCATCGAAAAATACAAAATTAGTTTGAAAATTCTCTTTAGTTATTTTAGATTTTTATAAGTCATAATTTCACTTTTCTAGCTTTATTTCATATTTTCTTATATTTTAGGGTATTATTAAATAGTTAAAATAGTTTTTAATTAATAATAATTAAATAAATAGTTATAAAAATAATTTTAATTTTCTAATAATTTTCTTGCATCATTAGGATTGTAAAAACATTATTTTCATACCCATAGGTGTTTTATTTATTTAATTTCATGTTTTGTTTAAATACGTTTACGTAGAATTTTAATTAAACGTACGCGTTTTTAGATTTTAGACGTTTCTAAGTATTACGCTTTCACGTACTTGTTCTTATAGCTTGTTTAAGCTATTTTCTTTTATTCCTTAGTATAAATCACTCAAAACCCTTTTTCCATTCAATATCACCCGATCACAGATTCGTTGTATTACAGTGTTCACACCTCGTTGGGACTTAACGACCCGGGGATACACTAAACTCCTCTGGACTTTATTGCATTGGTTTTAGACTGTTTGAATTTTATTACGGTTGACCATTCACAAGTGGTTGACTTGTGTAATAAACTTGACAGTTTGGGACGAATCAGACATATGTATATTATATTTTTGAAACTTGACACTCACACATTCGATTTTAAAAGTATACAAATATTTGAGTAAGTATGATTACCTAGTTATCACATAGTTTGTAATACTTTTTGTGTAGACTACATTTATTGTGTAATTCGTAAAGTTGTTGTCTGTGCACAAATAATCATTTTTAATTTTTGTTTGCTCTTAAAGCGAGACACGATCACATACAGTTGGCCAAGTGTGAAAACAGGCATTGGCAAATACAAACCCACATGCCCGACAGACTATTCAGGGCTTTTGTTGATCGTCATAGTGAAAGACGCGAACACATGACACTGCTTCGTCACTGTCTTTAATGCCAAATGCTTAATTGTGTCATTAGAAATAGGATAGACAGTTGTTTCTCATCTTGGCCTCCTCTTATTATATTTGCGTCAATGTAATTTCTCATCTATTTCGGTCACACGAAGTCTTTTTCCATTGCACAAATTTGTAAATTTAACAATGTTCCATAAAAGCATTATCGGAACACCCATTTTCACGTAAGTTTGTGCTTGGTCCAGAAAATTTCGTAGCGTTAATACATTCATTAGGGAATACATCTTAGTTTATACATGTACCATTTTTCTGCTTACCAACATTGTGGCGACTTAAGTACATGACCTTTTTGCAAGGAATAACCGAAAGAAATATTTGTAGTGTCTACAACCTCGTTTGTAGGATACAATATGGATTTTTCTAAAAATTTCGTTAGTCATCAAAGTTATCCAGCATAATCACGTAAGTAGGATATCATCGCGTATATCAATCCTAGCCCACAGTCAATCACATATTTGTGGTCAACCTCCACACTTTACAGTGATCCCATATGTACTACTGTTTTAAAAAGAGTCACTATCAATGTCTTGTCGGGGCCCTTTTGGAAAAACGGGTAGCATATACATGAAATCACCACAAAAAATATAATAATCGTGTTATCGAATGGAGTGTCTAATATTATGCTGTAAGTTACGCAATATGTCCCTTAAGAATCTATTTAGTGCCTCAAAGAAATGCTTGTTAGTCAATAGCGCTTCATCCTAAATGATTATTTTGAGTTTTCGAAGCAAAGCAATATGATCATTGTGAGGAATAATCGAACATGTAGAGTCTTTATTTACGTTGTTGGGTAGCAACTAACTCAATGGCAAGCAATCTTCCCGCACATTATGTATACATGTCTTAGAAGCATTAAGGCGTAAATGTAGGGATGAGCATTTCGACCCGAATCCCGAAACCGAATCGGAACCGTACCCAAACCGTATCGGTTCCTGATATACGGTACGATACCGGGACTACGAAATAAGGTGAAAAAAAATCGGGACCACTAATTCGGTACGGGACCGGTACCAAATCGGGAAATTCTCGAAAAAAACGAGGAAAACCCGATTTTATCGGTACCGATACCGGTATCCGAATCCCGTTCGGTACGGTACCGGTACCACTAATTTATGCTCGGGAAAAAAATGGTACCACTAATTCAGTACGGGATCAGTACGGGACCGGTACCGTGCTCATCCCTACGTAAATGTGATGTTCGAAAAATAAAAATCAAATATGTTTAGAAATAAAAGTTGCTACCATTTATATTCGTAAAATTACGAAGATAATAATTAGGTGGACTAAAAGCATGCCTATTTTTATGCATAAAAATATGTGGCATGATTTTATTACTTACTGCATAGCAACCCATATTTCACAAACCAACAAACCACTGCAATACAGTTTTAGGCATGTTTTAACCAATTCCAATCATTTCTCAATTAAATATGCTATAGTATTTCTGATAATTTACATTTGTGGGCGACTTTTGTACTACTGGCTAAGAAAAGCTTCCAAATGATAAGTATTAAAAATGGATTTTATTTCTCAGAATATGTTTATGCGTTTTGAAATGAATGGAAGAAATATAAGAGTGAAAAGAAAACAGAAAAGAAGTTGAGAGGAATGCAATTTCATTTTGTATAACGTGTTCTTGAGTTGGGAGATAATGGAAGAATTTTTGGAGATAAATTGAACAAAAGTTTCTCGCATCTTTTCTTTACTTCTCTCTTGAAAAAGCTCCAGAGCATAATTTTACATTGCTTTCTTTTCACTCTTTTATCTTTTCTTAAAAAATAAAACTTGCGTATGCCTTTTAATGGAGTTGAAAATATAATCAATACTTATAATCCTAACATTTTAATGTATATGTTTATGAATCATGTTGGTATAGGTAATATTAGATTATCGGTTCACATTAATCCTTACTTGTTCCAAGTTTTATACACCATAGCATATTTAAGTGAGAATAATTTTGGTAATTTAATTTAAGAAAGTCTATATACAAATCATAAGTAGACAATTATCTATATTTATCTTCTCCAATAAGTATACCATTAGGACAAATAAAATCGTCAACTTAAAATATTAATATATATGTATTTTTTTGCTTATGCATTAAGGAAATCTTGTGCATGTGTTTTTTAAATGTTTAGGTATCTCTTCTGTAAAAAATTTTAAGTAGACTATTGGTTCTTCGATTTTAGTGTTTTACATACATTTTTTTGTCAAATGTTGAGGTATATATGTTCTATAAACATTTTGTTACTTATGCATTAGGAGTCTTTTGCGAGCATTTAAAAAATCAATGTTTTATGCGATTTTAATGTTTTGTAACCATAAAAACAAATGTTTTTTCCTTTGTAAAAGTTAGATGCGGACTATGACTATTTCAAATGCTTAAGTATTTTACCAAAGTTAATCTTGCTGAACCTTAGAAATCCCGTACATTCATTTGGTGTTTGGATCCCAGAACAGACCCATTGTATCAGTTGCTTGCATTTTGTCACACTGTACAAACGAAATATAGACACACTCATAAACATGTCAATCAAATACATAACTAAATACAGAAACACGATACAATTTTCACAACAAAATGACATATTTATATTTTAATGATATACCTTCTCGTCTATAGTGATCATTTACATGTTGATCACCATGGGTTAATGTGTTTCTATATTTATAGCTGACGAAAATAAAGTATGATCGTATCATAAATAACATCATAATTAATGTGTTTCTATATTTATATCGTAGTATTAGAGAATTTAAAATTTGAAACCATTGTAGTCGACCAAAATAAACTCAGCCTTTGCATTTCATAATGCTTTTGCTAAATATGTAAATACTAATCAATATGAAACGACCTTATATGAGTTTTGTCAAAGTTCTCATTTAAAACTTGTCTCTGGCACGTGACATATGGAGGTGAAAGAGTATTTTTAGAAAAAATAATTAAGGGCTGAAAAAACTGTGTTTTATCTATTCTTACTACATAAAAAGGAAAAATGGTCACCAAGTCAATATTGAAAAAGTGAAAAGTGAAATATTGAAATGTTCAAATTTGATTTCAATGCTAATATTGCATGGAAAGTATTTAATTTGATTTCAATATTGCATGCAAATCTCATCAACAAGTCAACATTGCATGGTAACTATTTAATTTGATTTCAACGCCAACCCATTCATTGTTTCAAATTGAAAAGTGATCAATAAGTCAATATTGATTTCAATGTATTTCTTGCATGGTAACTATTCAAATTTTATCACATGTTACAACCGTTTGTAATTACATTTTGATTTTTTCACATTATATTTTGAACGTTATACGAAACACTTACTACAATATCGCATATCGTTAATTGTCTGCCGCTAGAAACCGATGCCGCTAGGCACGGGTACTCGCCTAGTTATATTTAATAGATAGATATAATGAAACAAAATCCCAAGTGGGGACTTTTGTATTTTAAAAAAAAAATAATTCATTCCTTATTAGGTAATATTTTTTTAATTTGGTTTTTATTTTTAGATGTAGAAAAAGATTCAAAGCTAATTATTTCTAATTTTGCTTAGAAAAAACTTTAAAAAAACGTTTTTTATTCACATGTTAAAAAAATCGAAAATACACATATATAAGCCCAAATGCTATTTTTTTAAAAATTGCAAGCAAAACATGTAATTTTAAAAACACGAAGCACCACCTGTTATCCCATAACTGTAAACCAAACAATGCATACTTCCAAATTCATTATCTATCTTTCAATTCTCTTATTTTCGTTAGTTTGGTAAGTTGACTTTTTCCCTTGCGAATCATAAGGTCAGTCAATTCTATTGTCTTTGTTAATTCAGTGAAGGTTTCATCTTTTTAATTTATTGGTTATGTGTTTTACATGTATATAAGAGGTACTAGCTTATAGACCCGTGAAATTCACGGGATTCTAGAAGGTTTTTTTTTATTAAAAAAGTAAGTATGTTAATAATGTAAGAAAGAACAACGAACGTAAATGCTATGAAATTTTCTTGTAACGGAATAATAAGTTATAAGTTACTGATAGTATAAAATACAATGCTTGTAAATATCTATGTAATAACGTTCATTGCCTCGTGATCTCCAATATATTTGTCTTCAGAAGCAAATGTATGTAGTGACCATTCAAAGAGCACACGGTATGGTTGCAAATAATGTGCCATCCTTCCCTTTTTTTCGTGCCATCCGTGAGCCAACCATATCGGCCAACATGCCAAATTTGTGCCAAAAGTACCCTAGCCATTTCAGTGGCTCACGCCAAATGCACCCTTTTGTGTGTGTGTGTGTGTGTGTTATTTTTTTATTTTATTTTATTTTTTGTATTGTGAGTGAGTGGATATATTTGGTGAGGTATTTTGTAAGACGTGCAGGTGATGTTATTTGTGTGTTATCATGGAGAGGTGTTTTAGTTATTAGTGTATTATTGGGAGGGATGAAGTGGCGTTGAGGCGGCATACCAATAACGTGTTATCCGTTAGCACCATACCTTGCGCTCTAAAGGAATAATAAGTAATAAGTCAACAATCCTATAAACAATTGTGTTTATAACTATTAATATAATAGATGTCCATGCATCGTTGTCTCTAAATTTGATGTTCTTCACAAAAATGTTTGTAGTGAGCGTTAATGAAGTGATAAGCAAATGTCCATTCTTTGAGCACCTACTAAGTTTAAAAATATTAAAAGTGTAAATAAAAGGAGTTTGTGATTTATAATACATGTAAATTTAAGAAACGGCATAAATGATGTAATATGTATATTGTAGATACCTCGTGAATCTTGATCAAATACTTTGAAGCACGAGAGTTTTGAAAAAGATTTATTTATTAAGGAGTTACGTGTGTGAATAAATTAACAAACTAAAGAACACATAAAAAAATGTTACTTAATAAGGAATGAATTGATTTTTTTTAAATAAGAAAGTCCCCACTTGGGATTTTGTTTTATTATATCTATATATGTATTATCTATTAAATATAATAAAACACGGTTTTTCAGCCCTTAATTATTTTTTTCTAAAAATACTCTTTCACCTCCATATGTCACGTGCCAGAGACAAGTTTTAAATGAGAACTTTGACAAAACCCATCTAAGGTCGTTTCATATTGATTAGTATTTACATATTTAGCAAAAGCATTATGAAATGCAAAGGCAGAGTTTATTTTGGTCGACTACAATGGTTTCAAATTTTAAATTCTCTAATACTACGATATAAATATAGAAACACATTAATTATGATGTTATTTATGACACGATCATACTTTATTTTAAATCGACTACATATTTGCGGCATGTTACAAAGTTTTTCAAGAATTTCGCATTAAAAGATTAAAATCATAGCAAATCGTTACTTATTTTAGGCAAGCATTTGACCACGTTATTATGTTGAGAATGTATTAAAGTTAGGCGTGTTTAAAATCAATTTTATGAATACACGCTAGCTATCTTCTGTCATTGACGCCTATAAAAGCCTCGATGCATTCATGCACTGTCACAATTCGTATGCAAATCAGGCAATCAAAGAAAAAAAATGCATTTTTTTTTAAACGGCAAAGAGAGATAAATATATATAAAGAACAATGCTATTAGCAAGGCGCTAGAAGCAAAAATAAGAGTAAAAATAAGAGTACATACTAGACAATTACATGAACTAGACTCTACACGAGGCTTTAACTGCGAGGCCTACAAAAGGGATGAAAAAACTCTAGCCAATTACAGAAAACTCGAGACTAGAGAAAAATCTCCACTCACGGAGGTCGAGCCACCGGTTTTCACTCCGGAGTGTTTTTGATGAAGACCCAAACAAGCCCGAGGAAAAAAGAAAAAAGAGACAAAGAAGCTAATGTTCCGAACAGAAAACAAAAGCTTGTAACACCAATAAACAACCATTACGAACCCGCAAGCAACAAAGGATTTTTCAGCCATTCAACCCAATTACTCGACATACGGCCCCTGTGAGAAAGCCAAGAGAAAGAAGAAGCTTGGATATTATCAAAGAGAACACCTTTCTTCATCGGTTGAGCACAGAAGATGATGTTGTTACGATATCTCCATATCCACCAGAAAAAAGCTGCACAAATAACATATAAACGTCGGGACTTCACCTTAGGAGCATGCCACGTGCAGATCTAGCTTTTCCAAGCTACATAAGACGCAAATGGAGGAAAAGAAAAATCACACCATTTTAAGAGACCATATCTCCTCAACCATTACGCATTCAAAGAATATGTGATCAGCAATTCTACATTACCATTGCAAGATGAGCATGATATAGTAGGAATATCGATACCACAATACGAAAGGTTTAACCGATGAGGAAAACGATCCAAAGATAACCTCCATAAGAAAATATTCACTTTACGCGGAAGAATATTATCCCATGAAGTCGACGGCAATCTAGAGGGAAGGAGTTTTGAATCAATAAGACGGTGAGAACTCCTTACAGAGAATATGCCATCATCAGCCAACGACCAAGTACACATGTCGACGTCCATACTAAGATCAACCTGACTTATTTCAATAAGCAAGTCTCTCAAATAAGCCGTGTTTCGAATACCAGTATCAGCCCTAGACCAATTCCGGTTCCAATGACCATCAACAATACGATCAATGATTAAGCAGTCTTTGTCTTGATCTAATCTATAAAGTCTGTTGTACCAAGTAAGAAGAGGGAATCACCAATCCATATATCTTTCCAAAAGCGAATCGGTGCCACATCCCACCTTGAAACGAAAAGAATTAAGAGTGATGATATCTTTCGAGTGCGTAAAATTAGAAGTACCAACAATCCGAGACCAAGTGCCATTAAACTTACAACCTTGATTATCCAGACCACCATCTTGACCATGTAACGCCTTAATGACATTAACCCAAAGAGTGTTCGGAGAAGAGAACATCCTCCAACACCACTTTTGAAGAAGAGCAAGGTTGAAAGCCTTTAAACTACCGATGTTGAGGTCTCCTTTATCGAAGGAAGGGAGAACATGAGACCATTTAACCCACGCCATATTCTTAGAATCTTGAGAACCGCCCCAAAAGAATCAGCACGAAGAATTTCCATAATATTCAAAATTGTTTGAGAGCCTTAAAATAGAGAGGTAGTATATGCCAAGGCGCTTAAACCGCTTTGATAAGGGTGAGGACGCCTCCTATGTATAATAAGTTAGCTTTCCATGAGGAGAGTCTCTTTTGGGCGATCCATCAAAACACGCCAACTGGAAGTAAGATTCATGTTAGCACCAATCGGAAGCCCAAGATAAGTGAAAGGAAAGAACCCATGGCACATCCGGTCCTACTAGCCAAAGACGAAATTTCATCATTAGAAACTCCAATGCCATAGATGTTGGATTTGTGAATATTTATCCTAAGACCGAGGCGAGATAAAAACATGGAGAACCGGATTATGTTGTCAATATCATGAGGATTCCAATCCGTAGTAATAACCACGTCGTCGGCATAAAACAAGTGAGATACTGAATATCGGAAAAGCCAAGTTTGATCCTTGAATAAGCCCAATCGACCGCATTAGACATAGCACGGTGGAGGCCCTCCATAACGAGAATAAAAGGAAAGGAGATAGGGATCTCCTTGCCTTAAACCTCGTTTAATTGAAAATTTCAAGTAGGACAACCGTTAATCAAAATGGAGGCTCTAGAAGTGAAGACAAGCTTTAATCCATGAGCGCCATTTAGAACCAAAACCAAGGCTAAGAAGAACAAAGTCCAAGTATTTCCAACTAACCGAGTGAAAGCTTTTTGAAATCCACCTTGAAGATTAACATCGTTTTCTTCCTTTTTTGTACCAATGGATGATCTCACTAATAATAAGAGGACCATCAAGAATTTGGCCTTGAAATGAAGGAAAACCGCTCTTTACTAACAACCTTATCGATCACTTTAGAAAGCCTATTAGCAAGAATTTTGGCAATGATCTTGTAATGAGTACCAATAAGCGAAATGGGGTGAAAATTTTAATAGAAATAGCGTTCTTGATCTTGAATAAGCGTGAAGAAAGAAGAGTTGGCACTTTGAGGCAACAGCCGAAACAAAGAAAGAATTGACAAACTCAAAATATCCGTCTTCATGAGGTCCCAATATTTCTTTATAAAGGCGAACGAAAACCATCCGGACTTGGAGCTTTGTTACTTCCACAATCCCAAATAGCATTTTTTCACTTCTAACGAGATGTGTGACTCCAAGAAATCGCGATCAAGAGGACATAGTGTTGAAGAATTGGTCATTGGAGAAAAGACCACTTGAGAATCATGAGCTTGAAACTTTTCTTTGTAGTAATTAAGGAAGACTTCCTTAATGAGATGCGGATCCAAATCCAAACACCATCATGTAAAATACCGATAATCGTTTGAGATCTTCTTTTGCTATTAATCATCCCATGGAAGAATTTAGAATTTTCATCACCCTCTATATCCCATTTGATGTGAGCTTTTTGTATTAAATCAAGCGCTTCAAGGTTGTCAAACTTATCGATGTCTTGAAGGAGCTTTATCCTTTTTTCACGATCAGATGTACTTGTAGAACCATCATCAATCTTTTTCTCTATATCTTTGATTTCTGATAACGTAACTTGTTTTTGAGATCGGTCATTCCTCCTAACATCAGCCTGCCATTTTTTAATAGCGGTTTTAAGACCTTTTAGTTTCTCATGAGACCTGATGTTTACATCCCCACTTTTCTTTCATAACCCAACGACGAGTAGATTGGAAAGCGAATTCGTTTCGAATCCGAGTGTTGTAAAAGACAATATCGTCCAACCGCTTCACAACAAACCCATGGTGATCAACATGTAAATGATCACTATAGACGAGAAGGCATATCATTAAAATATAAATATGTCATTTTGTTGTGAAAATTGTATCGTGTTTTCTGTATTTAGTTATGTATTTGATTGACATGTTTATGAGTGTGTCTATATTTCATTTGTACAGTGTGACAAAATGCAAGCGACTGATAAAATGGGTCTGTTATGGGATTCAGCCACCAAATGAATGTACGGGATTTCTAAGGTTCAGAAGATAAACTCTGGTAAAATACTTAAGAATTTGAAATAGTCATAGTTCGCATCTAACTTTTATAAAGGATAAAACTTTTGTTTTTATGGTCACAAAACATTAAAATCGCATAAAACTTTGATTTTTTAAATGCTCGCAAAAGATTTTCCTAATGCATAAGTAACAAAATGTTTATAGAAGATATATACCTTAACATTTGACAAAAAATGTCTGTAAAACATTAAAATCGAAGAACCAGTAGTCTACTTTAAAATGTTTACAGAAGAGATATCTAAACATTTCAAAAACTCATGCACAAGATTTCCTTAATGCATAAGCAAAAAAATACATATATATTAATATTTTAAGTTGATGATTTTATTTGTCCAAATGGTATACTTATTGGAGAAGATAAATATAGATATTTGTCTACTTATAATTTGTATATAGACTTTCTTAAATTAAATTACCAAAATTATTCAACATAAGATGGCAATTTTCATTAAAAGATTTTTCTAACATGTATTATTCATGTTATAAGTCTACAAATTAATTCAACTTCACCCGTTGGCTAAAATCAATGGTATTTTTTTTGGTCATGTGTTTTGATACGTATATACTTTACTATTTGTTATGAACATGACTATCCACATTAGGTTGATATTCACATTCAAAAACAAAGGGCAGTATGCGTGATTGTGATCGTAGCATGCACAAGATTTGGAAGCAAAAGTTGTGAAACTTTCAAAGACTTCGAGAAAAGGCTTGAACACATCTAAACATTGCTTGTGGAATACCGTCGACTATTGAACAAAATCGAAGTTAAATGAAACCGAAGTTAAAGTTGCGGTTTGGAATCAGTCAAAAATACTTGATAACATATTGTAACATGTTTATCATGAAATGACTCCGATATTTTGAAAATATTGTATTCCAACTAGATTAATGATATACATGCTTTTGGATGTAATGCCTATTGTAATGTTTCCCTCATTATTCTATGTGGCGTATAATACACATTCAATGTTGCCTATCACAAAAAATAATTTTTAAAAACACAATTGCTATGGTGTATAAAACTTGGAACAAGTAAGGATTAATTTGAACCGGTAATCTAATATAACCTATACCAACATGATCCATAAACATAGACATAAAAATGTTAGGATTATAAGTATTGATTATATTTTCAGCTCCATTAAAAGGCATACATAATTTTATTTTTAAGATAAAGAGTGAAAAGAAAGCAATGTAAGATTATGCTCGGAGCTTTTCAAGAGAGAAGCGAAGAGAAGATGCGAGAAAATTTTGTTCAATTTATCTCCAAAAATTCTTCCATTATCTCCCAACTCAAGAACACGATATACAAAATGAAATTGCATTCCTCTCAACATCTTTTCGCTTTCTTTTCACTCTTATATTTCTTCCATTCATTTCAAAACGCATAAACATATTCAGAGAAATAAAATCCATTTTAATACTTATCATTCGAAAGGATGAAGCTTTTAAGTAACTTTGTAGTACAAAAGTCGCCCACACATGTAGATTATCAACAAAAATACTATACCATATTTAATTGAGAAATGATTGGAATTGGTTAAAACATGCCTAAAACTGTATTGCAGTGGTTTGTTGGTTTGTGAAATATGGGTTGCTATGCAGTAAGTAAGAAAACCATGCCACATATTCTTATGCATAAAAATAGGCATGCTTTTAGTCCACCCAATTATTATCTTCGTAATTTTACGAATATAAATGGTAGCAACTTTTATTTCTAAACATATTTGATTTTTATTTTCGAACATCACATTTACGTAGGGATGAGCACGGTGCACCGTCCCTGCATGTAATTAGTGGTACCGATTTTTCCCGAGCATAAATTAGTGGTACCGGTACCGTCGAGCAGATTCGGATACGGTGCCGGAAATCGGGTTTTCCCATTTTTTCGGAATTTCCGATTTGGTACCGGTCCGTGCGAATTAGTGGTCCCGATTTGTTTTCACCTTATTTCGTAGTCCCGGTACCATATCGTATATCAAAAACTGATACGGTTCCGATACGGTTTTGGTACAGTTCCGGTTCGGTTTCGGGATTCGGGTCGAAATGCTCATCCCTACATTTACGCCTTAATGCTTCTAAGTCATGTATACGTAAAGTGTGGGAAGATTGCTTGCCATTGAGTTAGTTGCTACCCAACAACGCAAATAAAGACTCTACATGTTCGATTAGTCCTCACAATGATCTTATTGCTTTGCTTCGAAAACTCAAACTATTCATTTAGGATGGAGCGCTACTGACTAACAAGCATTTCTTTGAGGTACTAGACAAATTCTTAAGGGACATCTGCGTAAGTTCTGACATAATATTAGACACTCCATTCGATAACACGATTATTATATTTTTGTGGTGATTTCATGTATATGCTACCGTTTTCCAAAAGGGTCCCGACAAGACATTGATAGTGAGTCTTTTTAAAACAGTACTACATATGGGATCATTGTAAAGTGTGGTGGTTGACCACAAATATGTAATTGATTGTGGGCTAGGATTGATATACGTGATGATATCCTACTTACCCGATTATGCTGGATAACTTTGATGACTAACGAGATTTTTAGAAAAATCCATATTGTATCCTACAAACGAGGTTGTAGACACTACAAATGATCATTTTCTCTCGGTTATTCCTTGCAAAAAGGTCATGTACTTAAGTCGCGACAATGTTTGTAAGTAGAAAAATGGTACAAGTATAAACTAAGATGTATTCCCTAATGAATATATTAACGCTACGAAATTTTCTGGACCAAGCACAAACTTACATGAAATAAGGTGTTCTGATAATGCTTTTATGGAACATTGATAAATTTACAAATTTGTGCAATGGAAAAAGACTTCATGTGATGATAACGCTCAAAAGGAGTATGGTTTTAGTAGCGTAATTGTTGGTTTTGTGTATGATAATCGACTATATTTACTCATAACTGTTGCAAAAGTGTAAAAGATGCGTATTTGTATGTGAATGTAGCCAGGTATCGCAAAAGATGAAGAAATGAAGATTTCATGCATATTTGGACAATTCCCGAGGAAGGAAGTCAAGTAAGGAAGCTTTTGGACTCAATGATTAGGAAGCGCAATGATTTCTGAGTATCTACAACAAGTAAAAATCAAGTTTCGTCTTGGAAATCGGCAGCGAAAGCAAAGAAAAAGGCGCGAATCAAGAAAAGTCAACAAAAGTCAAAATTTGGCGTATGAGAGACTCCCAACCGATCGGTTGGAGCCAGCAGCCAATTCGGTTGGGCTAATGGTTAACACACAACCGATCCGGTTGCCAACACCGGAGTTACACCATTTGTCATTTAATGTTGCCTTAACTTCCATTAATCATTAGAGGCCGATCATTTCCAGTTAATAACTTGTATGGGACGTTTTTAGCCTGATAGTTAAGGGACTTTAGCTATAAAATGAACCTAGACTTAGTAGTCTAGGTGTGACACAACCAAAAGTGTAATAGTTTACACCAAAGCTATTACCAACCCTTAATATTCATCCCAAAAGTCTTGTTACTGCTATAAAATGTCCAGGAGGTTGGAAAGACGAATTCTCATCTATTGTTTGATCATTCGGAGTTGTATGGTTAGGCTAGACGATTGGAGGCGTGTGGTTGCTAGATTCCACGATTTCTAATTCTTGTAATCCAAAAGCTTAGGTATTCTATGGAACTTATTATGAATTTCTATTCTCTTGAATTATTTGAATTACCTTGTTACTACTTGTGTTTTGTTATGATTGTCATGGAGTAATTCTTGAATATACTTGTGTGTAAGGATGTAGGAAATCATACTAGTGTTCTTACATGTGATGCATGTAAATGATCTTGTTTAAATGAGTTTGTTGAAAAACTACTAGTCTTGTTTGATTTGTCGGTAAAACATGTTTAAGAAAAAGGACCGAAAGGATTTCTCTTGTGTTTTATTCCAAAAAGTTAAGTGACAAACTAGTATAGGGATATGGTGATTGACACCCACCATGTTTACTTATTGAAACAAGACTAGAAACATTTTCATCACGAAAGGTCGAAAGATTCGTAGGAACAAGTTTAATAAGAACCTTTACAAACAAATGGATTTTCTAAAGGATAATCATTAGGATAAGGACCGAAAGGATTACCTACATGTTATTGTTCTTAAAATGATTTTACAAAACATAAACCATGGGTTGGAAATCATTTGCTTATGATTTGTGCATCACATCAAGAGTTTACACCAAGCCTTCATGGACACTTTCTATGATTGCCTATAGACTTCACACAAGTATATGTTTCTTAATATCGATTTTCACTAAACCATAATTTGAGGAAGCCTTGACAAGATTTCTTGTTACTAATATTTTAAAACAAGTTAAAACGCAAATCTCTTGGGACGATCTCGACTTACCCACCTTTTCTATCGCGAACGAGTATACTTGCTCGTATGTGTTTATAGTAATTGCCGGATAATTCGTGTTTATAAATTTTTAAAACTTGCACACGGTGAGCACATCATATAACTGAAATTGATGAGAAATTACATTGAGGCAAATATAATAAGAGGAAGCCAAGATGAGAAACAACTATTTATCCTATTTCGGCATTAAAGACAGTGACGAAGCAGTGTCATGTGTTCGCGTCTTTCACTATGACGATCAACAAAAGCCCTGAATAGTTTGTCGGGCATGTGGGTTTGTATTTGCCAATGCCTATTTTCACACTTGGCCAACTGTATGTGATCGTGTCTCGCGTTAAGAGCAAACAAAGATTAAAAATGATTATTTGTGCACAGACAACAACTTTACTAATTACACAATAAACGTAGTCTACACAAAAAGTATTACAAACTATGTGATAACTATGTAATCATACTTACTCAAATATTTGTATACTTTTAAAATTGAACGTGTGAGCGTCAAGTTTAAAAATATATAATATACATATGTCGGACTTCTTTGTTGATACTTCATTTATTTAATTAACAATTAAAGATACTTCCACAAATGAATCAATGCGCAATAAACAAGGAGCTCCACCCAAAAGAAGCTAGGACATGTCCTTAATGAACTTGGTTTTCATTTTGTTATTTGGTTATTTTTTTATAGAAGACATATTTCATTGTTACCAACTTTCTATTTTATAATTGCTTTTACCGATGTGATTCTTTGTAATGTCATGCTTCACAATACATAAGTCATTAACTATTTTTTGACGACTCTTTAAAATATCCGTTACTTTTACGGGTCTTTTAGCTAGTACTACATATAAATTAAAAATGGTCAATGTTGAAAAATGGTCAAACTTTTAGCACATTTGAAAAGTATTGAAATTAAGCCATGCATTTAAAAAGTATTGAAGTGTTGAAATGTTTGCTATTAATACACATCGAAAATCAGGTTGACCCGGGACACTTCAAACCCGGCAGGTTGACCCGGTTTAATTTGACCCGTTTTTTCGACCCAACCCGTCAGGATGACCTGGTTTAAATTGACCCATTTTTCGACCGGAACGGTTCAACCGGACCCGGGTTTCAAAACATTATATTTAATCTCCAAATCCTCAAACTTTTATTATTTTTTGTTTGTTACCCATAAACTTTTTTTATCAGTAAAACTATCTGCCACTATAAAATCCCGTTGCTATGCACGGGTACTCATGGGCGGATTTAAGATGAGGTCACAAGGGTCATGTGCCCCCTTGCAAAAAAAATTGCAATGAAAATTTTCTAAAATATCTTACTTTTTGTAATTCCCCCTCTCAAGATTTCAATTTGTAGTGTAGTTTATAAACATTATCAAAGTGTGCCTCTCGAGAAAAAATTTCTGGCTCCGGTCCTGCGGGTACTCATCTAGAAAATATAAAAAAATAAAAGATTTTACCTGTCATCACGTGTTAAAATTGGCGGTTAGGTGATATTTCAAAACCTACAGGGACAAAAGAGAAAGAAACCCTTAAGTCGGTTTGGTTGGGATATTTATGGTTCCATGCAAGCCCTTTAACCTAATCAAAATCTCTCAAGCCTCAAGAAAGATAACTCACCAGTAAACTGTTTTTAAATTTTATTTTCTTATATATCTTGGTCGATTATTATTTAGGCCAGGTTTGTTCGTTTATGTTATTAATTTGATTATCTAGCTAGGGTTTGTTGCTTGGAATATTGATTGATTGAAGATATATATTACTGTATAATACAAGATGTTTGATGAAAAATTTTAATTGCTGTTTTTGTTTATCACTGTTTTCAGCTTATGTTTTTTTTTTGGTTTTCAGCTTATACAAGCTTATTATAACATGATAAAAGCTTACATAAACTTGAAAGTCTCATAAGCTAAAAAATGTATAACCCTTCTTTATAAGCTTTAAACAAACAACCCCTAAAACATAGTGTTCTATGGTAATAAAAATTCCTAATTGATTACTAGTAAAAAAAAAATTCTGATAAAATTCAGAAATTAGTAAGTGAGACATACTCTAATGTTGTTACAACTTTCTCATCTCGGCCCCAATTTTATTGTTGCTTTCTTGTTCTTGGCCCAACAGGAGTTTTTTGCGAGAGAACGCGAGTTGCAATTACATTTAGTCCAGTTTACAGAGGTAAGAAAAATATACATCGGGCTGAATATTCAATACATTTCACAAATGTAGATGGAAAACTGAAGTGAAGAAGTTTGGTTTTTATAGATTTCCCTAATTTTATTAAAAATGATCATTTAAAGTATATTATTGTATTAATATTGTTTCTTTTCCAGGTTATCGATAGGGCTTGTTTAACGTTCCTCCTACATCCGGTGTGTGAATATTTGTGGAGCTTATGTAAGAAATTTACGAGTTACTGCGATGAGGTACATTTACTTGGCGATGCTTTTTCTCATACATTATTGAATATAATTTCCTCTTCTCATACAATATTGATGGTTACTTTTCAAAAAGTTTATTTGATTTTAAATATGGCAAACGTGACGACTTTTTTGTCCCGGTTAAGCACAATTTTGAAAGTTTTTAGTGGGTCTATATTTCAACAAATGCTTTTTTTTTTTTTTTTTTTTTTTCTTTCACAGTACTGAATTGGATTTCTAAAGATTAGTTGGATTTTGAATGACATGAGATTATTTTGGGTGTTCTGCAGCAGCTGGACTTAAAGACTTTTAGGTCCAAATTATATTTGTATGACGATCTAGAGTGGTAATGCGAAAATGCTTTCATCTTTGGGGATCAATCCGTAGGCTTTCATCTTTTGGTCGGGTTTTTCTTTCACAAGATCTTGTTATGCGGGACCATCTTTTGTTTATAAAGTTTACTCTTTTTGTGAAAGGGAGTCCTTAAGATTTATTCAAGTTGTTGAGTTTATGTTCTAGAATTTAAATTGGTTTTGGTGTATTAAGATAACATTATAACACAATACTGTACTATTGCATCAGTTCATGTTTAAATAATTTACTATGGAGTAAACTATAAAAAGGTTTTTCTTTCTTTTTTTTTTTTTTCAATAACCGAGTTAAGTTTAAATAACAAGTAAAAGTATTGCATTAGTATAAAAACAAAGTTAGTTGAGTTCCACATTTAAAACCTGTTTTGAACTTCTTTTTGGTGTAGGGATTCTTTAAATCATCTTCAAGAGTCATATTTTCAAGAATGGAACGAGCTATTAGGAAAGAGACGCCTTTTGAGGATCATTTCATTCCTTTCCCTGTTTCTGATGCAAGGTAACTTACTGATTTGGATATTGAAATTAATTGATATTTTCTATGCCAAGTTTATTTTAATTCATGCAATCCAAGTAAAATATAAAGTAGAAAAAATTACACGTTTCGTTCATGTAGTTTACTCAAAATAACACCAGCCATCCCTATTCGATTTTAACTACACCATTGATACCTAATTTTCAAACTAGTTGCATCGATGGTACTCCTCGTTTTAAAAAATAGGGATTAACTGTGTAATAATCTATAAATTTGAATTACACGGGTAGTCCCTATCTTTGTTACACGCATAGTCCCTATTTTCAAGAATAGGGACTATCAATGAAAATAGTTTGAAATATAAGGGATTATCTCTGTAATTAAATCGAATAGGGACGACGAGTGATTTCGGGTAAACCCTAGGGGCGAAACATGTAATTTTTTCTATAAAGTACTATACCTTCTCATTATGCCTTTGACAAATGAAATTTTGTGAAGGTCCGGCTTGTAATTTGTAATTGAAATATTATATATAAAGAAATTAAAATATGTATAATTTAACATTTTTATTAATTTTTGAATTAGTTAGTTTTGAAAGACTAGCTTTACGGGGTTTTTGTTAAAATTAAACGAGAGGAAGTTCTAGTGTGTCATGTACATAGTAGACACTCTACTAAGATGAAAACACTTGTTAACATGGCTTAAGACAAAGACTAGCTCAACATTTATAATCTATGTCTTAAGCCATGTTAACAAGTGGTTTTCATGCTTAGTAGAGTGTCTACTATGTACATGACACACTAAGCCAATCGATTTCTCGATCCTCTCTATATTTATTTCATAATTTTTGTTTTGTGATAGTTGTTTTGATTTTCATCAGGCATAAATACTTAAACCCTCGGTTTGAGCTCTTCGCATGATAGTCAACGTTTCACATTTTGATTTTAAGAAGGGGATGTATTTGTAACGTGTCTCTAATAGACAAGGATGGATTACTATCAGATGGGCGATTGCCATTAGATAAGAACGAAATGGGCATGTTTCCTATTTCCATCATGATTGGGATGACTCGATAGGATATCCAACAATTCACAATTATTATTTGGGAATCCTACCCTTCGTGTTCTGTTCCGCTCTCATCGCTTATTGTGATTAATGTGCTTCTATATGCTATTACCGCTGAAAAGGATAAATCTTTCCTAATTTGCAATTGCACGCAACCAATACCCTTATTGAAATTTTGGGAAGATGGACTAGATTTCATGCGTAGTACTCTTAGCTTTAAAAGTAAGGATGGATGCATAGAAATCGACTATATCATGTTGAGGGATGCTGTAGATACGGCAATGAAGTTGAGTTTTCAGTCGCCCAAAGATCCCGATAAAAGATCATATGTGACTGGACATATTTTTGCGTATTATGGCGATGGCGTACTTGATGACTGTGATGATGACACTCGACGTCGCTTCAAGGCCATTCTCTTCCAAGAAGATAATGATTTCGAATTAACGGTTGGCCCACTCGAGCTTAAGAAATCTGTCTTGGCCATACCCGCCAATGGCTGCCTCAAGGTTGAAGCAATTATCTTCGATGTCAAGGCTGAAAAATATGTTTTGAATGATACATATGAACTCCGTCCGCAGCCCAACGATCATAGTGAGTGCCGTATGTCTTGGGAAAATGGCTGTTTCAATTTGACAGTGGAATGGAACCAAGGTACGTCAAGTTGCCCCCATTTGATTATTGCATCTTAACAATGACCAACTTATATTTATTTCTTTACGTACTTATCTTGAAACTGTTTTAGTATGTGCTCCTTATTTAATACACAAAAAGGAAGGGAGATCCAGTTAACTTTCTCAAATGTTATGCTATGCAAGATGGCAAGAAATAATTACTAATAGTTTGAATGGTTGTTATTATGCAGGTCCCAAGACTTCCTATACTTAGATCGAAAATGTGTGTGACAAGTGAGAAGTTGGGTGAAAGTTATCGGCTTTTGGATTGAAGATGCACGAGGATATAGCAACAGGAGAATATGTGAGATGGTTGAAATGTTTAACAGTACTTGCTACAACTAGCTTATCCTACTTTTAAGGTATGTCTTGTGATTGAAGGGAATGCAAGAACTCAACCTGTGTGTCAAGGAAAGTTGTCTTCTTCATGTATTGCAAGTGTTTAAACTTTCTTTTAATTTGTTGTGTACCGTCTTTACAATTCTAGCTGCCAAAGACCTTGTTATTTTCTGAATAAATATGTTCAGCCTGTGGCTGTTTTGATTTCTCATTCTCTATTGTGACTAAATCTTTGATTTCTCATTGTGACTGAAGTTTTTGAGTTTACATATCTATACTACTTTATAATGCATTTAGGCCTTTTAAAATTAGAAGGCTTAAAAATTCAGACTTTTTTACTTGCTTATTATGGAAAGATATATTATAATGCATGTAAAATTAAGATAAGGAGCTCCAATCATGAGATGACATGTGTCACTTCTTAACAAACTCCAAGCCTAACTCCTAACCACCAAAAATTAAGATAAGAGCTCCAATTATAAAATGACATGTGTCACTTCTCAACTAAAAATTAATCTTTATTTTCAAATTAAAATATCTTTTATCTACTTATTTATATTATAATCTAATTTCACCATATTTTCTAAAATTTTATGCTCTTTAATTCAACATCCATTTTAATATATTTGTATGAGTTTTAGTTTTATATTTTTAGTGGGTTTATTTATTTTAATTCAAATTTTACAACTTTAACCTTTATTTCATTTATTCCAATCAATATAATCTTAATTGTCAAAATCATATACTTTGGGGAGTGTTTGACGCGTAAGAGATTGCGAGGGTATTTCTATATGCGGAATAATGATGTCGCGTGAAAGTTACTGCAACCCAAACAAACACTTACAACTAACACATATACATTCAAGTGTTGTGAAACGAATTCACTAAACGGGTAAGCAAACACATATAACTATACTTATCGCCAGCTTGTTGTCACCACCATCTCATCACATCACCACCTCAAAACATTTGTTCGCTATAATAATCATCTGCACCAACAACCGCATTTGCTGGTACCCTTCTAGTAGGAGTAAAAGGAATGTAATGATCATATGTAATATGAAATAAGCAACGACTCTCTCTCAGTATGATAAATTGGTTTTCCTCAGATAAGCAAAACCATTTGGTACCACCACCAATATCATTAAGAGTAAATACACCGCTCATCCTTAAAGTTGTACTTAAAGTACTTGTTTCGTCTCATTTTCAAAATAAATACGCCTATCATCCTTCACATCCTATTTTTGCATCTTTGATCGTCCCTTTCACTAACGACATGATTGTCAACTCTCTCAAGTGCCTGTCACGTGATTATTTTGGTCATTTTGTTGCTTATTATCGGTCAACATTATTTTCAAATCAAATACACTAGCAGGGTACCCGCGCGATGCGGCGACGGGTACCCTGTGACTATATTCTGTGACGAGCAAATATTATTCGATTATACATTTTTTCTAATAATAACTGTACAAATAAATGATAATTTAAATTAAAATAACTTTGTACCATAACAATAATATATTATCCATTTGGATCTCATAATTCTCTGGTACAATAAAATATTAGCCAAATTTGAAAATGTACCATTTTACCTTATAGCCAAAATCAAATATTAGACAAATCTTAGCACAAACACTTTCTAAATTTCGAATAGTACTAAATCAATTATGGCCCAATGGTTAATTTTATGCAAAATTCGAATTGCCCCATTTTCCATTTCAACAAATGATAAAGCCCAAATACACTTAAGCCCATTATCTATTATACATCCTAAATAATATCTAGGGATATAATGCTAACAATCCCTAATTTCTCATTCATAATACTAAAAGTAAATACACACCCCTTTTATCTCGTGTTTTCTCTTGTTACCCATCCACCAAAGAAAAACATGGTCTCTTTCTTATCTTGACATCACACAACCATCTATCTTCTATTTCGCCCAAGGTTCGAATCTTTTGGCTTCAAGATCTTTTAGCAAGTGGTACTTTACATAGATCTATGATGGATTCTTTGCTCAAAAGTTAAAGATCTTTAAGATTTTCGAACAAACTGAGGCCTTTCCGTTTATTATTGTTGTTCGAGTCTTAATTGTGATTGAGTGTTGAGGAGCGATGTGAGTTTGTGAGTTGGGGAGTGACGTGAGGCATAAGCGGGTTGATTATTTTGATGTTGGCTGAGATGATGAATGGTCATAATAGTTGTTGGTTATTGATAACGCCACACGCGTCGTCGGGGTCAAGGAAACTTCCTTTCTTCGAGCAAGTTTTATAACACCCTAGGCGTGAACCTAATCGCTGTAGTGTAGTAATTAGGGTAAGCCACGGTATTGATATCGCTCTCAGGGAATAGGAATGCTGGTAAGGAATTACTACGCTAAGGTTAAGGTTGAGGAAGATTATTTTTATCTTTTATGTTTTATGAAAATGGAAAGGTACGAATCTCGGTATTGGATTTGGGGGGTTGGTATTTCACCGATTACTCTACTATTATCTAATTATCTAAACTAAGGTTGTGGGAGTCTATGTCTAACTAATATGTGCTCGTATGATAGTTTAAAGATGTGTTTACTTAGATTGTATTACTCCTTAATTATCTCCTATTGATGGTTGAGTGTCACGTCTTATTCCTAGTTGCGTTGTGTGTCTAAAGTTGTAGGGTATGCTTTCTCCCTAACTCTTTGAACTTACCAAAGGGTCTAGTCTACAAACCCACTAGGGATGATAAACTCCTACTCTAAGGCGCTCTTTGGATGGTTTAGCCTACAACTACTCGTAATTATATTCTAAGGTTCACAAAGATGAATCAAGCATTATACACAACGAATGACCTATCGCGTTACTAGATCATTAATCAACTAAGATAAGAAACAACCAATCAATATTCAATAATTAAGTTTCATACTTTCTAAGCAAACACACAAATAAATTAGCCGGACATGGAGAACATGCAAGCATACACACAAATAATCAAATACATAATTGAATTAATGAAGTAAAGACTTATCTTGATGTAAGATAGGGTTTAAAACCCTAAAATACTCTGTACAAGACACCTTAGGTTCGGTTTTAGGTTTTACCCAAAGACTCTCACACAAAGACCGAAAAATTCGGATTCTATATATAAGATTACAATTGCGACGGCGCCACCTTATGTTTAGTGCCGCCGCCGTGTCGCCGCCATTAGGGTTTCGCTTGGCCACGTTAACCTTGCGACGGCGTCACCTTATGTACGTGATGTCGCCTCTTCACCTTCTCGACGTCGTCTGGATTGCATCTAGGTTGATCGAGTAGCGACGGCCTACTCTTTCACAACTAGACGCCGCCTCTTGAAAATACGAGTTTTGGGTTCCGCCCGTCACAATAATTTTGGGACGGCGTCGCCATAGCACCCGACGCCGCCGCCTTCTAACTTCAAAGAATCGTGAGTGTCTCGATTTCGACTTTGGCCATTTTCTTCATATAATCGCGCCTTTTCGTCCAAATAAGTGTCATTCCAAAGATTTTGCCTTCACGAGACCTAAAAGTGAAAAGAACGATATTAAGCAATAACGGATACAAAAGTGATCAAATAAGGACTTAAACGACCCTCAAATGGTACCTTTTAAAACCTTATCAAATATCCCTACACTTGTTATTTGCTTGTCCTCAAGCAAATGTGCTTTTGCCAATTAATTTATAAGTTAGGGTCATGAAGCATTAATTCAAAACGGTCCACAACACATATAAGCCCATAAAAGTCATAACAAGCACGGAAATTACATACTAGCACCTCACATGGGGTGTTTGGATACTCACATCTCTCTCGGTGTATATATGAAATATAACAAAATAGAAATGGAAGATAAACACTCATTAACCGGTCCTAGTACATAGATTACCATAGGTTCGAGAATAGATCAAACATCCATCGCTTTGGCGAAGCACCTAGGAAAGACTATCAAAGAGGTCTTTTAAAGGGTTGTAACGTTAGGCTTACGGTAGGAAACGAGGGTTTGGTGGGATAGGCTATTTAGTGGTGGCAAGTCAAAATCTTTATGTTAACTCGCATATGAAGAATGACGTTGCTAAGCCAAGACTCGACACTCTAAACTCTAGATAACCAAATAAATAAACATAAATTTAAAGATAGATGTAGGATGGTAGCCCGTATGTTTTTTTTTTTTTTTTTTTTTTTTCACTCTATTTTTTTTTTTCTTTTTCTTTTTTTTTTTTTTTTTTTCATACACTTTTACTCTACCATCCTCTATGATAACATCAAAATACTAGGATTTATAGGCATATCCCTACACTTGAGTTTTTATTACTCTAACACTAATTTGACCCGAATTGAAAAGATCAAAACACTTGGGGTACATTATTACGCAAACAAAGGGAATTTGAATTTTAACGCCCTTCCGTCATTTCATAAACTTTAACTTTTCCCATGAATCCCAATCATCCCAAAATCGTATACAAAGGATATGACTCGACTTAGCAACTTATGCAAGCAACTAGATAATTGAACTAAGGGTTTAGGGTGATAATAAACATTTGCACTAAAAGTGAGTGCATAAGGGGTAGGCTAAGGCGATTTGGGTGTATATTTGGGGTGGGTGTAAACAATGCTCTTCATTGATATTCGAAAAACCAAACATCACGAGAACCGCGAAAAGGATAGGCTCGAGGGTTAACTAGGGTATCGTGTACTAAAGATGAGTACAACGAAGGGTGTGGGGAATTACTCAACCGATATGGAAAAAGTAATTATATTACGGTATCAAACAAGGGTTATCCTAATGCCTCTTATCATTTAGTTATTCCTAACTACACAAGTGTAGCCTCACTTGCGATCTCGGAATGCATCACAAAACAAGTTCTAGAATCTAATATACTACCGGTTCACACTCTAAGCATTAAAGATGAATGCTTTAATTCCTACTAATCTAAGGGCGATCCTCACATTTTGGTGGAATTTGGGTGGTAAAGGGTTTTGTGCTAGTCATGCAACTTCCTATCCATGAGACGCTTTTGTTAAGACTAATGGCCCACTTTATATGTCATAAAAATTTTAAATTTGGTGCCAAAATTACCCTAACCGACATTTTCACATGGTTTATTACACAATCACAATTGGACAAAGCAAATAGTCAAGGATAAGCATAGTTTTAAAGTTCCTGCTTATTTTCCTCCCTACATTTAAACCGAACATTGTCCCCAATGTTCCCAAAGTATCAAAGTTATGATAAAAGAAGGTAATTAAAAACGAAGAAACTAATACTCCCCGATTAGCTTGGTAAGATCCGTAAAGTGGTGGTTAAATTCTTTTCAAGAAGAATTATTGCGTGAAAAGCTCCTTCAATCTTATGTAACTTCTTCTTGACAAACTAAACCCGCACACTTGAAGAAAACAAACGAAACCTTCGTAAAATCGGTAATAATATATATAAGACTTGATTTAAACTAGGATATAATGCTTGTGGAATGGATGTTTACTGTAATTTCTAAGAAAATTAAGACCGAAAATTCCAAAATTTATAAGTAGCTCGTAAAACGAGAAAAGTAATCGATGTTTTACTCCTTCTCGACGCCGTCAGTTATCCCGACAAAACCGGTCTGCGATTTTCGGAAAAATTCGGAAAATTTACATCTTTAGAATCCGGAAAAATTTCTGCAAAACATCCATTATGACTCGATACAAGCATTTGACTCGAATAAACAAACATAAATATCTTTTAGTTAATTGTTATTCTCATGTTTACGTTTCTTTTGAAAACGTGTGTAATCCTCCCTACACTTATCCCTTATGTAAAATACCTTTATATGCAATTAAGACGAGGTTAAAAACAAAATAAAGCATTTTTACAAATTCAAACATGAGGATAAACAATTAATAAAAGATATATGACACTAACAAGCAAACAATTAAGCATGGGTTGCCTCCCACGAAGCGCTTTTCTTTATTTAAGAGTCTTGTAGCTAGACTCGTAGTCGTGCTCCTACGCATCGATATACGTAAGTCTATCCTCAACAATGTCGTAAGGATCAAACTTATCATTCAAGTTCCTAGTAGTACGCTCGTTAAATATGCCTTTTCAAACATCTCACCATCGGGATCATAAATTTGTATCCTAATGTGCCACCTTCCATTACCATCACTAGGCGGTCTATTCCAATCCCACATGTGTTCGGATTTCTCAACTATCCACTTATTCATGACAAGGTTAACGGGCAAGCTTCCTAGGAACTCGGTCATCTTCCTAAATACTAAGGCGTCCTCGAACGGGTTCACTTCTATGTCCCTAGCCATTTCTTGTTCTTGGAAAGTTGCTGCACTAGCAAAGGCTTTATCTAGGTAAAAGCTCTTTGGGGCCTATGATGTTTTTATCAATCCAAGGTCCATATCTAGAAGGCTCTCTATCCAACCTTATCTCTTGTGGAATTTCCTCATCCTTGTAGTATGTATGCTTTTTAACATCGTGAACGGATCTAGCACTCCCTCTCCTACCACTATTTTGGACATCTTACAATCGATGATGGCACTAGCGGTAGCTAAAAATCCTCTTCCAACTAGTAATGGGCATGTCGGGTCCTTATTCATGTCTAGCACATGAAAGTCGGCCAAAAGAGTTAACCTCCCACATGTACTACCATGTCCTTTATTATTCCTACCGGACGTGCTATACTACCGTCCGCTAGACCTAAGATGGTTTCGTTGGTTCAATTTTACCTAAGTTAAGGCTTCTATGTAGGGACAACGGAACAAGATTGATGCATGATCCTAAATCGGCTAGAGCATCGAGTGGCTTGGAAGTTCCAAGTCTACACGGAAGAGTGAATAGCCGGGATCGCCTAACTTCTTAGGTAAGTTGTTTCGCACAAAAGCGGACCCATGTTTTCCAAGCCTAAGTTCTAACTCATATTTTTCTTTTAAAGCATTATAGTAAGGTGCATGAGCTAAGACTTCAAGAATCGGTTTTCTTGATGGAGTTCCTTGTACCTCCTCTAAACTAGGGTTGGATTCTTGGCTAACGGGTTTCTCAAGAGTAGGTTCTACCAGGGTGTCGGGCCTTGGTACCTCTTGGATGGCTTGGAACCCTTTTGATAGCATTTACCGAGTGAACTGTTGGGTGAGAGGGCATGGATGCGCACTCTCCCATGGTGAACTAGAACATGAAGTCGATGCAATCGAATTCACTTTTGGGTTCTTAATGGTATCACTGGGAGTGCTCCAACTTCCCGCTCATTGAAGGCTTTTAAGAGGCATCAAGCTTGGTTGTCATCTCGCTTTGTTTTTGCTTAAAATCGGCTTCAAGCTTATTTAATCGAGTTTCTTGGGATGACAAAATCTAGATGCAATTGCCTCAAGATTAGTGGGGTTCCGGTATTAGAAGAATTGAACCTAGTAGGCGAACCAGATGAGCTTTGGGGTGTGCTTGAGTTTTGGTTCCACTTAAGGTTAGGGTGATTTCTCCATGAGGGTTGTATGAGTTTCCTAAGTTGTTTTTTTCGGGTTTGAAAGTGTACCACTCTCTCCCGCTCCGCCGGGTACGTATGGAGGCGTAGTCCGCAAAGCTTGTTCGGAGAGCCTTGTGCAATCACGAGTGTCATGGGGACCACCGCATAACTCACAAGGTAGAGTGATTTGATTCACTTGTCGTGAGGACTTAGGATTTTCGTAGGAACTCATGAGGAATTTAACTTGATCTTCAAGTTCGATCATCCTACGGTCGGAAGGAGGTAAGGAGATTGCCTTAACGGTTTTGGGCAGCTCACGGGGTCATCCCAACTTCGTTGTCATAGAGGGCGAGGTCCTCTATTATTTCCCATGATTCTTCCGCGGTGAGATCACTAAGTTTTCCACCGCTGCTTGGTCAATAGATCGCTTAGTGGGGAAGTTGACATGATCATAAAAGATTTGGACTGGAGCCAAAGATCAATGCCGTGATGAGGGACTTTATGAAGTAAGTCCTTAAATCGGGTCCATGCTTCGAGAGAGATTCACCTTGACGTTGTTGGAACATCAAGATGTCATTCCTAAGCTTAGTGGTTCTCCCGTGGGAAAAATTGAGCAAAGAAGCGAAGTAAGATCATCCCAACTTGAGATGGAGCCGGGGAAGTCGCTCAAGCCAATTACTAGCTTGGTCCCGTAGAGAATTGGAAGAGACGCAGCGCGTGGTCTCCCGAGTAGTAGCATCAAGGTCGATGGAATCGACGATTTTGAGGAAATCCTCGATGTCGACGGATCTTCGAACGAAGTCCATGGAATGCACATCCGCTTTGCACCAACCGGATGGTGTCGGATCGTAGGGCCGTAGTTTGGGCTTGGTCGGGAAGCTCAATGGTGTTCCTATAGCCTAGGTGGCTTGGTCTTGAGTATTCACCAAGAGTACGGGCTCTTGGCGGGTCATTTGGTGGTATGTTGATGAATGGTAGTGGGTTATCACCTTCCATGATGAAAAGTGATGGGATTACGAACAAAGGTTACGAAGAAGGGGGATAGACTAAGAGAAATCTAAAATGAGAAAAAGTTTACTTGATAGGAATCAACAAAGAAACCTAAACGAGGTTGACTACTAACTAGCTATTCTATTCCCAAGAACGCGCCAAAAACTTGATAACGCCACACGCGTGCTCGGGGTCAAGGAAACTTCCTTTTCTTCGAAAGAAGTTTTATAACACCCCAGGCGGTGAACCTAATCGTTGTAGTGTAGTAATTAGGGTAAGCCACGGGTATTGATATCGCTCTCTGGGAATAGGAATGCTAGTAAGGAGTTACTACGCTAAGGTTAAGGTTGAGGAAGATTATTTTTATCTTTTATGTTTTATGAAATGGAAAGGTACGAATCTCGGTATTGGATTGGGGGTTGGTATTTCACCGATTACTCTACTATTATCTAATTATCTAAACTAAGGTTTTGGGAGTCTATGTCTAATTAATGTGTGCTCGTATGATAGTTTAAAGATGTGTTTACTTAGATTGTATTACTCCTTAATTATCTCCTATTGATGGTTGAGTGTCACGCCTTATTCCTAGTCGTTGTGTGTCTAAAGTTGTAGGGTATGCGTTTCTCCCTAACTCTTTGAACTTACCAAAGGGTCTCGCCTACAAACCCACTAGGGATGATAAACTCCTACTCTAAGGCGCTCTTTGGATGGTTTAGCCTACAACTACTCGTGTAATTATATTCTAAGGTTCACAAAGATGAATCAAGCATTAGTACACAACGAATGACCTATCGCATTACTAGATCATTAATCAACTAAGATAAGAAACAACCAATCAATATTCAATAATTAAGTTTCATACTTTCTAAGCAAACACACAAATAAATTAGCGGACATGGAGAACATGCAAGCATACACACAAATAATCAAAGACATAATTGAATTAATGAAGTAAAGACTTATCTTGATGTAAGATAGGTTTAAAACCCTAAAATATCGTACAAGACACCTTAGGTTCGGTTTTAGGTTTTTACCCAAAGACTCTCCACACAAAGACCGAAAAATTCGGATTCTATATATAAGATTACAATTGCGACGGCGCCACCTTATGTTTAGTGACGCCGCCGTGTCGCCGCCATTGGGTTTCTTGCCACGTTAACCTTGCGACGGCGCCACCTTATGTCCGTGACGCCGTCCTCTTCGCCTTTCGACGTCGTCTGGATTGCATCTAGGTCGCCCGAGTAGCGACGACCTACTCTTTCACAACTAGACGCCGCCTCTTGAAAATACGAGTTTTGGGTTCGCCCGTCACAATAATTTTGGGACGGCGCCGTCAATAGCACCCGACGCCGCTTTCTAACTTCAAAGAATCGAGTGTCTCGATTTCGACTTTGGCCATTTTCTTCATATAATCGCGCTTTTCGTCCAAATAAGTGCCATTCCAAAGATTTTGCCTTCACGAGACCTAAAAAGTGAAAAGGAACGATATTAAGCAATAACGGATAAAGTGATCAAATAAGGACTTAAACGACCCTCAAATGGTACCTTTAAAACCTTATCTGTTATGGTTCTAGTCTCATTGTTCTTTTACTTTTTCGCTTTGACCGATGATATGTATCGTGTCAAAATTTAAACAAACACCCTAAAAGCCACAAAACCTACATCGCAAAGCCAAAACAACATAAACTAAAACCACCACCATACCACACGCTTCAAACAACCGTCAAAACCACCTAAACCATATAAGATGGTGGTGGCGACGACACATGCTCTTGGTAGTGGTGGCGGCAAATTTAGATGGTGTTAATGGCGAATAAGTAGCTTTCTATATGGATTTCATATTTAATTTTTAGAAGCTTGATTAGATTGTATATTTGGGTTAAATAGTTGTATATTTTGGTGAAGGTGATTTAAATAGTGTATTAATTGTATGTGTTACTTAGTGTTTTTTAATTTTATTTGTGTTTCAAATACTAGTAAATGATGTTTCTTTACTTGTATTTGCTTAAAAATCTATTTTAGAAAGTCTTAAAAAATTAATAGGAGGGAAGTGTGTAAATACTTTATAAGTAGTATAGATAACTATACCCTCACAAGTCTTTACATTTTCTAACACCACCTTTTTTTTACATACACAAACATCAAGAACACACTCAAATCAAACCCTTGTTCATCAACCTTCTTAATCAAATACATAAAAAAATTACACGTTTGGTCCCTCTGGTTTGCTCAGATTTCATGTTTAGTCCCTAAATCGTTTTAATTACATCAGAGATACCCATTTTTGAAACCTTGCACTCATTTAGTCCCTATTTTGGATGGGCCGTTAGGTTCTCCATTAAGTGTTTGCACCGTTAGTCCTTCCATTAACAATTTTTGCACGGTTAGTCCTATTTTTAAAATAATAGTTTTGCCGTTAGTCCTCCGTTAATAATAGTTTCCACCGCTTTTTACGCTTTGTCCGCTTTTTCCGCTGCTCATTTTTATCCGCCGTCCGCTTTTAAGTTTTATCCGCCGCTTGTTTTATATGTTTTCGCTCGCTTTTATCCGCTTTTGGCCTTTTTACGTTTTGTCCGCTTTATCCGCTGTTCGTTTTTATCCGTTGTCCGTTTTATCCGTTGTCATCCTTTTAACGTTTTCTCGCTTTTATACATTTTCATTTGTTTTATCCGCTCGCCCATTTTTAATGTTTTATTCGTTGTCTGCCGTTTTTATCCGCTTTTGTCTGCTTTTATTCGTTTCGTCCATTTTTATCCGCTTTGACCATTTTTTGCGCTTTGTCCGCTTTTATCGGTTTTGTTCATTTTCTCGCCGCCGCGTTTTTAACGTTTTGCATCGCTTTCATTCGCTTTTATCCGCTGCACGATAAAAATGCGATAAAAACGTAAAATGTACGGAAATGTATAAAACGGACAAAACGTAATAAAACATGACAAAACTTATAAAACATACGAAAACGGATAAAATGTAAAAACGAATGAAAAACGTAAAAAACGAGCGAAAACGGATAAAAAAACGAATGAAAACGGATAAAAATGGACAGAAACGTAAAGAAATGGGCCAAAACGGATAAAATACTAACGAAAACGTAAAAAATGAGCGAGAACGTAAAAAAAATAGACGAAAAGGGACATAAACGTAAAAAAACAGACGAAAACATATAAAAACATAAAAAAAACGTGCAAAACGGATGAAAACGAATGAAAACCGATAAAACGGAGAAAACGAAATAATGGGCAAAACGGATAAAAAGCGAACGAAAAGATAAAAACGAACAAAACGGAAAAAATGACAAACGAAAAATGGTTTAAAACGGATAAAAACGGATAAAACGGACAAAACGTAAAAACGGACGAAAGCATATAAAATGCATTTAAACGGATAAAACGCTAAAACGGACGAAAACGTAAAAACGAACGAAACGGATAAAACGGACAATAACGGGTGAAAACTATTATTAACGGAGGGATAACTGTCGAAAACTATTATTTGATAAATAGGATTAACTGTGCAAAAATTATTAACGAAGGGACTAACGGTGCAAACATTTAACGGAGAAACTAACGCCCATCCAAAATAGGGACTAAATTAGTGCAAGGTTTCAAAATAAGTATCTCGATGTATTTAAAACGATTTAGGGACTAAACATGAAATCGAGCAAACCACAAGGACCAAACGCGTAATTTTTCTTATTTCCATTACCCCACTCAAGTCAAACCTCCATTCCATTAAGAGTAAACTACACCATTTGTCCTTGTGTAATACGTTGACCATCAAGTTTCGCCCTTCGACCAAAAAATTGCATCGCTGGTCCTGTCATCGCAAACGTTAGTCATCGTTGGTCCTCACACTAACCGGTTGACTAACGGGTGTTAAGCCTTGTTAAGTGGAGGGTATTTATGTCTTTTCCCACCCACACCACTTTTGTCATTTCCTTCCTTTATCTCCACCAAACCAAAGAAACACATATCTCATCTCTTTCTTAGTTCACACAAATAAACACTCTTCTTCTCCATTTTTCTCTCAATATTCCAAGAACATTTCACCGCTTAAGACCACCATTGTCCACCACCCGCCATCGCATTCCAAAGAACTTCATATCTGCTCCGCCACCATCGCCTCGTGACCAACACACTCGCTTTCTATGTTTTCAAACCACCACTAATATCTTCTCCCGCCACCACCATCATCTTACTCCCATCACCATCATCCTCCGCCACCACCATCGTGTTTATGGCACCACAATTAATCGACCACCGCTATATTGGAAACCGTACAAAACCAAAAATTGAAAACATATTAGATCAACTGAGTGGGAAGATGTGTGAAGGGTGGTTGAGTGGTGAGAGGCGTTGGGTTATTTTTTTGTTGGTTGATTGAATGATATAAATAGAAGTTGAAATGATGTTGAGGTTTTGCCTATGTTGAAAGATGTCCCAATGGCGGACCGACATGTTTTGTTTCTAAAGAAAGTTCAGATTGGGATTGTTTTTGATTTTACGGATGCGGGAAGAATGTTAAGAGAAGGAGATTAAGAGCGTAATTTGTTGGAGTCATGGATTTGGTTCACCGGTTCTAGTAAAATGAATGAGATTATGCAAGTGAGATGGTTAAGATGATACTAGTTGGTGTTATAGTATATCAAAATCTTTTCTCGCTTTTTAGTTTCACACATTCCAAATTGATGGAACCCACCAAGCGCAAAAAGTAAGAAATTGAAGATAAATGCTTTTCTTTAGTAAAATATATTCCATATTATAATTAAAGCCATAAAAAGAAAAGACAAGGTTCTAAGGATTGGGGTCAAGGTGGTGTCCAACATAAATACACAAGTTTGAGAAAGATGGGTTAAGGTGGTGGATCCGGAAAAAGGGTCGAGCACGTGCGTTGCGGTGGTGGAGCACGATAGGTCGCGGTGGAGCAAAGGGTCGAGCACGCGGGTCATGTGGAAGCAGAGGGTGGCGCATGGTGGTCGAGCATGTTGATGGTTACCGTGACGGATATGGAGGCGGTGACTAATAGATAAGTGGACTTTGACTTCCATATTAAAACCTCATTTAAGTTTATTGTTCCTAGTTTTGAATTTATAGTGATGAAAGATCATGGGTTTATTTGTGATTTGATTTTGTGTTTGAGTTTATGAAGATGAGGTGTTGGTGTTTATATATAATAAGAGAATGAGATGGGTTTTGAACTTTGATTTTGAGGTTTTTGTTGGTGGAGTGAATAATATTTGTATGATTGGCAATGGTGGTGAAGATAAAAGAGGAAGAATAAGGCGGTGAAGATGGGTAGGGATGAGATGAAGAAGAAGGACTTAGGTGAGATGGTGTGGGTGGAAAAGACAAATATACCTCCACTTAACAAGGCTTAACGCCTGCTAGTCCAACCAGCTAGAGTGAGGACCAACACCCTTTTGGGGAATTATTTCCCAAAAAACCCAAAAAACCCAAAAAATTTTTTGGTTTAAAAAAAAACTTAAAACAAATTTTTTTTAAAAAAAAAGAAAATTTTTAAAATTTTTTGATTTTTAAAAAATTTAAAAAAAAAATTTATTTTTTTTTCAAATTTAAAAAAAATGTTTAAATTATTACAAATTTTAAAAACTTTTAAAAACCAATTTAAAAAATTTTTTTTCACCCCTTTTTAAGAAATTAAAAAACCCATTTTTTAAAAAAAGTCCAAATCTTTTATTTTCCTGTTTTTTCCCCTTTGACATCAACAAAATTTTTATTTTATTTAAAAATTATACCAATTGGGAAAAGGGGTTTTCAAACCCGGGGAAATTTTTAATTTAAAGCTTAATTTGAAATAAATTTTAAAGGGGCCCTTTTCCCCTTTTTTTTTTTAAAAAATTTTTTTGTTTTTTAAAATAAAAAAAAATTTAAAAAAAAAAAACAAAAATTTGGTTTAAAAAACCCCGAATTTTTTGGGTTGTTTTTTTAAATTTCATTTCCGACTTTTTAAAATAAAATTTGGGGATTTTGGGAAAACCAAAATTTTTCCCTTTGTGGGAAAAATATAAATTTGGGTTTAGTTAATTAAAAATTTTCCCAATTATTTAAAAAGAAAAGGGTAAATTTAAAGGGAAAGAAAAGTTTGCCGGGAAAGTTTTCCCAAAAAAAATTTTTTAAAATTAAATAACCTGCACTTTAAAATTGGGGTTTTAAAATTTAATTTAAATTTAAAATTTTGAATTTAAACCCACTTTTCAAAAGCTATTTTAAAAAGCAATGAAAATTTTTTTGGGGAAAAATTTAATTAAAGAAAAAAAAAAAATTTTTAAAACCCAAAAATTTTTTTTTAAAATTTTTTAAATTTCTCTTTCCCTTTTCAATGAATTTTTTAATCCCTTGTTTTTAATTGAAAATTTTTTTTTAAAAAAAAAAAAAATTTTAAAAGGAAATTTTAATAAAATACTTTCCTTTTTTTTAAAATTTTAAAAATTTTTTATTTTCCTTTTAAACCATGTTAAAATTTTTTTTTTTTTACATTTAAAAATTAAAATGATTTTTAAATTTCATTTTTTTTTAAAAGGGGTTTTTTTTTTTTTTAAAAAATCAAAAGGCAAATAAAACTTTTCCTTTTTGGGAATTTTTTTTTAAAATTTTAAAAAGGGTTAAATTTGGAAGGTTTTAAAAGGGCCGGGAGGTTTTAAAACCTTTTGGGGAAAAATTTTTCTTTTAAAAGAACAAAAAATAAAATTTTTAAATTTAAATTGGGTTGTAGATTTAAAAAAATTTTAATTTAAATAAATTATCCTAAAAACCTGTTCTTTCTTTTTAAAAGGAAATTAATTTTTATTGAAAAGGGTTTTTTAAAAAAATTTTCCCTATTTTAAATTTAAACCAATAAATTATTTAAATTTTGGGAAATTAAATTTAATTTAAAGGACCAGGGTTTTAAAAAAGGGTAAACAGAAAAATTTTTTTTTAAAGGTTTAAATGCTTTAAAAAAATTTTAAGTCCCCGTTTGTAAAAAATATTTTATAAATTTTTATTTTTTTTAAACTTTTATATTTTGAATAAGGGCCCCAGGCTTTTTTTTTTAAAAATTTCTTTTTTTTCCTTTAACTGGTTTTTTGTTTTATTTAAAACCCCTTTAAGCCAATAAACCTTTTAATTTTTTTTTTTTTTAAATTTTTAAAACCCGGGGAAATATTAAAATTTTAAATTTCAAAACATTTTTGTTTAAAAAAGATTTTAATGTTTAAAAAAAGGTTTATTTATCTGCCAAAATAAAATAAAAGGAAAATGGGTTTTCCCCATTAAAGGGCCCAAATTTCCCAAACCAAATTTAAATTTGTTATTTGGTTTTCCCTTTTAAATTTTTAAAAATTTTTAAATTGGTTTCCCCTTTGGGTTCCCAAAATTTCAATAAAGGGAAAATACCCATTAAATTTAAAAAACGGGTTTTAAATAAAGGGAAATTATCAAAAACATATTTTGGGAAATTTTAAAGCCCGTTTTGGTTAAAAAATTTAAATTTTTAAAATAACAAATTTTTGGGTTTAGTGTTTTAAAGAACCAGGAAAAAAATTTTTAGAAAAGGGTCAATTTTAAAGAAAATTTGTTTTTCCCCAAAGTTTTGGCCCAATTATCAAAGTGTTTTTTTATTTAGGAAAAATTTAAACCCTTTATTTTTAAATCCCCTTTCCAAATTTTATTTTGGGTTATTTTTCCCTTGACGGGTTTTTTTGGGTATTAATAAAAAACACCATTTTTCCCTTTTGCCAAAAAAAAAATTTTAAGGGAAACCCCTGGGTTTTTTTAAACAAATTTAAATCCATATTTTAAAAGGAAAAAAAATTATTTCATTCCCCTCCCCATTTAAATTTTTTGGGTTAACTGGCATCCCTTTTTTAAAAAAAAAAATAAATTTGAAAAACTTTAAAAAACGGATCCAATTTTTTTTATTTTCCCATAAATTTGTCCTAAACAACCCTTTATGGGAAAAAGTTTAATTTTAATTCCTTCAAGTTTTTTCCGAATTAAAAGATAAAGGAAATCTTTTTAACCTCCATCTTAATTTTGTTTCCCATTTTGAATAAATGGTTCCCAAAAAGTTTCCAAATTTTAAAAGGGTTTTTAAAATGGCATTTCAAACAAATTCAAACACTTGTTATACCAAACAAGGTAATGGAATACCAAGTCTTTTTCCAAAGGTTTTTTGATTGTAAAATTTCCCATCAGTAATTCTTGTTTTCCTCAAACCCTTATTGACTTTCTTTAAACCAGTTTATTTCTTTTTTAAACTAATCAATTTTTGAATAAATTATAAAACCCGGGAAACTAATCTTTTTTTGAAAACTTTTTAAAAGCACTTTATTTAACTTTCTTGTCTTTTTGGGGGAAAACACAATTATTTAGCCCCTGGATAAAAATGACATTAACAAAATAAGGGTTTTAAAAACCCCAAAAGCATTATTTTCCCCATTTTGAAAAAACCCCAATTTTTTTTAAATACTTGGAAGAAATGGCTTTTTAAAAAAAGGTTTCCTAAAATTTTGGAAACAAATAAAAAACAGGTTTTTGGGATTTTTATTTCTTTAAAACCAAAAATTTTTTAAAACTAAGCCCAAACCCTTGGTATAGTTAAAAATTTGAATTTGGACCTTTTAATTTCGAATGCCATTAACTTTAGCTTTAAAAAACAACAATCCCCACATATTTTAATTTTTATAAAAGGGTTTGAAAATTTTTTTTTTAAAGAACACTTTGAAACTTTAGAGGAAATATCAAAAAATTAACCAAATTTTAAGAAAGCTACATGAGTTAACTTCCTGTCCAATTTTTTTAAATTTAAAAAACCTAAAAAGGGAGAAGTTATGGGCCCTAAAATTTTACGGGGTTTTTCAAAAAGGTTTAAAAACACATGTAATAACCAAATTGTTTTGCTGGGAACAAGAAAGCCCTTTGCTTGGAAAAACCCACAAAATTCCCAAAATTTTTTTTAAAAAAAAATTTGCATTTCTTTTATTTAAAAAAAAATTTTTTTAAAACCTTGGGGTTTTTTACCGATTTATACCATTTTTGGAAAATTTAAAGTTTTGAAAAATACCTTTTTTTAAATTTCCCTTTCCATTTTAACAAATTTTAAAATAAAACTTTGGGGAAACCCGCCCAATCGACCCGTTTTGGCCCTTGGGATGTACAAAATCAAATTTTTAAAAACAAATTTTAATAATTTTTAAATAAAAAATGGACTTTTAAAAGCTTCAAATGGGGTCCCCCTTGGCTATTTTTGTTTCATTTTCACCTCCAATTTTTTTAAAATTTGGAAACAAAGGGGGTTTTGGGTTTTTTAAACTTAAAAACGGTACTTTTTTTTGGCGCCCAACAAACCCCGGGCTTGGCCCAAAAATTACAAACCTTTTAATTTTATTCACAGGTTGAAAAAATAAAACCCTAGGGCCGTTGGATTGAAATAGATCTTGTGGCTGATAGAGATTTGTGTTTGTTATCTCTGGTGAGGGTGAAGAGGGAGGAAAAATAGTAGTTGAATGGTTTTATTTCTTTCAGGGTTGGTAGTTGAATGGTTTTAACTAACTGGCTTTTGAAAATACTCCATGATTCAGAACATGGTGGTGTCTAGCTTTGGACCACAATATTTTATGTTTCTTTGTGTTCAGTTCTATTAATACATTGTGACAGTTATATTAGCTTGATTTTAGGATTCTATATTGATATGTTTGTTGTGTTTTCTTGGGTCCTATCCTCCTTTTAATTATCTTAATTATTTGAGGTGGGGCGCGTTGTATTGTATGGTTTTTTTCCTTCGGGGTTTCGTTATATTATGTTGCCTTTTCAACAAAAAAAAGATCAGTGTTGATAGGCCAAACTATTAAATGAGATTGTCATATGGTTATTACGTTTGAATGTGTTTTTTCTTGTTTAGAAAAAATGAATTTTGTTTATCATACAAGGTTACGTTATATAATTTAGATTGTTTATTGCTCTCGTTATTATTGACAAGGATTGCCCCGAAACCGTCGCGTTGCGGCAGGGCACTTGATATTTATCGCCATACCTGTTTCGCGTTAAACTTTGAAAAAACCTGCTGATGATTTGACTTCAGAGAAAGCAGACTGGATCACATACAGCAATAACGAAACCAACGTTATCACATATTGTGAGCCAGTCTCTTTCTCCGAAGTCGGCAGACGCAACTGCTTTGTTGAACCTGCAAAAAAAAGGCAGATCTGATTTAGAAGAAAAAAAAAATAAATTAATATAGTTCATGGATTTAAACTGAAATTACGAACCTAAATGCCGATGATTATTAACATACATTAAATGGTAAGTACGTAGGTACCAAAATGATACTGGGATACACATTCAGACAAAAGTGTGTATACGACTCAGACAGGGTGCGAATAAAAAAAAGCCTAAACATCCGCAATACCTGCAAATCTAGTGATATGGCCCGCCAAGGCGCGGACGGTCACAACTTTAGTCAAATCGGTAGGGCGAAACGATGAGGTCGAGAGAATACATCCGCCATGGCTGCAACTTTAGCAAGTTTTCAGACTTGTTTCGTCACCTCAAACCTGCCCGTTCCAGCCCCAACACGTACCCGTGGCAGCTCCTAATTTGGCCCCCAATTCCACACCCATTTCAGTCCCATAGCCGGCGAGAACCCCTTATATACTCCTAGTAATACATATTGTGCAACATATCAATGCAACATGACATTTTTAAATTACTAAATTTTTGTATTTAATGCAAAAGAGTATAATAGTAAAAGTCAATTTTATATTATTTCTAATTTTTTAAAATAAATATTGTTTTTTAAAAACATTCAATTTTCGTCTTTTTGTTTTTGTTTTTGTTTTTTTATTTGCTTTTTTTTTCAACATGCATGTTTTAAAACTGACATAGTGCATATGTGTTTTTATGAATTAATTTTATTATTTTGGTTTTTGGAATAATTTTTTCGACATACATGTTTTTCAAATGAAAAGATACATATGTGGTTTTAGATCATGTAAATTTATAACAACAAAGAACATAATGTTAAACACAAAATTCGATATAGATTGAAATACAATTAAAATACAAATTTATAATAAGAAGAAATGCATGAATATAATCTATCTTTACACTTGTGCACTAACAATAATTAACGTAAACGGACATATGTGTTTGAAGTTTCTAATCAGATTATTTTTGAGCATGTGTGCATGTCTTTCAAAAACATACATGCACGCCTTCCAAGAACATATATGTACTTCCAATATGTGTGCACGTCTTCAAAGAACGTCACGCCTAGAAAAAATAATAGCCAAAATTAAAAACTTTTAAATTAAAACTCGAGATAACATAACACACATGGACAAGCTTAAACTAACAAACAAAAATAAACAGGAGATTTTTTTTATGTATGCAAAACATATATAATCCAATCACAAAACATTTATGTTTAATAATTCATACACAAAACATATATGTTTAATAATTCATACACAAAACATATATAATCCAATCACAAAACATTTATGTTTAATAATTCATACACAAAACATATATGTTTTATACGTAAGCATATATGTTATCGACAAGTATTACCTCCGATGATTATTCAAACTTTGTGTTTCACGGATAGAAATCGCACAAGATGGATCATATTCGTCATCTTTTTCCGGGGACATGACTATACAAGAGATCGACAACATTCAAATTCATCATAACTGGGTCAATCTAAGCTTATACTCAATCTAAAATGCGTCAAATCAGCTATACTAAAAATTGTAGCTAAATACGGAAACGGAAATTAAACTGGGTCAAAAGTAGCCTCAAGCGTATGTGTATATAAATTAAATAAAACCTTCTTAACCGGGTAAAATAAACAAGGTTTTCCCCTATTCAGGCTACCTTGGGAAGGCGACTTCTTTAACTCAAATGTACCTAGTGAGGTTTGAACCTAAGACCTCTTGTGAGGACATCAGGGTACCTAACCACTAGACCACCTCGGTGGTGGTTAATTAAACCTTCTAAATTCTTCTCTTTATTTTAGATAACTAGTTTCATGATATAGTTTTTGCGATAATAATAAATACATTAATTGGTTACAAAAATTTAAAAAGTGAATACACAAAAACATGCTTCTGGATTAGGAATAAAAAAATTCCCATTCTAACTCGAATCCGTTTTGACCCATTACCCAACCCGTGTGAGAGCCATTTTGTTACCTCTAGACTAGTCACCAGTTTCCAGTGATCATATGTTAACTTTTGTAAAAATTATGTTACAGATGCAACTAAATGGAACAATTTTAAAAGTGATGAATACAAGGAAATAAGGATTGGTAATTTGTACCTTTAACCGTATATGTTCCAATAAAGTGTCATTCCTTTTATATCAGTTTCATATTCCATTCTTAATTTTGTGAGTCGCATACTCATATAGACTCTATTTTAGTAATTATATTAATATAATTCACGTTATGATTTAACGGTCGTTAGTTAACCGTTAGACGCGCTATTAACTAAACGGGCTAACTAATTAACATGTAATGGACTTGCTATAATTGGTAAAAGTCCACACGAGCCCAATAAGCCCATGGAATGGGTGGGTCGGCCGAACTAAGCAAAAGAGAGGAGGTTGAGTTTGACTTGGAGTACAAGTTAGGTACTACGTATTTAGTATATAAAGAACCCTTGAGGTTAATTATCTATATATACTAAAAGTCATGAACACAATTCTAGCATTAATTACTATTTATAGCTATGTAACTAAAATAGTCTCTAAGGTTTAAGTGTGTTTGCAACTTAGGTCCCCACTATTAATTACTATCTATAGCCATTTAACCAGAATAGTCCCTAAGGTTTAAGTGTGTTTGCAACCTAGGTCTCCACCATTAATTACTATTTATAGCCATTTAACCAAAATAGTCCCTAAGGTTTAAGTATCTTTGCAACCTAGGTCCCCACAAATTAATTAGTATGTATTGTCATCTAACAAAAATAGTCCTTAGTTTAATTGTCTTTTCAAGGAACACATTGTATCATTAATTAGTATGTATAATCATTTAACCAAAATAGTCCCTAAGGTTTAATTGTCATTGCAACCTAGGTCCCCACAAATTTCTTGCCGATTCATTTGTTTCAAATTTACATGTGCAAAAGCAACCCCGCCGCAACGCGCGGGTTACAACACTCGTTATTTACTAATACTTGTGAAACCCAAACACATAGCAAAACAACTCCTCTCTCCCCTTGTGGTTTTGATCGGCACCCTAGTTCCAAGGGTTTCGATCGACTCAATATAAACCAAAAGAAAACGTGCTTCGTTGGTGATTCGTGAGTTAAGCACTACCATGCTAGCGTTCTTGTTTGATGTGTAGTGTATACTACAATAGAGAACAACTCATTATAGTTGTTATGTGTTTTGATCCAAGAAAGATTAAGAACAAGATTAAAGAGAATGGTTTTGTGATTAATTGAAGCACTCATTGTCACCTTTATGACGCAAATGAAGAAGTAAAGAACCCTGACAAAAAAATTAACAAAATCCACCACATCATCAGGTAAGAAGACGTCAAAAAGGCATGTAGTTAACTGAGTTCTCTGACGATGCAGCGTTTTCTGTATCATATCTTGAAGCAAAATCGCTATAAATACGAAAGAAGTCCTAAATAATTAGGGAGCACAACGTAAGAAAATACATGGATCATTTTGGGCTTTTTTTTTTTTTTTTTGGATGATTCTTTAGTCGGTAAAGCTTATGTAACCTTATGTAGACAATTACCTATCTCAGTTTATTCATACATTTTTTATAAACTAATAACAGGATGTGCATGATGAGTTATAATTAAACCCCACAGCCTAATACTATTGGTTCCGGTTGGTCAATAAGGACTTTAATGCACATGTTATATCAACTTTCAAATTGTCTTGTGTATTGTTGGTTACAAACGCAATGTATTACATATTGCACTCTCTAGATACAAATCGTGTATCATTACTCATCATAGGCTGCTCAATATGGTTTTGTAACCCCCCGTGCTGATGCTATTTTCGCTTTTGCTATTTTGTAGAACACAACTTCAATTGATTTTTGTTATTAATATCGTTTGGAGTTTATGGTCTTTTTTCTAAACAATACAGGTATTCATACGGATGTTGGTTTTTTCACAAATAAACATCCTATTATGATACATGATACTTGAAATCCAAAATATTTTATAGAGCTAGCCCATCGGGCGGGTCTTGAAGCTAGTAGTTAAATATAGAAACATTATGGGGGACTTTTATAGCTGTCTGAACTGGACTACTCAGTTACCCGTTTGACCCGCTTTGGATAAGATACAACAATACCGAACATATTTTGAATAAACTATATAACAAGCCGGGTTGATCACATAATCCTCTTAATATTGCAATAGAACACTTTGAGAACATTTAGAGTTTCATCATCAAACTATGACCCGTTACCACAAATTTAAGAAACGGTACATAGAGTTGCAATCATTCACTGCGTCCAATTTTTTACTAAATTTAAGAAACGCTCACAGGGTAGAAGCTTATCGGGCCTGGAGTTGTACGATCAAACGGTTCAAAACACAGTGTAGCCATCATACCATTGTTTGTGCTACCAACATAGCCACGCCCTTTTGGTCTTGGAACCTGCACAAAATTACAAAATCTTTTATATAAATGAAGAAGTAGAAGAAGAGAAGAGAAGTGATTTATCTTCTTTTCTCTTACCGATTTATGATTGTTTCTCAAGAACACACCATTAAAGTGTTTGGGTTTGAGTGAGTAGCTAGAGAGATAAATGGCGTGATTTATATAGGGGGTGTAACTAAGGGGGGTAGTGAGAGCCAATGGGAGTGAAGTGTGTGTTATTGTGTGTATGGTGAAGGTGAAGAGGGAGGTAAAATAGTACTACCTCCGTCCCAATTTAAGTGTTCACAATGGAATCTTTAAATGTTCCAAATTAAGTGTCCATAGAATATTTCAACTAATGATATGAGACTTTAGTGGGTGAAAATGATATTTGATTGGTGGAGAATGGAGTTAGTGGAATTTTCTAAAACTTTGTGCATATGAATAGTGGACACTTAATATGAGACGGAAGGAGTAGTAGTTGAGTGGTTTTATTTCTTTGGGGGCTGGTGGTTGACCAGCATAAATAGCATAGTATTCCACTACTCTGTACTCCGTATTAACTAAGGCCATCCATAGTATTACTGTTGCAACTTGCAAGGATATATACATATATTTTATAGTTATATACCTTTGATTGTCTTTTCTTTCATGGTGATTATGTTTGGTAAAATGCAATATTATGAACACAAGTTAAACATTTTTCACCAAGTAAATTAAAATAACCTATAACAATTAATTAATAAACATTACGTAATTAGTGACTTAAGGCTTGTTTGTTTAATTTTTTCATTAAGTCATGTTAATTAATAAATGACTTTAATGTGGAGGACCTCATTTTTATCATTTATTATTTTAAGTCATTTATTTTGATTAAGTGAAAAACAAACAACTTTTTATATGACTTAATAAATTAAGTTTTTTTATATTAAGTTAATTAAGTTGCATTCAAACACCACCTTACTATATGTATTCAAAGTGAGTATGCAAATATTGTGATATTTGGTTTTGTATTTTAAAAGTAGTGTAAATGAGTTGAAGATGTGTAAATTCATTAAACCGATGTAAGGTTTAATGCATTGGGGTAGTTTGTATAAAAATGTAGGTTGTTGATGTGACAGTGACATGTCAGTGTATTAAACTGTTTTGAGTACAACGCATTGAGGATGCCCTAACTGGCTTTTGAAATACTCCATGATTCACAACAAGATCAGTGTTAATAGGCCAAACTATTAAATGTATATTAAGTTTTAATAAAGAAACAAATAGCCATACGAGCGAACTTTGCAATTTAAGATTGTCATATGGTTATTACGTTTGAATGTGTTTTTTCTTGTTTAGAAAAAATGAATTTTGTTTATCATACAAGGTCACGTATGAGTGCAAGTGGTTAAGACCAAACAGTTTGTTGACTTTATGTGACCTGATCAATGTGGGTTAAAGAAAAACGTTATATAATTTAGATTGTTTATTGCTCTCGTTATTATTAACAAGGATCGCTTGAAACGCTGCTTGCGGCTAGGGGTGGAAACGAGCCGAGCCGCTCGTGAAAAGCTCGTGATCGGATTGGTAAAAAGCTCAAACGAGCCGAGCCTAAATGAGCTCGAGCTCGAGTTCGAGCCTAAATTTGAGCTCGTTTAATAATCGAGCTCAAGCCCGAGCTTTATAGATAAAGCTCGATTAGGCTCATGAGCCTAAACGAGCCCCAAAATATATTCTTGTATATATTTTCTATACATATCTGAGCTTAAAAATAAACGAGCTCGAGCCTAGTATGATTAACGAGCTTCGAGCTTTATTTCATTCAACATGTTAAATAAGTTAGTCGAGCCGAGCCGAGCTCGAGCTTTTGAAAATTTTCATGAGCCGAGCCCGAGCTCAATATATAAAGCTCAAACGAGCTCGAGCTTTATATATATATAAATGAGTCGAGTTCGAGCTCTGGCGGTGCTCGGGCTCGGCTAAGCTCGCTTCTTCCACCCCTAGTTGCGGGGCACTTGATATTTATCGGCATACATTTCGCGTTATAATGTGAAGAAACTTGTTGATGATTTGACCTCGAGAAAGCGATCGGATCACGGGCAAGAAAGAAATCAACGTTATCACATACCGTGAGCCACTCTTTCTCCGAGGTCGGCAGACGCAATGCTTTGTTGAACCCGCAAAAAAGCGGATCCGATTTAGAAGGAAAAAAAGAAATTAATATAGTTCATGGATTTGAACTGAAATTACGAACCTAAGTGCCAATGGTTATTAACATACATGAAATGGTAAGTACGTAGGTACCAAAATGATACTCGGATACACATTCAGAAAAAGTGTGTATAAGGCTCCGACACGGTGCGAATAAAAAAAGCCTAAACATCTGCAATGGCTGCAAATCTAGTGATCTGGCCCGCCAAGGCGCGGACGGTCACAACTTTAGTCAAATCGGTAGAGCGAAACGATGAGGTCAAGAGAATACATCCGTCGTGGCTGCAACTTTAGTAAGTTTTCAGACCCGTTTCGTCACCTCAAACCCGCCCGTTCCAGCCCCAGCACGCACCCGTGGCAGCTCCTGATTTGGCCCACAATTCCACACCCATTTCAGTCCCACAGCCGGCGAGAACCCCTTATATACTCCTAGTAATGCATATTGTGCAACATATCAATGCAACATGGCATTTTTAAATTACTAAATTTTTTTATTTAATGCAAAAGGGTATAATAGTAAAAGTCAATTTTATATTAGTTTTGATTTTTTAAAATAAATAACAAAAATAAATAGGATTTTTTTTGTGTATGCAAAACTTATATAATACAATCACAAAACATATATGTTTTATAATTCATACACGTAACATATATGTTTTATATGTAAACATATATGTTTTATACGTAAACATATATGTTATCGCCAAGTATTACCTCGATGATTATTCGACTTCGTGTTTCACGGATAGAAATCGCACAAGATGGATCATATTCGTCATCTTTTCCGGGACATGACTATACAAGAGATCGACAACATTCAAATTCATCATAATGGGTCAATCTAAGCTTTAACTCAATCTAAAATGCGTCAAATCAGCAATACTAAAATTGTAGCTAAACACGGAAACGGAAATTAAAGCGGGTCAAAAGTAGCCTCAAGCGTATGTGTATATAAATTAAATAAAACCTTATTAACCGGGTAAAATAAACGAGGTTTTTCCCTATTCATGCTACCTTGGGAAGGCGAGTTCTTTAACTCAAATGTACCTAGTGAGGTTTGAAACTAAGACCTCTTGTGAGGACATCAGGGTACCTAACCACTAGACCACCTTGGTGGTGGTTAATTAAACCTTCTAAATTCTTCTCTTTATTTTAGATAACTATTTTCATGATATAGTTTTTGCGATAATAATAAATACATTAATTGGTTACAAAAATTTAAAAAGTGAATAAACAAAACATGCTTCGGATCGGGAATAAAAAATTCCCATTCTAACTCGAATGCTTTCGACCCATTACCCAACCCGTAATGACCATTTTGTTGCCTCTAGACTAGTCACCGGTTCCGGTGATCATATGTTAACTTTTGTAAAAATTATGTTACAGATTGTACGAAAGTATAGGCAAGATAGATAAACAATGTAACCTTTATTCGGATCTAAGTCGCAATAGTCGACTTAGATTAATAGTATCCAAATGTTACAAGATTAGATTAATGTCAATGAGACAATAATCATATGAATGTAAAGACAAGACAAGATCGGTGAAATGATCTAAGAGAAGAGAAGAGTGATACAAAAGACCGCACACCCAAGTGTATCTAACCCTAGAATAAAGGACTAATTAAATAGGGATTAAGTTACACTAAGACCCTCTAACGGCTATAATAATGAACTTCAATAGAACAAGAGAGGCTTCAGAAATGATAATCTTGGAACTATAAACCACTTATGCTTTGACCATGTTAAACCCCACGTAATATGCCCGCAAAGAACATAGCTTGAAAGCCATTAGCAATTGATAGAGTGACATGTTTGCCACAGATTATTACCCCAAATTTTAACATTCCCCTTAATCGATGGGCAAACATATCAAACAATATCAATTTTTCACACAAAATTTATGCCGATAGACAGGAGGTTCTTTGTAAGAATGTCGCAGTTTGGTTTGAAGATCCAATCTTTTAGCATTTATAACACATCTAGCAATTTTTTCCCGATGAAGTGAACATCAATTTCAAAATGTTTTGATCTTTCATGGAAAACAGGATTGACAAAGAAGTTGTAAAGCGATTTGTTATCACAAAAAGACTAACAGAAGGTTGATATCAACTTTTAGATCTTTTAGGATTTTCTCGAATCCAAATGATTTCAAGCAGCAGAGACATAGATCTATACTCGCTTCTATGGAAGATTTTGAAAGAGTGTTTTGTTTTTACTTTTCCATGAGATTAAACAATCGTTAAAGAAAACGCAATAACTGTAATGATTTCCGGTTTTCTTACATTTTGCCCAATCAAGATCACTATATCCTTCAAGATGATTTTCGAGTTGTTGAAATTGTACCTTAGACCTTTTCCGGAGCTCCTTTTAGATACCTCGTAACATTGAGGCACATTCCAGATGAGATTTCAAGGAGAATGCATATATTGTGCCGCATAATGAACCGAGTATGAAATGTCGGTCTTGTATGGGTGAGGTAGATAAGTTTCCCAAGAAGCTTCGATAACCGATGATGTTGACAAGTAAAGGGTCATCATCGGTGGGAATGTATGGAAGCACAGAGTTGGGTTCCATAGGGGTGGACACAGGTTTGCACCCAAGAAGACCAAATTCTTTGAGGAGTTCAAGACAGTATTTTCTTTGGGAGCAGATGTCATTCCCGCTTTTAAAACCTCAATGCCAAGAAAATATTTTAGATTTCCCAAGTCTTTGATGTGGAATTTTGATTTTAGAAACTCTTTGAATAAGTTTATCTCATCAACACAGCTTCAAAGAAGAACTATATCATCCACATAAACAAGAATAGCAATGAACTTGTCATTCTCTGCTTTGGTGAACAAAGAATGATCATTAACAGATTGGACAAAGTTGTTTTCCTTTAAAACACCGACAAGTTTTTCATTCCATTTTCGGGAGCTTGTTTTAGACCATATAGAGACTTAACAAGTTTACAAACTTTATTTTTATTGTTCTCATTACTGAGAACCCTTTGGGAATGGTCATATAGATATCCTCATCAAGGTCTCCATATAAGAAAGCATTGTTAACATCAAGTTGAAAAGAGGCCATTTGTTTTTACAACTAAGGCAATAAGACATCTAACAAGAGACATTTTTACAACAGGGAAAAAGTTTCATCATAGTCTATTCCTTCCCTTTGGTTGTAACCTTTAACAACTAATCTAGCCTTGTATCTATCAACTTCACCATTAGCTTTATATTTGATTTTAAAAATCTATTTGTAGCCAATAGGAGTTCTATTAGGAGGTAGATCAGTTATATCCCAAGCATGGTTTTCATTTAAGGCTTCAATTTCAGAGTTCTATTAGGAGGTTTTTCTTTCTTTTTTTTTTTTTTTCAATAACCGAGTTAAGTTTAAATAACAAGTAAAAGTATTGCATTAGTATAAAAAACAAAGTTAGTTGGAGTTCCACATTTAAAACCTGTTTTGAACTTCTTTTTTGGTGTAGGGATTCTTTAAATCATCTTCAAGAGTCATATTTTCAAGAATGGAACGAGCTATTAGGAAAGAGACGCCTTTTGAGGATCATTTCATTCCTTTCCCTGTTTCTGATGCAAGGTAACTTACTGATTTGGATATTGAAATTAATTGATATTTTCTATGCCAAGTTTATTTTAATTCATGCAATCTAAGTAAAATATAAAGTAGAAAAAATTACACGTTTCGTTCCTGTAGTTTACTCAAAATTACACCAGCCGTCCCTATTCGATTTTAACTACACCATTGATACCTAATTTTCAAACTAGTTGCATCGATGGTACTCCTCGTTTTAAAAAATAGGGATTAACTGTGTAATAATCTATAAATTTGAATTACACGGATAGTCCCTATCTTTGTTACACGCATAGTCCCTATTTTCAAGAATAGGGACTATCAATGAAAATAGTTTGAAATATAAGGGATTATCTCTGTAATTAAATCGAATAAGGACGACGAGTGATTTCGGGTAAACCTTAGGGGCGAAACATGTAATTTTTTCTATAAAGTATTATACCTTCTCATTATGCCTTTGACAAATGAAATTTTGTGAAGGTCCCGCTTGTAATTTGTAATTGAAATATTATATATAAAGAAATTAAAATATGTATAATTTAACATTTTTATTAGTTTTTGAATTAGTTAGTTTTGAAAGACTAGCTTTACGGGGTTTTTGTTAAAATTAATCTATGTCTTAAGCCATGTTAACAAGTGGTTTTCATGCTTAGTAGAGTGTCTACTATGTACATGACACACTAAGCCAATCGATTTCTCGATCCTCTCTATATTTATTTCATAATTTTTGTTTTGTGATAGTTGTTTTGATTTTCATCAGGCATAAATACTTAAACCCTCGGTTTGAGCTCTTGACATGATAGTCAACGTTTCACATTTTGATTTTAAGAAGGGGATGTATTTGGTAACGTGTCTCTAATAGACAAGGATGGATTACTATCAGATGGGCGATTGCCATTAGATAAGAACGAAATGGGCATGTTTCCTATTTCCATCATGATTGGGATGACTCGATAGGGATATCCAACAATTCACATTTATTATTTGGGAATCCTACCCTTCGTGTTCTGTTCCGTTCTCATCGGTTATTGTGATTAATGTGCTTCTATATGCTATTACCGCTGAAAAGGATAAATCTTTCCTAATTTGCAATTGCACGCAACCAATACCCTTATTGAAATTTTGGGAAGATGGACTAGATTTCATGCGTAGTACTCTTAGCTTTAAAAGTAAGGATGGATGCATAGAAATCGACTATATCATGTTGAGGGATGCTGTAGATACGGCAATGAAGTTGAGTTTTCAGTCGCCCAAAGATCCCGATAAAAGATCATATGTGTTGGACATATTTTTGCGTATTATGGCGATGGCGTGCTTGATGACTGTGATGATGACACTCGACGTCGCTTCAAGGCCATTCTCTTCCAAGAAGATAATGATTTGAATTAACGGTTGGCCCACTCGAGCTTAAGAAATCTGTCTTGGCCATACCCGCCAATGGCTGCCTCAAGGTTGAAGCAATTATCTTCGATGTCAAGGCTGAAAAATATGTTTTGAATGATACATATGAACTCCGTCCGCAGCCCAACGATCATAGTGAGTGCCGTATGTCTTGGGAAAATGGCTGTTTCAATTTGACAGTGGAATGGAGCAAAGGTACGTCAAGTTGCCCCCATTTGATTATTGCATCTTAACAATGACCAACTTATATTTATATCTTTACGTACTTATCTTGAAACTGTTATAGTATGTGCTCCTTATCTAATAGAAAAAGGAAGGAGATCCAGTTAACTTTCTCAAATGTTATGCTATGCGAGATGGCAAGAAATAATTACTAATAGTTTGAATGGTTGTTATTATGCAGGTCCCAAGACTTCCTATACTTAGATTGAAAATGTGTGTGACAAGTGAGAAGTTGGGTGAAAGTTATCGGCTTTTGGATTGAAGATGCACGAGGATATAGCAACAGGAGAATATGTGAGATGGTTGAAATGTTTAACAGTACTTGCTACAACTGGCTTATCCTACTTTTAAGGTATGTCTTGTGATTGAAGGGAATGCAAGAACTCAACCTGTGTGTCAAGGAAAGTTGTCTTCTTCATGTATTGCAAGTGCTTAAACTTTCTTTACAATTCTTGCCAAAGACCTTGTTATTTTCTGAAAAACGTGTTCGGGATATGTTTGGCAAAATAAATTGTGATGGCCTTGGTGTTGGTCTTAAAAAATTATAAAAAGATTATTTTATAAGTACATGAAGTAACCTTTATTTTTTCGAGATTATGGAAGATTATTTTTTATAATCTCTTATAAGACGCCAAACAAAGATTATTTTAATTAGCTTATTTTTTGAAAAAATAAGCATAATCTCTCCATAATCTTGTGTGCCAAACATAGCCACGCCTTTGTTTTGATTTCTCATTCTCTAGTGTGACTAAATCTTTGATTTCTCATTGTGACTGAAGTTTTTAGTTTACATATAGGAGTAAAAGGAATGTACGTATCATATGTAATATGAAATAAGCAACGACTCCTCTCTGTATGATAAATTGGTTTTCCTCGCAGATAAGCAAAAACCATTTGGTACCACCACCAATATCATTAAGAGTAAAATACACCGTAAAGTCCTTAAAGTACTTGTTTCGTCTCATTTTCAAAATAAATACGCCTATCATCCTTCACATCCTATTTTTGCATCTTTGATCGTCCCTTTCACTAACGACGTGATTATTTTGGTCATTTTGTTGCTTATTATCGGTCAACATTATTTTCAAATCAAATACACTAGCAGGGTACCCGCGCGATGCGGCGACGGGTACCCTGTAACTATATTTTGTGACGAGCAAATATTATTCGATTATACATTTTTTCTAATAATAAATGTACAAATAAATGATAATTTAAATTAAAATAACTTTGTGCCATAACAATAATATATTATCCATTTGGATCTCATAATTCTCTGGTACAATAATATATTAGCCAAATTTGAAAATGTACTATTTTACCTTATATCCAAAATCAAATATTAGACAAATTTTAGCACAAACACTTTCTAAATTTCGAATAGTACTAAATCAATTATGGCCCAATGGTTAATTTTATGCAAAATTCGAATTGCCCCATTTTCCATTTCAACAAATGATAAAGCCTGAAATACACTTAAGCCCATTATCTATTATACATCCTAAATAATATCTAGGGATATAATGCTAACAATCCCTAATTTCTCATTCATAATACTAAAAAGTAAATACACACCCCCTTTTATCTGTGTTTTCTCTTGTTACCCATCCACCAAAGAAAAACATGGTCTCTTTCTTATCTTGACATCACACAACCATCTATCTTCTATTTCAGTTTCCAAGGTTCGAATCCTTTGGCTTCAAGATCTTTTAGCAAGTGGTACTTTACATAGATCTATGATGGATTCTTTGCTCAAAAAGTTAAAGATCTTTAAGATTTTCGAACAAACTGAGGCCTTTCCGTTTATTATTGTTGTTCGAGTCTTAATTGTGATTGAGTGTTGAGGAGCGATGTGAGTTTGTGAGTTGGGGAGTGACGTGAGGCATAAGCGGGTTGATTATTTTGATGTTGGCTGAGATGATGAATGGTCATAATAGTTGTTGGTTATGGTTCGAGTCTCATTGTTCTTTTACTTTTCGTTTTGGGTGATGATATGTATCGGTCAAAATTTAAACAAACACCCAAAAGCCACAAAAACCTACATCGCAGAGCCAAAACAACATAAACCAAAACCACCACCATACCACACAGTTCAAACAACCGGTCAAAACCACCTAAACCATATAAGATGGTGGTGGCGACGACACATGCTCTTGGTAGTGGTGGCGGCAAATTTAGATGGTGTTAATGGCGTAATAAGTAGCTTTCTATATGGATTTCATATTTAATTTTAGAAGCTTGATTAGATTGTATGTTTGGGTTAAATAGTTGTATATTTTGGTGAAGGGTGATTTAAATAGTGTATTAATTGTATGTGTTACTTAGTGTTTTTTAATTTTATTTGGGTTTCAAATACTAGTAAATGATGTTTCTTTACTTGTATTTGCTTAAAAATCTATTATAGAAAGTCTTAAAAAATTAATAGGAGGGAAGTGTGTAAATACTTTATAAGTAGTATAGATAACTATACCCTCACAAGTCTTTACATTTTCTAACACCACCTTTTTTTTACATACACAAACATCCAGAACACACTCAAATCAAACCCTTGTTCATCAACCTTCTTAATCAAATACATAAAAAATTACACGTTTGGTCCCTGTGGTTTGCTCAGATTTCATGTTTAGTCCCTAAGTCGTTTTAATTACATCAGAGATACCCATTTTTGAAACCTTGCACTCATTTAGTCCCTATTTTGGATGGGCCTTAGGTTCTCCATTAAGTGTTTGCACCGTTAGTCCTTCCGTTAACAATTTTGCACCGTTAGTCCTATTTTTAAAATAATAGTTTTTGCCGTTAGTCCTCCGTTAATAATAGTTTCCACCGCTTTTTACGTTTTTGTCCTTTTTTCCGCTCGTTTATTTTTATCCGTTTTCGTCCGTTTTAAGTTTTTATCCGCTTTCGCTTTATATGTTTTGTCCGTTTTATCCGTTTCGCCTTTTTACGCTTTTGTCCGCTTTATCCGTTTCGTTCGTTTTTATCCGTTTCGTCCGTTTTTATCCGTTGTCATCCTTTTTAACGTTTTCTCCATTTTATACATTTTCATTTGTTTTTATCCGTTTCGTCTATTTTTAATGTTTTATCTCTTTTCGTCCGTTTTTATCCGCTTTTGTTCTGCTTTTATCTGTTTCGTCCATTTTTATCCGCTTTGACCTTTTTTGCGTTTTGTCCGTTTTATCGGTTTCGTTCATTTTATCCGCTCGTTTTTAACGTTTTGCCCGTTTTCATTCGTTTTTATCCGCCGCACGTATAAAAGCAGACAAAAGGTAAAAATTGACGGAAGCAGATAAAACGGACAAAACGTAATAATACGACAAAACATATAAAACATACGAAACGGATAAAACGTAAAACGAATGAAAACGAAAAACGAGCGAAAACGAATGAAAACGGATAAAATGGACGTAAACGTAAAGAAATGGGCCAAAGCGGATAAAATACTAACGAACGTAAAAATGAGCGAGCGTAAAAATGGACGAAAAGGGACAAACGTAAAAAGCGAGCAAAACATATAAAACATAAAAACGCGTGAAACGGATGAAAACGAATGAAAACCGATAAAACGGAGAAAACGTAAAATAATGGGCAAAACGGATAAAAAGCGAACGAAACAGATAAAAATGAACAAAAGCGGATAAAAATGACAAAGCGTAAAAAGATGGTTTAAAAGCGGATAAAAGCGGATAAAAGCGTAAAAAGCGGACGAAAACATATAAAGCAGATAAAAGCGGATAAAAGCGTTAAAACGACCAAAACGTAAAAAAACGAAAACGGATAAAACGGACAAAAGCGGTTAAAAACGGGTGAAAACTATTATTAACGGAGGGACTAAGCGTCGAAAACTATTATTTGATAAATAGGATTAACTGTGCAAAAATTATTAACGAAGGGACTAACGGTGCAAACATTTAACGGAGAAACTAACGGCCCATCCAAAATAGGGACTAAATTAGTGCAAGGTTTCAAAATTAGTATCTCTCGATGTATTTAAACGATTTAGGGACTAAACATGAAATCGAGCAAACCACAAGGACCAAAGCGTAATTTTTCTTATTTCCATTACTCCCCACTCAAGTCAAACCTCCATTCCATTAATAGAAAACCCAAAAAACCAAAACACATTCACCTTTGGCTGCAGGTTTGGGTATACAATTCGGATTATCAGAAAGATTATAAATGAAAGTCATAGCGCGCGGGGTGGAAGTGAAAGTAATGGGGGTATGAGATGACTCGCAACACAATGAGTCTTATTTAGTGTGATGAAATAACTACATTATTTCTTAGCACATGAGATTCCATGGTGTTCCGATTCCTGCTAAGAAGTCTTCATGAAAATCTTATAAAAGATTTATAGCATGTATCTTGACATTTAATAAGTATGTCAATTGATCATGATCTATCTTTATAGATCGATGATTCAAATGATATACTAAATATTTGTATACATACCCATGTGAGCTGATATATTGGGTATATGGTGGAGCATAACGTATACTTTGAGTTTAAGATATGACATTTTAATCTTCTAGGATCTTATATATATATATGAGATTAGGATATAACATTTAGTCACACCTAAAATTTGTACTTGTAATGCAAAGTTAATAACCCTTTTGAGTCCAACTTTGAGTTTAAAGTTTGGTAGAGTGATTAAAGGGCAAGACAAGACAATATTTAATGGTTTTTGCTTAATATTTTTTGTTTTATTACTTTTAACTTATCAAACTTTATATTATGTTCGTATTTTTTATTTCTTTGGTTATTATTTGAACACAATGGGAGGTCGAGTGATTCGTCGACCTTCGGTCGTCCTTGGTCACCCGTTGTGGCAACTTGGTCGAGCTTGGTCACCAAAAAAAAACCCACGACTTGGTCGACTTTTCGATCGAGTGTTTACTCACTAAAAACAAACAAACCACGCTTTTATTTAAAATTCACCAAAATACGTACCAATCGTTTCATACATGGAAATATTTTCTATGTTGTAGAGATAGAAAAAGAGTCTGTAGAGATAAAAGATGAAATATGCAGATAGGAGATGAAGATAAAAAGCGGCTAGTGTAAAGCCCTACATTTCACATAAGTTAAGCACAATGGCAAATATTTAGTTTTGTGGTCTTGCTATTCTATTTTTTAAGGCCCATACATGCATAACACTAACCAAAAGTTTTTCATCATAACATAATTAAATTTGGCATTTAAAAAGGTAACAGATAAACTTTAGTTAAAAAAATAAAAATAAATAGAAAGTTGTCATTGTGACAACTTGGTCGTCGTCAGATCGCCGGAGAAAGAAAGTTGATGTGGCAGGCAAAACCCAGGTCGCCATTGTGTTCAGCCTTACAATCTTTTTACAAGGGGTTTTGGGGGTATAACAGTCCGCTGGTATAAGATGATTGGTAGCTTCTTTGATTCTTGTCGTAGATCTACGTTGCAATTGAAGTGTTTATATTCTTTCATAAATCTCAATTGTGTTGCAATGTTCTTGCATTTTATGATCATGAAATTCAAGCTTGACTTGATGTAGATAATTTTTACATATTCATATTTACTGAAAGGCGCTAACATCATACGAATTAAACTCATCAATATGGTGCTTCAAGAACAAGGCATAGGAGAAAAACCTTATTGTTGTTTCGAGCACTATATGATCCGTTGTTCATGAAATTTAAGAATGGCTTCCAATGTAGATATGGTTTACACATTCATTTTTACTGAAAGCCACTGACATCATATGAACCAAACTCTTTAATCTGACCATGTTGCTTCAAGAATAAGGCATAGGAGAAAAACCTTATTATTGTTTTCAGCGTTATTATGATATGTATTGGTGTTTTTTTGTAATTACAGTCACAAATGGATAGACTGTTATCAACGGATTATAAGATCCATCCTTGATCTAAAGTAGTGATGCGTATTTTCATCCTGCTTTAAATTTATAAACTAAGACATACAAGAATTAACACATACTAACGGGCAGAGACCCCGATCAAATGTAGTAAAGCCTAGGTAAATCCGAGTGTCGTCCCTAAGAGCTGTTGTGAAAAGAACTAAAGTACTTAATAAGATAAAAGGTTTGATAAAAGAGAATTGAATAATAATTATTAAATTCTAATCTCACAGACTTAGAATATAGAAATAGGAAGTAGGAAGATAAAGTCTTAACCAAGTTTATTAATGCATGTATTCAGGTTTATCGTACCATATATAGTGGCATAAAATTCACTAAGAGTCGAGGGTAAAGTCGTCTTAGCCTATCTTCCCTAGTATCCTCTCCAGAACCAAAGGCACGACCCTCCGTAAGTAAGCGGAGGATGTGGAATACTAGGTTGAGTCATTAAGTGCCAAATCTAATAGATCTCATTCGCTAGAAATCCGCCTCTCGGATCTTAGATTTCTCCTAACTTAAGTACCTCCACCGATAGGTGATCCTGTGGTCAATTAGCACACAAAGAATGGTTGTACTATGGCCAATTCCTTTCATTCTTTGCAATCTAGTTGGCGAGGGCCCTGTGGTCAATTTCCCAAGTTCACTAGATACTAGCAAGCTTTGAATACTACCGAAACTAGTGTAAAAATGAATGGACAAAGAAGATATCTATATAGAGAAATAAAAGAAAACAATTAACATATCTAAACTTGAATTAATAACATGAATTCATCCTATGATTACTAGAAAACATAAAAGAATCCAAACGCGAATACAATGATGGTTGTAGACTAGAACTTCATTCTTCAAAACTCCTAAGCCTAGCTTCTTCTTACGTGGTTGCTCTCCCAAACCCTAGTTCAGGTTTGGGAAAGGGAGATGATTTGTATAGCCAAATTCGAGTTGTATTTATAGGCGAGGACACGGCTCACGGCGTAACCTTGTTAAGTAGTTACGTCGTAGCTAGTGTTATCTTCATATGATTTTATCAATTCATGCTAATTACGACATAACTTAGTTGGGTGGTTATGCCGTAATCCTTGGCGGCAGCTGCTACGCCGTATTCATCATGTAGGGTTACGTCGTAATCTTATAGGGTTTGAGTTACGTCGTAATCTCCAGGTATAGCTACGTCGTAATCTTCATGTATCTCTAGGATCAATATTGTGTCTTCATTACGCCGTAACCCCATTGTCTGGTTATGGTGTAGTCTTCATGGTGTAAGAATACTTCTAAGTCTTTGATCTATTACAACGTAACATTTTTCCTAGTTACGTCGTAGTCTTCATAGTGTAGGAAAATGTCATTGCTTCATTGGTATTGAGTCCAAATTCGTCCAATGTCGCTACATACTCTATTAATAGTCCTGAAACGAAATATGGAGAGATAAGGCTCAACTAATAACAATTTTAAGCATAAATAGTCAATATAAAGGAGAAATTGACACTGAAGAAATCAGATTATTTGACGTCATCAAGTAGTGAATGAGAAATTCATTATTTATGGTTGGTAATTATTGAGTGAACTAATAGTTTAATCTTACCGTTTGTTGTTTTTTTGCATCGATAATTTAGGTAAACTAATAGTTTATGTTGGAATATTGATGGTTGGTTTACGATGTTACTATTGTTAGTTCAACTATTATAACATTTCATAAGTAACATAAAATGTTTATAAATTTGTCAACTTTTGAATTTTAAATATAAATTTTCACGTAAGGATCTTCATTTTATATTTCATATTTTCTGTTTATTTTGTATGTTTGGTTAAAATATATTTAGCGATTTGGTTGCTATAAATCCATTTATCTTTTATATTTGTAAGGGGTTGCTAATTGCATATATATCCAAAGCATACATAAAACCATTTATTATAAAAACTTGTACAAATGATATATATGCAATTATTCACTTTGAGAGGGATATATGCATTTTGCCTATTTGGGGTATGTGTTTGTAATACAACAATTCGAGCTTTTGCCATCTAATTTGCTGAGCTTTTTAGGTGAGCATAGTAGTTTTAAAATTAATTTAACAAAATAAGTACTTTTAAAAATATTTATAAAAGAAAGTTTTTACTATTACAGCAATTCAAACATGCATTCAGTTATCAAATGCATATGAATACAAAACTTATTCAGTTATCAAATGTCACTACATATATGAATACAAAACTCTAATATTAAGAACTTAAATCATCAAATTGCGCTTTTGAATTAAATGGAAGTTAAATTTGCAACATAGTTTAAATACCATCAAATGTCATTTTCTCAATTCCTTTTAAACATTAATTCAAAATTACTAGTTTCCTTTCTGATGTTAGAAGTTCAATTGCTTTAAACTCCAAACATTTATTTGTGGGAAGAACATTTCACTAGATGCTTGTCTTGGAGCAAATAAAGGAATAACTAGGAAGCCATTAAAAGAATTAAAACCATAATTATTGCACAATTCAAACGAAATTTTTGTTCGTTAGAACTCACCAAAATGTCTTTAGTGAAGCTCGAAGTCTATCAAGAGACACTGCCTCGTATATTCTATATATGCAGTCCCCACTTGGAACTAATCTTTTTTTTAACCATGTCAATCATTAATCTTCTCGTAATCCCCAGCCTTCCAGAATATAATTATGTGTTCTTCTGAAGATTAATGAGTTACCACAACTCTCGTAATCCCCAGCCTTCCAAAACTGTTTATCGCGAATAATAGGATCAAGAAATCCTTCAGGCAACTGAACTTCAGCTTTCGGCTTCTTCATTTGCCTCTCAACCGTACCATAAGTATCAAGATAATGCGTATTAGCACCATCAGAATATTCAGTTATCACTGAAATCGGTTCAATATCTTCCACGACATCACTCGACTCGTACTTCATCGTTTTCGTATCCATGAAACTCGACTTAGGGTTTCTAGTTGAAATCGTTTTCTGCAAAAAAAAAAAAAAAAAAAAACACAGGAGATCAATCAGAGAATATGTATTGAATAGATTATATAAAACGGTTATATATAAACATTTACTTTTACGCTTTTTGCACCCTTGTAAAGGTACAAGATTTACAAGTCCAAACAGTTAGGCTGGCCAAACAGCCTTTTTTGTAAACTTATTTTACCTTCAATAGTTAAATATAGAAACATTATGGGGACCTTTTAGCTGTCTGAACTGGCCTACTCAGTTACCCGTTTGACCCGCTTGGGTAAGATACAACAATAACTAACATATTTTGAATAAACTATATAACAAGCCGGTTGATCACATAATCCTCTTAATATTGCAATAGACATTGTTTGTCCTAAAAACGATACTGCATATGAAATTGATAAGCTTATACTTGATCTTTTGCCAGGAAAACCTACAATCTATCTAAGCCCTGACTCGATTATTCCGCATGCGAGTAACAAAGGTGATACATAAATTCTTTACCCATCAGAATATCTCAACATGCTTAACTTTAGTGGCTTCCCCAATTAAAAGTCGGTGCCCCAATAATGTTGCTCTGCAACATAACTCAAATGGAAGGTCTTTGTAATGGAACTAGGATCATCATCAAACAACTACTGCCAGGTATCATTGAGGCTGAAATTACTACTGGAATACAACGGATAATCCTGAATCACCACAGCCGATCTTTGGTCACGGAGAGTTGTATGTTGCATTGTCAAAGAGTCACATCAGCTAATGGTCTTAAAGTGCTTATCAAGGAACATAAAGGCAAGCCACCAAACAAATTAGAAGTTGATCAAGTGCTGTGATGAAACACATGTTGTAGCTGCAGTTTTGGCTCACAACTTATCATTTGCCTGAATGCCAGATTACTACTTCTACGGTAAACTTTCACTACTATTATCTGCTAACAATCCCCTTTTACCATATGCACTTATATGTTATCTTATACAAATGTAGATCAGGTTTTTGGGTTTTGTGATTATATAGAAGCACTCATTGTCACCTTTATGACGCAAATGAAGAAGTAAAAGAACCCTGACAAAAAAAAATTAACAAAATCCACCACATCATCAGGTAAGAAGACGTCAAAAAGGCATGTAGTTAACCGAGTTCTCTGACGATGCAGCATTTTTCTGTATCATATCTTGAAGCAAAATCGCTATAAATACGAAAGAAGTCCTAAATAATTAGGGAGCACAACATAAGAAAATACATGGATCATTTTGGGCTATGATTCTTTACTCGTAAAGCTTATGTAACCTAAGCACCAACTGCTATATGTAATACAAATGTTAGTATATTTGGTACCATGTGTTACTCATTCAGAATGCTATTCACGAGGCATTATGCATGGAAAGAGAACATCATTACTAACCTCCATCACTATGTTTGTCATTTTACATGTTTTATCAAAAGAGAACATGGCCATTATGCAGAGCACTTGTCAAAACAGCATGGAAGCATATTCATATGGTGATGGATCAACAAGTCTTCTTTCAGTTCTTTTGATACTGCTAAACTGTTCTTGATCATGTAGTGTATCTTTGTTTTCTTCTCACCCTTATATAGACAATTACCTATCTCAGTTTATTCATACATTTTTATAAACTAATAACAGGATGTGCATGATGAGTTATAAACCCGACAGCCTAATACTATTGGTTCGGTTGGTCAATAAGGACTTTAATGCACATGTTATATCAACTTTCAAATTGTCTTGTGTATTGTTGGTTAACAAGCACAATGTATTACATATTGCACTCTCTGGATACAAATTGTGTATCATTACTCATCGGCTGCTCAATATGGTTTTGTAACCCATCGTGCTGATGCTATTTTCGCTTTTGCTATTTTGTAGAACACAACTTCAATTGTTTTTTGTTATTAATATCGTTTGGAGTTTATGGTCTTTTTTTCTAAACAATACAGGTATTTCATACGGATGTTGGTTTTTTTCACAAATAAACATGCTATTATGATACATGATACTTGAAAACCAAAATATTTTATAGAGCTAGCCCATCGGGCGGGTCTTGAAGCTAGTAGTTAAATATAGAAACATTATGGGGGACCTTTTTAATTGTCTGAACTGGCCTACTCAGTTACCCGTTTGACCCGCTTGGGATAAGATACAACAATACCTAACATAATTTGAATAAAACTATATAACAAGCCGGGTTGATCACATAATCCTTTTAATATTGCAATAAAACACTTTGAGAACATTTAGAGTTTCATCATCAAACTATGACCTGTTACTACAAATTTAAGAAACGGTACATAGAGTTGCAATCATTCACTGCGTCCAATTTTTTTACTAAATTTAAGAAACGCTCACAGGGTAGAAGCTTATCGGGCCTGCAGTTGTACGATCAAACGGTTCAAAACACAGTGTAGCCATCATACCATTGTTTGTGCTGCCAACACAGCCACGCCCTTTTGGTCTTGGAACCTGCACAAAATTACAAAATCTTTTATATAAATGAAGAATTATGTCATTTCTAGCGAAATTGAAAAAAAAATAATAATAATCCAAAACAAGATTGGGTGTTGACCGCATTTATAGCCGATTTTTGGCAAATTTTAAAGTTTAGAAAAAAATACCGATTTAGAATTGCCTCCTCCTTTGCCACTGCTTTCAAGACCAAATCCATAACTAGGACTTGTGCCGCCTCGCGAGCCACCACCTCTGCCGCCTCCGGGACCACCACCTCCGGCAACACCGTCATCAATTGGCCAACTTGGATGCTGCACAAATCAAATATTAAAAACAACCATATATAAATAATAATGAGAGATAATAATGAAGTCGATCTTACCCAAGTTTCTGTCCAAATGGCGGTCTTGGCTGCAGTTGGGTTTGTTTCCAACTCTTTGGCACCGGCCAATGTTAGGGGTTGCTCGACGATGGGCCGGGGACTTTGAGCCTTTTCCTCAGACAGTTACAAATGACGGTCCACTTGTTAGAGATATAAGCGGCCCAATCAAACTCCCCTTGCCCTTCCGCCGCTAGAAGCATGATGGTACCATCCGTCATCATTTGATTCACAGCTTGTGTGAACAAAGTAAAACGGCCGGGTTCGGAGAACATCAAAGCATATATTCCAAAGTTGTGCCTCCATTCCCACCTCCTTCCCACGTTTTCAAGAACCTTGCGTGCCGTATTCTCAAAAATTTCAGCGCTCAGCTCCGTGCCCTCTATTTTCCTATTTTTAAGCAGAGCGCTATACCTTTCTCGGTACCCCATCAATATTGCAGAATACAACCAACGATTACGTGTTCCAAGTTCCCCCTGTTCATACAAATCAAATCCATCATGAATACCTACCAAATATAAATCAAAGTTTCTAAAATACCAACTTAAACGTTTTTTTTTTTCCAAAAGAACATTCAATTTGATGAAACCTCTATAACATTTTCCAAATAATTTAGAAATAATTTAGATCTACCTTAATGTTATATTTCCGAGACCACGTATTCCACCAATGATGATAAGATAATCGCCATGCCACATACCACACACGCCTTTCATGGCCAAAATCCATGGCTGGTCTTGATAATTTTTTAGTAAAACTCAAAAATTTATAAACTACTGTAAATGTTACTTAAAGTGTTTGGGTTTGAGTGAGTAGCTAGAGAGATATGAATGGCGTGATTTATATAGGGGGTAAGTGAGCCAATGGGAGTGAAGTGTGTGGATCGGGTAGGAGGGCCGTTGGATTGAAATAGATCTTGTGGCTGATAGAGATTTGTGTTTGTTATTGTGTGGTGAAGGTGAAGAGGGAGGTAAAATAGTAGTTGAATGGTTTTATTTCTTTCAGGGTTGGTAGTTGAATGGTTTTAACTAACTGGCTTTTGAAAATACTCCATGATTCACAACATGGTGGTGTCTAGCTTTGGACCACAATATTTTATGTTTCTTTGTGTTCAGTTCTATTAATACATTGTGACAGTTATATTAGCTTGATTTTAGGATTCTATATTGATATGTTTGTTGTGTTTTCTTGGGTCCTATCCTCCTTTTAATTATCTTAATTATTTGAGGTGGGGCGCGTTGTATTGTATGGTTTTTTTCCTTCGGGGTTTCGTTATATTATGTTGCCTTTTCAAAAAAAAAAGATCAGTGTTGATAGGCCAAACTATTAAATGTATATTAAGTTTTAATAAAGAAACAAATAGCCATACGAGCGAACTTTGCAATTTAAGATTGTCATATGGTTATTACGTCGGCGTTGCCCAAACCTTGGCGGGCACTTGATATTTATCGCCATACCTGTTTCGCGTTAAGCGTGAAAAACCATTGATGATTTGACGGCAGAAAGCGGTTGGATCGCATACAATGATAACGAAACCAACGTTATCACATATTGTGAGTCGTCTCTTTCTCGGGATCGGCGACGCAATGCTTTGTTGAACCCGCAAAAAAGGCGGATCGATTTAGAAGAAAAAAAGAAATTAATATAGTTCATGGATTTAAAGCGAAATTACGAACCTAAATGGTAAGTACGTAGGTACCAAAATGATACTGGGATACACATTCAGACAAAAGTGTGTATACGACTCAGACAGGGTGCGAATAAAAAAAAGCCTAAACATCCGCAATGCCTGCAAATCTAGTGATATGGCCCGCCAAGGCGCGGACGGTCACAACTTTAGTCAAATCGGTAGGGCGAAACGATGAGGTCGAGAGAATACATACGCCATGGCTGCAACTTTAGCAAGTTTTCAGACTTGTTTCGTCACCTCAAACCTGCCCGTTCCAGCCCCAACACGCACCCGTGGCAGCTCCTAATTTGGCCCCCAATTCCACACCCATTTCAGGTCCATAGCCGTGAGAACCCTTATATACTCCTAGTAATGCATATTGTGCAACATATCAATGCAACATGACATTTTGAATTACTAAATTTTGTATTTAATGCAAAAGAGTATAATAGTAAAAGTCAATTTTATATTATTTCTAATTTTTAAAATAAATATTGTTTTTAAAAACATTCAATTTTCTTTTTTTTGTTTTTTTTTTTATTTGCTTTTTTTTCAACATGCATGTTTTAAAACTGACATAGTGCATATGTGTTTTTATGAATTAATTTTATTATTTTGGTTTTGGAATAATTTTTTCGACATACATGTTTTTCAAATGAAAAGATACATATGTGGTTTTAGATCATGTAAATTTATAACAACCAAGAACATAATGTTAAACACAAAATTCGATATAGATTGAAATACAATTAAAATACAAATTTATAATAAGAAGAAATGCATGAATATAATCTATCTTTACACTTGTGCACTAACAATAATTAACGTAAACGGACATATGTGTTTGAAGTTTCTAATCAGATTATTTTTGAGCATGTGTGCATGTCTTTCAAAAACATACATGCACGCCTTCCAAGAACATATATGTATTTCCAATATGTGTGCACGCCTTCAAAGAACGTCACGCCTAGAAAAAATAATAGCCAAAATTAAAAACTTTTAAATTAAAACTCGAGATAACATAACACACATGGACAAGGTTAAACTAACAAACAAAAATAAATAGGAGATTTTTTTTATGTATGCAAAACATATATAATCCAATCACAATACATATATGTTTAATAATTCATACACAAAACATATATGTTTTATACGTAAACATATATGTTATCGACAAGTATTACCTCCGATGATTATTCAAACTTTGTGTTTCACGGATAGAAATCGCACAAGATGGATCATATTCATCATCTTATTCCGGGGACATGACTATACAAGAGATCGACAACATTCAAATTCATCATAACTGGGTCAATCTAAGCTTATACTCAATCTAAAATGCGTCAAATCAGAATACTAAAATTGTAGCTAAATCGGAAGCGAAAATTAAACGGGTCAAAAGTAGCCTCAAGCGTATGTGTATATAAATTAAATAAAACCTTAGCGGTAAAATAAGCGAGGTTTTCCTATTCATGCTACCTGGGAAGGGGTTCTTTAACTCAAATGCGGCCTAGTGAGATTTGAGCCAAGGCCTCTTGTGAGGACATCGAGGTACCTAACCACTAGACCACCTTGGTGGTGGTTAATTAAACCTTCTAAATTCTTCTCTTTATTTTAGATAACTATTTTCATGATATAGTTTTTGCGATAATAATAAATACATTAATTGGTTACAAAAATTTTAAAAGTGAATACACAAAAACATGCTTCTGGATTAGGAATAAAAAAATTCCCATTCTAACTCGAATCCGTTTCGACCCATTACCCAACCCGTGTAAGAGCCATTTTGTTACCTCTAGACTAGTCACCAGTTTCCAGTGATCATATGTTAGCTTTTGTAAAAATTATGTTACAGCTCCAAAAACACTTTATTAGAAACATAAGAATTATTTGTGATAGCATAGCTTTTGAAATCATATTTAGCAAATTAAATATTTATAAAACTTAAAAAAAAATGTTTGAGGGTAGGCCAACCCCACCCACGTGTTTTTTTTACCTGAACCATTTTAATCAAGAAAAAACTTATTTGTGTTGTAAGTTATTATTTTTTTTTTTAGTTCGTATTTTTGTTAACCGTTAGACGCGTTATTAACTAAATGGGCTAACTAATTAACATGTAATGGACTTGTTATAATTGGTAAAAGTCCACACGAGCCCAATAAGCCCATGGAATGGGTGGGTCGAACTAAGCAAAGAGAGGAGGTTGAACTAAGCAAAAGAGAGGAGGTTGAGTTTGACTTGGAGTCTAAAATAGTTAAGGTTTAAACTCCTCTCTCCCTTGTGGTTTTGATCGGCACCCTAGTTCAAGGGTTTCGATCGACTCAATATAAACCAAAAGAAAAGCGTGCTTCGTTGGTGATTCGTGAGTTAAGCACTACCATGCTAGCGTTCTTGTTTGATGTGTAGTGTATACTACAATAGAGAACAACTCATTATAGTTGTTATGTGTTTTGATCCAAGAAAGATTAAGAACAAGATTAAAGAGAATCATTTGTCTTAGTAATTCAAGTGATCAAAGTTAGTAATTTATGTAAATTATAAAAAGTTTTTTTTATTTCTTGTTTTTTCCCAAGTTTAAAATTTAAATTTTTTAAAAGTTTTTTTGGTTTTAAAAAAAATTATTTTTTAAAAGCCTTTTTTTTTTTTTGGGTAAAAAATTTTAAATATTTTTTGTTATTTTAAAATTTTTCCTATTTTAAAAAAAGTAACCCCAAATTTTTAAAAATACCGTCCCTTTAAATTTTTTTTTTTTTTTAAATAAATTTTTTAAATTTTTCTTTTCCCTTTTAAACATATTTTTTGGGGGAAAAATTATGTTATTAATTTTTAAATAAAAATTCTAGAAAAATTTTTTTCAAAAATTTTTTACCAAAAATAATTAAAAAAATAAATTTTTTAAAATTTTTTTCCTTTAAAAAAAATCCCAAATTTTAAATTTTTGACAAAATTTCCCTTTTAAAAACAAAATTTTTAAAATTTTTCAAATTTTGCCCCATTTTTTTAAAAAAAAAACCCCAAAATTTTTACCCAAAATTTAAATTTTTAAACCCAAAAACCCAAATTTAAACAAAATTTTAAACCCTTTAAAATTTTTCTTTTAAACAAAAAATTTTTTTTAAATAAAAACCCCTTTTCTTTTCTTTTAATCCCCGGGTCTTTTTTTCCTCAAATTTTTTTTTCCAAAATTAAAATCTTTTTTTAACAAACTTTTATTAAATTTTGGCCCTTTTTAAATTTAAAATTTTAAAATTTTAAAAAATTTTTGCTTATTTTTTTTTTTAAAAAGGGGTTTTGGGTTGGGTCCCAATTTTTTTTTTTCTTTATAAATTGGATTTTAAAAAACCCCAAACATTTCTTCCAAAAATAAAAACCAAATTTAAACCCAAAAACCCCCAAAACCCCACCAAAAAAAATTTTCCCCACCAAATCCCTTTTTGGCAAAAAAAAAATTTTTGGTTTCAAATTTTTTGAAGTGGTTTTAATGGGTTAAAGGGAATTTTTTTTTGGTTTAAAATTTTAAATTTTTTTTTAAATTTTTTGGGAAAAATGGTTTTTTTTTTATTTGTTTTAAATTTATTTAAATTTATTTGGAATGTTTTTTTGGGGTTTAAAACAAATTAATTTTAAATTTTTAAAAATTTTTTAAAAAAAATTTAAAATATTTTTATTTCCCTCTTTAATTTTTTAAAACCTTTTTTTTTCCACATTTTAAAACCCCCAAAACCCCAAAATCCCAAAAAAAAACCTTTTCCCCCATTTCCCTTTTTAAAAAAACCCTACCTTTTAAATTGCCCACCTTTTTTAGGGTTTGGGGCCCCAAATTTTGGTTTTTGTTTTGCCCTTTTTGTTTCTTTTTTAAATTTTTTTCCCTTTTTTTTTAAAATTTTTAAAGTTTTTTTTTTTTGGTTTTTAAGGTGTTTATTTTTTTTTAATGTTTTTCCTTTTTTTTTTTTATTTTTTTTTCTTTTTTTTATTTTTTTTATTTTTTTTTTTTTTTTTTTTTATTTTAGTCTATTTTTAAGTTTTACTTTTTTGTTTTTTATCTTTCCTTTTTTTCTTTTCTTTTTTTTCCCCCCTTTTTTTTCTTTCAAAACCCGGGTTTTACAAACCCGTAAAACAAAATAATTTCAAAAATAAAAAAAAAACGTTTTTTTTAAAAAAAATAAAAGGGTTAAAAAAAATTTAAAAAAAAAGAGGAAAACAAAAAGGGGAAAAATTAAAACTAAAAAGGGCCCAAAAGGAAAAATTTAAACCAAAAAAGGGGGAAAATAAAAAAAAGGGGAAAAAAAAAATTTTAAAATTTTAAAAAAAAAAAAAAAATCCGAAAAGGGCGTTAAAAACCCAAAACGGGAAAAACGTTTGCCGGTTTTTAAAAAAAATTTTAAACTTTTTAAAAAAAAAAACCCATTTTTAAAAGGTTTTAAAATTTTTCCACCGGGAAAAAAGGGTAAAGGCCCCCTTTTTATGCAATTTTAAAAATTTTTTTTTTTAAAAAATTTTAAAAAAAAAAATAAATTTTTCTTTTTCCCCCTTTTAGCCGTTTTATACGTAAACATATATGTTATCGCCAAGTATTACCTGCAATGATTATTCAGACTATGTGTTTCACGGATAGAAATCGCACAAGATGGATCATATTCGTTATCTTTTTCCGGGGACATGACTATACAAGAGATCGACAACATTCAAATTCATCATAACTGGGTCAATCTAAGCTTATACTCAATCTAAAATGCGTCAAATCAGCAATACTAATTGTAAGATAAATACGGAAACGGAAATTAAACTGGGTCAAAAGTAGCCTCAATCGTATGTGTATATAAATTAAATAAAACCTTCTTAACCGGGTACAATAAACGAGGTTTTCCCTATTCATGCTACCTTGGGAAGGCGAGTTCTTTAACTCAAATGCACCTACTGAGGTTTGAACCTAAGACCTTTTGTGAGGACATCAGGGTACCTAACCACTAGACCACCTTGGATGGTTTATACCCCATTTGACTAAATTTTGACCTATTTTTATTATCTCAAATTTTGTGAGCCTATAATGTGCAAATACCAATGTTTTTTCATTCAAGTTATTAACTTTTCACTCATTGATAACACTCAGATTGTGCATGTTTTTAGTAGCATTTTGTGTACTTTTATATCTGTTATTTGGTTATATTTGCGTGATTTTAGTACTTCATCGTATCTAGAGATGTTCGCCTAGTATTTATAACCAAGTGTGGAAATGGAGGAAAATGTGGAAATATGCGCTAATCAAGATTCCGCCTCAAGAAAGCTAAATCCCAAGTACCTTTGAAGACCTTAGTGATTGAAGAACCAAGTTCTACAAGTCCGAGTAAAGAGTGATGATCAAGTTTCATATCTCGAAGATCCAACCGGATCCGGTTACACCTTCACCGGATCGGTTGGAATTTGGTCGAATTAATGTTTTTGCCATAACCGACCGATCGGTCGCAACCCGCAACCGGATCGGCGGTGTGTTATTATTGAAGGCCGGCGGATCGGTTGGTCGATGACCGATCCGGTTGGAGAAGCTGCAGATTGTCAAATCTTCATCACTAAGCTTCCCTTTGCATCCAAACGATTCTAGGTCCTTCTCTTGGTGTATTCTAGTCCCTTCCTTACTCCTTGGAGGCCAAGTCAAGCATTTAACACCCTAGGCCTTGGAATTAGTATAAATAGAGGCTAATTGTGAGCATATGAGACACACTTCAATTACAAAGCTCTCTACTCATCAAACCAAGCCTTAACCTCCGAAATACGTCCTTAGAAATCCAGAGAAGTTTGGAGTTCCGAAGTTCCATCTTTGAGGCCAAAACACTAAGAAGTCCACCACGATCCTTTGGGAATCATTACTTCATCATTTGTAATCTTATTCCAAGCATTGTAAGACTTTTAATCATGTTTTCTAATGATCAAAGTTATGAGTTTATGTTCATGTTTGCTATGAGTGGCTAGTTTCTTTATACACTTGCTTAAATGATGTTGATTATCATATGATTAGTTAGTGATTGTGTTAACATGTTTTAATTCAATTTCAAGTTAATTCTAAGATCCAATTGTGCTAAAGTTTCATAGTGACATTTGTTAATCAAGTTTGGCTAATTGGTAATAATCGTTGGGGTCGAAAGAACTTCGTGTTATTCAACTAGTCATAATCATTTTGTCTATGGATGATTGTTTTTACCCATTATTCTTGATTATACAAAGGAACCAAGGTGTGGTTGTAATAGAAACGCTTTTTGATTATCAAATTGGGTTGGTTGGAAACATCTAAATGGTCGTAAGATTAGTTGTTGAGAATCAATTGTAGCCTTTTGTCTATGATCGGGTACCTTTTGTATTGACCATTTCTTAAGCAATTTGATGAACAAGTGGATGTTTTTGTGTTTAAGTTTATTGATGTAGACTTATGAAACTTGAATTGATCTTGAATTGATTGGTTAAACTTAATGCTTGTTTTATAAACTAAAATCTTGACTTAAGGTTTAACTTGTAAAAACAATAGATTAGTTTTCAACTAATTATCACAACCAACATGTTAAGTAGTTAACACAATCACATTAATCTATGTTATGATACTAGTTTAAGCAAGTGTAGTTTTAATCATCGAATTTCATTATATCTATTTGCTTTGTTATATGTTTTGATAGACTCAGTTAATTCAAACTTGTGCTCGATTCACTCAAATCCTCGCGAACGATCCCGACTTACCTTCATAATCTTGCTATAACGGACGAGTATACTTGCTCGTATGTGTTATTGGTAATATTGGTAATTCACCTTTTATAAATTTAAAACTTGCACCAACCGGCACATCAAGTTTTTGGCGCCGCCGGGATTTGATTATGTTTAACAAGTTTTGAATTTCCTCACCGATTTAAAAAATATATATATATATATATATTTCACGAAACCTTAACCGAATCCGGTTGCCCTCAACCGAATCGGTTACGAGTTTACCATCATTCATTAGGTCTAACCGATCGGTCGCATCCCCGAACCGATCCGGTTACCTTCCTCTCCATATAAACTGTTTTCGTTGTTTGTCCGTGTGTTTAGATATTGCTCGGATTCTCTAGGACATTGTATGAACACTCGAGCGTGGAATAGAACCAATTACACCTCTTACCAACCCGTAACGTTTGATTCGAAGAAGGAGAACACGTTTCATACCATTGGAAAATCGTGTACCAAGAGTACCAAACCCACCATTTGATAACCTCATTGAAGCCAAAGTTGTTTACAATCCTTTCACCAATTTACCTTTTCCCATGGCGGACGATCAACCTATGTGGGAACCAATCGAACCGTAGCACCAACACCGAAAGTGCTATTGTTGCTATTAACCTTGGTGACAACTTCACCGTGAAGGACATCACCTTTCAATGATCAAAGACCGACAATTCGATGGCGTGCGCTGGCCGATCCGCATAAGCACATTGCCGAATTCATCGAAATTTGCGGCATGTTCCGTTATGGCGACACCGATGTCAATGCCATTAAACTCAAACTTTTCCCATCATCACGCGGAGATGCTAAAGTATGGTACAATGAATTAACCTCGGGAATCATCAATACTTGGGAGGAGATGAGGCAAGCTTTTGTAAGCCGATTCTTTCCACCGCCATGTTTGATCGATTAATGGGAGAAATTCGTGCTTTCAACCAAAACCCAAACGAATCACTTGTCAAGCTTGGCTTCGAATGAAAGATTTGCCGTAGTTGTCATGGACATGGGCTATCAAAGGAACCATTATCCAAATCTTTTACCATGGACTGGATGAAATCTCTCAAGGCATCCTTGATCTTTGGAGGAATTTTCTCTATAAAACTCCCAACGATGCACATCAATTGCTCAAGATCGAGTACTTCTCAAACTTGATTGGTCCAAAGATTCCAAAACGAAACCTCTCCGAAAAACCATTGCTTTTGTCGAAAATACCGATACCTCAAAACTCATGGAGAAGATGGAAGCGTTAACCTCACAAATCAACTCGCAATACAAGGATATCAAAGATGAGATGAAAGACATGCGAGACGGATGCAACAATTGTGGAGGAAATCACCCATCGTCCGAGTGCGACGATAAACCTATGGGTGGACCAAAAGAAGGAGAAGCAAATTACGTTCAAGGAGGATACCGTGGAGGAGGATATCGTAGTAATTATTACGGTCGAAATTCTGGAAATTGGCAAGATCGCCGACCAAGGGATGACAACCGTGATTCTCAACCACGAACTGACGATCCACCACCACAAAATTCCGACAAAAAGACAGAAGAAACCGAATTCGAAAAAACCATGAGAGAATTCGTGGTCGGTCAAAATCCGCAAATGATTTTATAAAAATCAATTTTTCAATCTCAAAGCCAAAGTTGAGCAAGGACGGAAAAATCATCAAGCATTTATCCAAGATCTTGAAAACAAGCTTGCACTTTCGACCAACATTCCTCTAGACCATCTCGGTTCATTGCCAAGTAACACTCAATCCAATCCAAAACCATCAAATGATAAGACGCATCGTCCACCCCAAACAAGAAATGAACATATCAATGTCGTTACAAGAAGTGGTCTCGCACGATCCACCACCTAATCCTAATACTCCTGTCACCGTTGATAGTGAGGATGAAAACGAAGAACCAAACACAACTCAAACCACCAAAAAGAAAGACATTCCACCCGTCAAAGCGTATACACCGAAAATTCCTTATCCTCAACGCCTAAAGAAAGAAAAGATGGAAGAGCGTTATAAGAAGTTTATCGAAATAATCAAAGAAGTTAGACTCAATGTTCCTCGTTGATGTTATAGCGGAATGCCCAATTATGGGAAATTTTTGAAAGAACTTAATAACAAAAGCAAGCTTGAGCAAATATCGCAACTTTTCTTAACGAAGAATGCTCACTATAGTTCAAAACAAAATTCCACCAAAACTCGGAGATCCTGGGAGCTTTCTTATTCCATGTACTTTCGGGAATAACGTTAAATGTGATGCTTTAGCCGATCTTGGCGCAAGTATCAATTTGATGCCTTATTCACTCTATTCCAAGTTGTGCAACAACAGCCTGAAACCAACAAAAATGAGCATCCGATTGGCAAATCATTCCTATCAATATCCTGTGGGAATAGCTGAGAATATGCTTGTTCAAGTCGGTAAATTCATATTTCCCGTGGACTTTGTAATTTTGGAAATGGAAGAAGATAGTAAAGTCCCACTCATTTTAGGAAGACCTTTCCTAAACACCGCCGACGCAATCATCAAAGTTAAAGGAAAAGAACTCAACCTTGGAGTTGGGGAAGATCGAATCACTTTTCTTATCGATAAAGCAATGCGCTACCCACATTCCAGTGATGACACTTGTTTTAACGTCGATGTTATAGATGAAGTCACTGATGAGGAATTAGATGCATTACTGAACGAATCCGATCCATTCATGACTACTTCTGAAAAAATCAATGAAACAGATTCTGACAAAGAGTTTGATGATTTCATGAAAGTAGAATTCGAAGGAGATAACTCAGAAGAAGAAGAAATAGAGGAAGAGGAAGAAAATTTTGAGGAAATCACTTTCAATGAAAAATGCGAATAAAATCCTCTATCGAAGAACCACCCACGGATCTCGAACTCAAACCTCTCCCAAATCATCTTGAATATGCTTATACGGAGGAGAACTCACTTCTTCCAAAGAGTCATATCTTCATTGCTCGAGGATGATGAGAAAGAAAGTTTAGTTTCGTACTCAAAATCACAAACAAGCTTTTGCTTGGAAAACATCGATATCCCAGAATTAGTCCTAATTTTGCAAACACAAAATCAATTTTGAAGAAGGATTAAACCGTGGTAGAACGTCAACGTAGACTCAATCCCAACATGAAAGAAGTTGTTAAAAAGGAAATCATTAAACTTCTTGATCCGGAATCATTTACCCAATTGAGGATAGTCCTTGGGTAAGCCCTGCTCACCGTGTTCCAAAGAAAGGAGGAATGACGGTTGTAACTAATGAGCGAAATGAGCTAGTTCCAACTAGAACTATACCGGTTGGCGTGTTTGTATTGACTATCGTAAGTTAAACAAAGCCACCGTAAAGGATCACTTTCCGCTCCCGCTCATGGATCAAATGCTTGAAAGACTAGCGGAAATAAATTCTTTTGTTTCCTCGACGGATTTTCGTGATATTTCCAAATTCCCATCGATCCTAACGATCAAGAAAAGACCACCTTTACTTGTCCTTTTGGAACCTACGCATATCGGCGTATGCCTTTTGGTCTCGCAATGCACCCACGACTTTTCGTGAGGTGTATGATCGCCATATTCCAAGACATGCTAGAAACCTCCATGGAAGTTTTCATGGATGATTTTTCGATCTTTGGAGATTCATTCAAGCTTGCCTTTCTAATCTCGATAAAATGCTCGAAGATGCTAAGTTCGCATCTTGTTCTCAATCGAGAAATGCCACTTTATGGTAATCGAAGGAATTGTGCTTGGCCACAAAATCTCTAGTGCCGGAATGGAAGTCGACAAAGCAAAGGTCGATGTCATCTCAAAACTTCCACCACCAACCAACGTTAAAACCGTTAGAAGTTTTTAGGACATCTTGGTTTTACCACGATTCATCAAAGATTTTTCCAAAATATCTCGTCCAATGACAAAACTTCTTGAGAAAGAATCTATCTTTGACTTCGATGTCGATTGCATAAAATCTTTGAATCATTGAAATCGCAACTTACTAGTGCTCCAATCATGGTTTCACCTAATTGGTCACTACCTTCGAACTTATATGCGACGCAAGCGATTTTCTTGTTGGAGCTGTTTTAGGACAACGAAGGAAAACACTTTCGCCTATATATTTTGCCAAAGAAGACACCGAATAGTGCCCACAAAATTATACCGTCACCGAAAAAGAATTACTAGTCATCGTTTTTGCCTTTGACAAATTCGATCATATCTTGTGCTCTCAAAGCGATCGCTTTTACCGATCATTCAAGACTCAAATATCTGCTCACCAAGCAAGATGCTAAACCACGCCTTATTCGATGGATTTTGTTACTCCAAGAATTTGACATCGAAATCAAAGACAAGAAAGGAGAGAGAATCTTGTCACGATCACTTATCTCGTCTCGAAAATCCCAATCTTGAGGAGTTGAAAGAAGAAGAAATCGATGATTATTTTCCGATGAAACTCTTATGACCATCGACGAAATGACGATCCTTGGTTTGTCGACTTTGCAAACTACCTCACGGAGGAATTTCGAAAAGGACTAACTCATGCTCAAAGAAGCAAATTCTTTTCTAACTCAAATACTACTTTTGGGAAGAGCCATATCTTTTCAAAATGTGTCCGATGGGATGATCTCAAGATGTATTTTGGTTCGAAACTCGTAAAATTCTTGACGAATGTCACCATGGCTCAACTGGGGACATTATGGTCCTTCCACCACGCCTAAGAAAGTTTTGATGTCGGATTCTATTGGCCAACAATATTCAAAGAAGCACATACACTTGTTCAAAAGCGTGACGCTTATCAAAGAACCACCAATCTCTCTCAAGGGATGAAATGCCATTAACAAGCATTCAAGTGTGTGAAATATTCTATATTTGGGAATAGATTTCATGGGACCTTTCCTAAATCCCACAAATTCGAATACATTCTCGTTGCTATAGATTACGTGTCCAAATGGGCGTGTCAAGCTTTACCAACAAATGATGCTCGTGTCGTCGTTAATTTTCTCAAAAGCTTTTCGCTCGTTATGGAATTCCCAAAGCACTCATAAGCGATCGTGGAACTCATTTCGCAATCAACAAATGGAAAACCATGAAAAGATATGGAGTTCATCATCGATTTGCATCGCTTATCATCCACAAACTAGTGGTCAAGTCGAAAATACCAACAGAGCTCTCAAAAGAATCTGGAAAAACCGTAAAAGACAATCCATCTTTATGGGCAAGAAAACTTGATGATGCTCGTGGGCATTTCGCACGGCTTATAAAACACCAATTGGTACAACTCCGCATGACTCACTGTATGGGAAGACTTGTCATTTGCCGTTCAAGTTGAACATCATGCTTATTGGGCGCCGACAATGTAACACCGATCTCAAAATAGCCGGAGAGAAAAGATTTACGCAATTGCACGAACTCGATGAATTAAGACTCAAGCTTATGAAAACTCCAAAGCGTATAAAGCGAACAAAAGCTTATCATGATAAAAGCTACAAATTCGAAAAGAATTCAAAGCCGGAGATAAAGTTCGCTTTTAACATGAAATTCAAATTCAAAGCTCTAAGTTACAACCAAAATGGTTTGGACCATATGTCGTTAAACATGGATATCCATCGGGTATGTCGAACTCTATGACAAACAAGGTGGAAGTTTCATTGTTAATGGACACCGAATCAAGTTATACTACGACAAGGAGCAAACGAATGAAGTTTCGATTCTTGGCGGTGTCCCGAGACACCATGAGAATGAATTGAAACTATCACCTTTGTAGCACCATTTCTGGAAGAATTCCACAAATTGTTCCGTGGAAACCAATCTTGAATTAAATCTGGGACGATATTGAAGATACTTGGTGAAGAATTCATGTACATCCCCAAACTCTAAAATGTTCAAAGTCGCCCTTGCATTGAATAAATCGGGAAGAATCGAGTCGGTGATGACTCAGTAATAAAACAAGCGCTTCTCGGGAGGCAACCCGTGTGTTTCAGATTTGATTTTTGTGGTCACTCCCAAAGTCTTAACCTTTGGTTGAACTTAAGTGTGGGGTGCCATCCTTTAATAAAACCTTTTGTTTGTTTATAAGATTGTGTGGAGGTGATGATTTCTCCAATGGACGCCAGAATGAAGAAAGAATTTTAAGTCGATAAACTCGTTGACATATCGGTTTCATCTCTATTTTCCTATTTCTATACTTTGAAGTTCGTTTTCATTGAGGACAATGTCTAACTTAAGTGTGGGGGGTGAATAGGAAAATTAGAGGTTTCATGCTTAAATTTAAAATTTTGCTTGCCCTTGTGATCTAGTTGTTTTCACACTTTTAGGATTATCTATTAGAATAACCGGATCATTCCTTTGGTAAACCGGTAATATTTGAAACTTCGAGATGTGTTCCGATTACTATTGCAATCCATTCCGGATCGATAAACATTTGCTAGCACATATTATACCCTTTCCACTAAATTGTGAGGATTTGAGCCTATTTCTTATTAGCATACATCTTTTATGCTTAGATCTTTTGTTATGAGTGTGCGGTGATTTTATTTATTCTAGAACTTGTGCTTGTAAATCATTACCGCATCAGCAGTGAGATGGCATTCGTGCGATATAAGTGAATTCGTGTGATAAAGAGGCACCTTAGGATTTAACCCAAATGGCCTTCCATTTTACATCTAATGATATATTAGCTAGCCTCATTGGTTAGTTAACCACCCACATGGACCCATTTGTAGTGCTCATTTTAGCACTAGATACCCCTAGTTACACCTTCCGAGCCATCCTTTCGTTTTGCTTCAACCGTAAAATACAAAAAGATTTTACATTTTAAACCTTAGCCTATCTCATATCAATGTCTAAACGGTTGGTTGCTAGTTTCATGGAAAGTGAAGATTGTTCAAATGATTATGAGTACCACATCTTATGTGATTGATTGAGCCATGAGTTTTTTTAAAAAAAAAAAAAAAAAAAAAAAAAAAAAGTTCGTGTTGAAAGTATGGAAATAATAGCCAATGAGCTATGATCGTAGAATAATTGTCATGGCAAAGTGAAAAGCTGTGGAAAGTGGAAAAGAAGAAAGCAAAGCTATAATCGTTTATTTGGTTCGTGGAATGTTTGGTAGCTAGCAACACGGGAATTAGACTTGATTTCATTTTATTTTTACACCAATTTCATTAACATTCCCATACCTTATCCATACCCTTAACCCTTAGCCTTTCATTATAACCCGAATAAAAGCCCTCTTTAGATGTTTTTACTTGGTGCTCACGCCACGTCGGTGGAGTTTTGTTTCTTGTACAAGCTTATGGTAATAATCTAATCATGACTGAGCAATGAGTGTGATTTATCTTGTTACTCCACTAAAATGAGTGATTGAGTGAATTATATTCCATTATTTTTCGTGAGGTGTTTTGAAATGTTAATCATGCAAGAAAATCATTGGATATTGTCAAACATCTTGATGTTTCACCTTTATAAGCATAATTGATGAATCTTCTCTCGTATTTATACTTGGTTGATTTGCATCACATTTTTTCATAATCACTATCTTGTACCAGTGGATGTTTTTCCTAGATTTGCTTGAGGGCAAGCAAAGTTTAAGTGTGGGGGAATTTGATAACACTCAGATTGTGCATGTTTTTAGTAGCATTTGTGTACTTTTATATCTCGTTATTTGGTTATATTTGCGTGATTTTAGTACTTCATCGTATCTAGAGATGTTCGCTAGTATTTATAACCAAGTGCGGAAATGGAGGAAAATGTGGAAATATGCGCTAATCGAAGATTCCCGTCTCAAGAAAGCTAAATCCCAAGTACCTTTGAAGACCTTAGTGATTGAAGAACCAAGTTCTACAAGTCCGAGTAAAGAGTGATGATCAAGTTTCATATCTCGAAGATCCAACCGGATCCGGTTACACCTTCACCGGATCGGTTGGAATTTAATCGGAATTAATGTTTTTGCCATAACCGACCGATCGGTCGCAACCCGCAACCGGATCGGTTGGTGTGTTATTATTGAAGGCCAGCCGGATCGGTTGGTCATATGACCGATCCGGTTGGAGAAGCTGCAGTTGTCAAATCTTCATCACTAAGCTTCCCCTTTGCATCCAAACGATTCTAGGTCCTTCTCTTGGTGTATTCTAGTCCCTTCCTTACTCCTTGGAGGCCAAGTCAAGCATTTAACACCCTAGGCCTTGGAATTAGTATAAATATAGGCTAATTGTGAGCATATGAGACACACTTCAATTACAAAGCTCTCTACTCATCAAACCAAGCCTTAACCTCCGAAATACGTCCTTAGAAATCCAGAAGTTTGGAGTTCCGAGTTCCATCTTTGGAGGCCAAAACACTAAGAAGTCCACCACGATCCTTTGGGAATCATTACTTCATCATTTGTAATCTTATTCCAAGCATTGTAAGACTTTTAATCATGTTTTCTAATGATCAAAGTTATGAGTTTATGTTCATGTTTGCTATGAGTGGCTAGTTTCTTTATACACTTGCTTAAATGATGTTGATTATCATATGATTAGTTAGTGATTGTGTTAACATGTTTTAATTCAATTTCAAGTTAATTCTAAGATCCAATTGTGCTAAAGTTTCATAGTGACATTTGTTAATCAAGTTTGGCTAATTGGTAATAATCGTTGGGGTCGAAAGAACTTCGTGTTATTCAACTAGTCATAATCATTTTGTCTATGGATGATTGTTTTTACCCATTATTCTTGATTATACAAAGGAACCAAGGTGTGGTTGTAATAGAAGCGCTTTTTGATTATCAAATTGGGTTGGTTGGAAACATCTAAATGGTCGTAAGATTAGTTGTTGAGAATCAATTGTAGCCTTTTGTCTATGATCGGGTGTAGACTTATGAAACTTGAATTGATCTTGAATTGATTGGTTAAACTTAATGCTTGTTTTTATAAACTAAAATCTTGACGAAGGTTTAACTTGTAAAAACAATAGATTAGTTTTCAACTAATTATCACAACCAACATGTTAAGTAGTTAACACAATCACATTAATCTATGTTATGATACTAGTTTAAGCAAGTGTAGTTTTTAATCATCTGAATTTCATTATATCTATTTGCTTTGTTATATGTTTTGATAGACTCAGTTAATTCAAACTTGTGCTCGATTCACTCAAATCTCATGAACGATCCCGACTTACCTTCATAATCTTGCTATAACGGACGAGTATACTTGCTCGTATGTGTTATTGGTAATATTGGTAATTCACCTTTATAAATTTAAAACTTGCACCAACCGGGCACATCACTCATTTTAAAAAGTCAAATCATTTTTTTAAATGTAACATTTGACTAATTTTTTAATTAATTGGGTTTTTGTTTATGTTTGTGTTTCTTTGTTTAGATCATACGTAAAGCGTATAAGTTGTTCAAATAATTCGAGTAGTATATTTGTTAAAAAGTATGCTACATTATTATAATTCAGTATTTTATAGACTTACATTTTAGTGTTTCAAAATGATGATTCGTGTTATTTTTTTTTATTTTTTTTATTGTTATTATTATTATTATTTATAAATGCTAGAAATTGTTTTGCTTTAATTAAAAAGAATGTCATTTTTTACCGAAGACAACTCAAATTCAAGTGGTGTCGACGCTCACTATTTTTATGGAACGGAAGAAACTCAATTTTCTACATGAACATCATCTGTTTTTTTATCGATGTGGCACAATAAACCATAAATAATAAACATTTACATTATTTTAGTAAACTTAATATTTTAGTAAAACGAAAATAGGTGGTCACTAATTCGACAACATTTGTTGGAAGAGTTAGATTTTCTCGAGCTAAATTACACGGTTATGTGGCCAGTTATATCTATATCCCCGACACAAAATGGACTTGCAATAATTGGTAAAAGTCCACACGAGCCCAATAAGCCCATGGAATGGGTGGGTCGGCCGAACTAAGCAAAAGAGAGGAGGTTGAGTTTGACTTGGAGTGCAAGTTAGGTATTTAGTATATAAAAAACCCTTGAGGTTCATTATTTACTAATCCTTGTGAAACCTAAACACATAGCAAAACAACTCCTCTCTTCCCTTGTGGCTAAATATGATCGGCACCTTAGCTCCAAGGGTTTCGATCGACTTTCAATATAAACCAAAAGAAAACGTGCTTCGTTGGTGATTCGTGAGTTAAGCACTACCATGCTAGTGTTCTTGTTTGATGTGTAGTGTATGCTACAATAGAGAACAACTCAATATAGTTGTTATGTGTTTCGATCCAAGAAAGATTAAGAACAAGATTAAAGAGAATCATTTGTCTTAGTAATTCAAGTGATCAAAGTTAGTAATTTATGTGTAAATTATATGTCATTCCATTATCATTAAACTAAATCCATCCGCGTACTCGTGGTATTAATGGTTAATAGTTTGTTAAATCCTAACTGTACCCAGTGATGTTTGTTAAATGCCAATATTTAGTTCTTTCTTTTTACACAAAACTAGGGGTGAGCATCGGGTCAAACCCGACCCAAACCGACAAAACCGACCCGAACCGAAAACCAAAAAAGGAAAAAACTCAAACCGAAAACCGAACCGAAAAATACATATCAAAACCGAAACCGAACCGAATAACTCGGTTCGGGTCGATTTTCGGGTTTCGAGCCGAAAAAACCGACAAAAACCGAACCGAAACCGAAATAAATATGAAAAACCGAAACCGAACCGAAAAAAGTCGGTTCGGACCGGTTTCGGTCGGTTTATCGGTTCGGGTCGGTTTCCGTATGGATTTGCTCAGCCCTACACAAAACTACTTCTTATAGGTCTCGACACTTAATATGTGTAGTTGTTCGAGTTTGCAAGAAAGAATGATTACTAGCTAGTTTTAATTTACATAGAAACTGATACGAACCTATCCCATACTAGGCTCGTATCGATGTTCATAAGTCCAAATGTAGAACTCACTCAAAAGCTAGCTTGATGAGGAGGGACACTAGACATTATAAACCACCGCCCAATCCCATACTTGGGCGATGTGGGATCGTAACAATACCCCACCTTTGAAGAACCAACGTCCTCGTTGGTCACGGCTATGTTGGTCACGGTTGGCACCCTCTTTGGGTCCAAGCTACCACTCCATAGGCCACCACTCCGAGCTCGTTGGTCACGGCTATGTTGGTCACGGCTGTGTTGGTCACGGTTGGCACCCTTCTTCGGGTCCAAGCCACCACCCACGTGCCACCACTCCATAGGCCACCACTCGAGTGTTGGAACCTCGAAAGGTTGGGTGGCTCGAACCAATTGATATGAACCTATCCATACTAGGCTCGTGTCGATGTTCATAAGTCCAATGTAGAACTCACTCAAAAGCTAGCTTTTGAGTGAGTTCACATTGAACTTATGAACATCGATACTGACTAATATGGATAGGTTCATATCAACGATCGAAAGTGATCGATGCATCCAAATATAAATAGACATAGAGCATGTGTAGGAGTTAAATCATCTATATATGTACATGCCTCATGTGGCTTGTCTACGTTACGTTCCGAAATGGTTTTTTGTGCATTTCTTGCTAGCAATTGATACGTTTTTGCCACATACAAATATAGTATGTAACTTACAAGGATTAGCCAAATCTTAACTAACCCTTCACGGTTGTTATTCTCCGCGTATATATATGCTACTAGTTGGAGATGAAGACGTGAACGATATAAAGTTTAAGACCGAACAGATCGAAACAATACGAAAGATGGTGGTACGAGTTGAAGCCTGCAAAAGGCATGTGTGTTATGAAATATAGTTGTGAGAATATGGCACAAAGCAGTTCTAGGAGACAATAGTCACGTGAACAAGGCTAATTTTAACTCAAATGTTGCATATGCAATACAACAAGCTAGACGTATGTAACATGAACTAATGACATTTAGTTTTATAACCACCACCTCTTCGGTCCCCAAGTTTTAACAACTCGGGGTGGCCAATAAAGGGTCAGAAACGGTCACGAAGATACCACAAGAACTACGTGTACAACTGAGCCAAAGACTAGCTCTTTCCGGATAACGTGAACAGAGAAACCACATCCACAATGAGTTCTATTTGTATAGGAAACACTACGATTTTTCTTTGAAAATTAAAGGAAAAAAACCATAGCAATTTATCCTTATCGACAAATGATGGTTTTTTTTTTTTTTTTTTTTTTTTTTTTTTTTGAAAATATTTGAGGTTTATTGATCTTTGCAACGACGGTACACGAATAAAGGTCTATCGAAATTCTAAATCTTAGTCTGGCATATGACCAAAGAAACTATATATAGTTTGCTAAAAGAAACTATAAATAGCAATCCTAATATATCAGCATCATGTATTGGTACTGGTTTTGCACCTCCTATATATTTTCTGTTGGCTTATTAATTAGCACATTATGTGTTATATTGTTGTATGACACATTTAAAATAAGGTGAACGATAACACCGAAGTAAACTTAACTCGAATGCAACATATGTAGACAAGTTGTTGGAGCTGATTAATGATTTTGTCTAAAAAAAGCAGCAATTTAGAAGGTGAAAGACGCAAGAGAGTAAAAAAGCAATAAGAGTTGAGTGATACGCCATCTATCTCTCCCCTAGCATTAAAACACCTTTTGTCACCTCGTCTTAAGCTGCACATATAAATACCTCGCTAACATAACACCTTTTTTCACATCGTCTTGTTACATTGTTGGTGTTATACAGAGAGGTCAAGAAGCTTTAGGGTGTTTCCATTCCACCCTAAGTTCGATCATTAGTACAAAATGGAACTTTTTGATGTCCGTCACCCCATGGTTCTTGTTTTCGGCATTCTAGGTAACTTCTTATATTTCGTTTAGTTTCATAGTATTTGAAACCAAATTGTGTTTCTATAAGCAGAAGAACTTATCTTGTTACTGCGTCATGTTGCAGGTAACATTATTTCCGCCGGGGTCTACTTTGCTCCATTGTAAGTAAACAACGCAAAAAATCAGTAAATGTTTAATTTGTTTCTATGACATCGGTGATGATGGCGGAATTGTAATTTTCAGGCCAACATTTAGAGAGATATGCAAGCGGAAATCAACAATGGGGTTCCAATCTCTACCATACGTGGTGTCTCTCTTAAGTGCATTGCTATGGCTGTACTACGCCTTAATCAAAGGAGGCGACACGTTCCTTCTTATCTCCATTAACACTCTTGGTACCTTCGTTGAGTCCATTTACATCATCATATTTCTCGTCTATGCTACACCTGATACCAAGGTATATTTCCATCGATTCCATCATTTAGTACTATATATATTTCTCTTTTTGTAGTAGAAAGTATTAACGAAATCAGTATTGGCGTTGGTAATGGTATGTGTAGAAGCAAACATTCAAGAGTCTGACCGCTGTGATGATGCTATGCCTCGTAATTTCTCTTGGAACGTACTTCCCATTTCACGAACAAACACGAGTGGTAGTAGTGGGATGGGTTTGTGTCGGGGTATCCGTATGTGTTTTTGCAGCTCCTCTATCTATTGTGGTAAATAACTAATTAACTTTATCGAAACTAACTCCATGTGTGGCCATTAAAGATAGTAAAACTAACTCCTCCATGTGTGAAATTGAACAGTTTCAAGTTGTGAGAACAAAAAGTGTTGAATACATGCCACTGTCCTTATCGTTTTTCCTAACGCTAAGTGCTAGTACGTGGTTCGCTTATGGGGTGTCTGTCAACGATACATGCATTACGGTAACTAAGATGTTTTTTGTCTCCTGTTTAAATAAGATGTTTTTTAGTCTTTTTTTACTACATGTTTTGAAGTTTGGTGAACGTATGTTTTGTAGTTACCGAACATACTAGGATTCGGATTGGGGGTTATTCAAATGGGACTTTATGCATATTACTCCAAAAGAGCAGATAGCGGCAGCCAAGAGAAAAAGGGAAAGGTTAAGGAACACATTATAAACATAACGATGCTTTCAAACTCAGAGGTGCATCCAGTGGACTCAGGGCGTACAAGTGAAGCCGAAGCAGAACCAGAAGAGGAGAAGAAGGGTGACCAGGTGGTTAAGGTAGATGTTCCAATGACGGATGAAGTAACGCATGTGAAGCAAATGGATCAGGTGGTGAAGGTGGATGTTCCAATAACCGATGAACTAGCACACGTGAAGCAATTGGATACGGGTGGTGTACTCGTGATGTGTGCAGCAGCTTAGAAGTATTTGGTTTTCGATTTTGACAATGTTGTCGTCAGTCCACGTTATAACATAGTATTCATCATAGCTTCCAACAGACAACTCACTTTCTCTCTCAATAACAGAAATCCACTCCAAAAAAAGTAAAATCTAACAGAAACTCGATCAATTTTCGGACTCTCGTTTGGACTAATTACCGAGTCTTAGTGATCAGTTTTAATTATACAGATGAGTAGATTTTGCTTATATTTATTTGATACATATAACATATCGAATGGCGGCTAGCTCTACATGTATAGATTAATAAGACATCCTATATTACAATACTCGGACATGTAATTTCGAAGTGATGTTTGATAGCTTATTGGCTCGATCTCGATGCCCTTATATATGAATGTTTCAGCAAACTTTGATCAAGTTATTTTTCGACATGGTATTGGTTTAAGGATTTGCGGAACATTAAAATTGTGTTTGCGTGTTATCTGATCTGCGTACGTAATCTCAGCTTGAGACCAACAACAAATCGAACCAATAGATGGAGTCTTTTCGCTCAACAAACTAATAGCGGCAGTGATTCATCATGTCATCAACATCGTATCTATTTTTATACAGTGATTCAGCAAAACAGCATTCATCATAAGTATGCAATAACAAAAAAAAAGTATTCAAACATATTACATGTAACAACTGTATTTACACATTCAAATATATCGAAAATTGATCCTAGCATATACTACAGATATCGTAGTTCTAAAACCTGTTCTCTCGTAAACAAACCGCCCATTTGTTCAATATGTTACACAGCAAAAAGGAAATACAAACAGCAAAGGACTCCTGCCAAATAAAATTTAAGAAATCCATCATAAAATTTATAGATCCCGGATATATTTTTTTCCTCTTTTTATACGAGGAATTTGGGTACTTGTTCTTCTTATCATAATATACAACATTACTGCAACTGTCCTGAAAATTGGATTGCAGAACCATGCCGATGATCCAAATATTTGCACCCGAAAAGATATCATCAACCTTTCCAATCACCTTTGATCGAATATGAGAGCAAACGAAAAGATCACTTCAAACGTACCTTAAGCACTTTGCCTTCTTTTTTCAACCCACATCTTTGCTTCCGCAACAGCCCTTTCTCGTTCAAGGTCTTTATTAAGCATCTTTGCAGTTTCTTTAGGAGACTCTTCTTTTTCTGATCCTTCCAAATCCCATCTGCTACGACCCGATCCTGAACCAGATCCTTCCCCTTCTTCATGTCTTGTATTTTTTCCATTGATACGTTCTGGTTTTGGGCGTGTGTTGATATTTGCAGGAGCAGTGTTAGGATCATATCCCTGGTTTGCAAGATAAGACAAGGCAGTGACCACGTCTCCAATGAGAGGCCGAGCAGCAGCCGATTCTTGAATACACATGGATGCTACTGCTAAAGCTTGGTACAGCCCCCTCATCGGATAACGGCCTTCTAGTCGAGGATCCACCAATGATGTGAATTTTCTTCTGTCATTGAACAGCGGTCGTGCCTGCAATCACGTCACATCATTATAATTCATCACTACACAAACTATGATAATAGCACACTCAAAACTTTCATCATATCATTTTATCATGCTAATTGATGTGCTAAAACCCCGTCACAACTTAAAATATTTTGTTACAATCTTAAGTTAAGGCATATGACCAGAGCCAACTCAAGCTTATACCCTGTATTAGCCACAGAAATATAGGGTCATTATGAGCCAAACCAAAACTCGAGTTTATACGAGCATAGAGATGCAAAAGGCCAGTCCTAACCCGGATTTCACTATTTCAGTCTTGAAACCAGGATTTCAAGATCCGAACTCTTTTTAGGCTTCGCTTAGCCAGCCCGGATCAAGCACTCGGCTGTGGTGGTTAATAATCGGCCTGTTTGGGACATTCAGGCTTGGGGACGGGCTTTAGACTCTATATTCCTATGCCCATATGAGTCAAGCCAATACAAGCATATATTTATAAATGCAGACCATTTAGTCCTAAATCTGGCTGCAAGCTAAATAAAAGCCTTTAAATAAAGACATAAAGTAAAGGAATCAGAACATGTGAAATTACCCATGTGACGAGGTTCTGCTGCCCTTGTGGTTGAGTGCTGTCGATGGCTTTACGACCAGTAATAAGCTCCAAAAAGACGACACCAAAACTATAGACATCAGACTTGACAGTTAACTGTCCAGTCATGGCATACTCAGGAGCACAATAACCGTATGTACCCATAACCCTTGTAGATACATGAGACTTGTCTCCGTAGGCCCAAGTTTCGAAGCCCAAAGTCAGAAAGCTTTGGCTGGAATTCTTCACCCAACAAAATGTTCGATGACTTGAAGTCCCTGTAAATTACAGGAGGGTTAGCTTTATCATGCAGAAATTCTAAACCTTTAGCCGCACCAGCAGCTATCTTCATTCTTGTGTTCCAATCTAACGCTTCTCTATCAGGTGGCACGTCTGTAAACGGTGTATATATTAATTAGGTATGTACGTTTATGATGAGTCTAGCATAAAGAAAAACGAGTACAAGAATAAAGGTGTTACCATGAAGGTGATCTTCCAATGATCCCAATGCCATAAATTCATAAACAAGAAGTCTTTGATCACCGTCAGCACAATAACCAATCAAACTCACGAGGTTTGGATGATGTAAAAGGCTGAGCATAAGTACTTCCACTAGAAATTCACGGTTACCCTGTAGCCCGTTTCTATCCAATTGTTTTACAGCTACAACCTGTCCACTACTCTGAAGACGTCCTCTATATACGCAACCAAAACCACCTCCCTAAGAAGCAATCCGCCTGAAATTATTAGTTGCAGCCGCAGTTCACGGAATGTGAACGCCTGAGCAGCAATCTGACCATCTGGTGAATCCTTTGGCCGGATGACGACTCCCTCCTTAAGCTAACATTGTTGTTTCTAGTCTTTAGTCTATCAACTCCTGCCAATTCATTCCACTTATCAACATTCATATCGAAATTACTTATACCTTATATTAGGGGATGTTTGTGTGCTTATTTGATTCCGGCTTATATTTCATAAGCCCATATTTTCTAACTTATTTTGAGACTAACGGGCTTATATAAACTTATTAGATCATAACAAGCTTATATAAGCCCATAATTGTCAAAATAAGCCAGAAAACCGCCTTATAAAATATAAGCGGAATCACATAAGCTCATGTCGAAATCCCAAGGATAATGAGACAAGTAGCAAGTCATTGTATTAAACTTTATAAACATCATTTCATGACAATTCATTCCACTTATTAACATTCATATCTATATTACTTATACCTTATATTAGCGGATGTTTATTTAAGCTTACGTGCTTATTTGATTCCGCTTATACTCATAAGCCCGGATTTTCTAACTTATATTGAGACTAATGGGCTTATATAACCTTATTAGATCATAACAAGCTTATATAAGCCCATAAGTGTCAAACTAGCCGCTTATTTGGTTTTCGGCTTATGTTTCATAAGCTCACTTTTGTGGCTTATTTTGAAACTTTTCGCTTATACAAGTTTATTAATGTTTATATAAGCTTATTAAGACATGATAAGCTTATATAAGCCAAAAAGTTTCAAAATAAGCCACAAAATGTGAGCTTATGAAACATAAGTTGAAAACCAAATAAGCCATATAAGCTTAAATAAAAACAAGCCGGAAAATCCAGGCTTATGAAATATAAGCCAAAATCACATAAGCCGTGGGGGTGTTTGTTTAATCTTATATATGGCAGGCTTATAGCTTATTTGGTTTTTGGCTTATGTTTCATAAGCTCACTTTTCTAGCTTATTTCGAAACTTTTCGGCTTATATAAGCTTATTACGACATGATAAGCTTATATAAGCCACAAAAATGAGCTTATGAAACGTGGCTGAAAACCAAATAAGCCATAAGTCCGCTATATAGGCTTAAACAAAAATAAGCCGAAATCACCTAAGCACACAACTAAACTAAAACAAGGATCAATGAGACAATCATTTCATGGGAAAGTTAACAATACTAATGATTATATAAGCCAAAAGTTTGAAAATAAGCCGAAAAAGTGAGCTTATGAACCTGTTGAAAATCAAATAAGCCATTAGCCCACTACACAAGCTTAAACAAACATCTAAGCACACAACTAAGCTAAAACAAGAATCAATGAGACAAGTAGCAAGTCATTCGTAGGGGTGTTTGGGTTAGCTTATTTATCGCTTATGGGCTTATTTGAATATGGAAAGCCGATAAGCTCACTCTTTGGAGCTTATGACGTTTTCATCTTGACTTATTGGCTAAGGCCAATAAGCTCAAGTTAATAAGCTCTAAAGAGTGGGCTTATGAGCTTTTTCCAGATTCAAATAAGCCCATAAGGCAGATAAATAAGCTAATCCAAACATCCCCATAGTATAAACATCATTTCATTTCATTTCATGGGAAAACTAACAATACTAATACTAATGATTAGATGGGGCCCACATAATAAGCCATTAGCCCACTATACAAGCTTAAACAAACTTCTAACCACACAACTAAGCTAAAACAAGGATCAATGAGACAAGTAGTAGCAAGTCATTCATAGCACAAACATCATTTCATTTCATTTCATGGGAAAATTAACAATACTAATACTACTAATGGATTAGATGGGGCCCACATAACAACAAACCAACATATCAGATAAGTAAAAAAAAAACATACCAGAAGACAATCTAGAAATATTGGAAGCAGGAGGAGCAACAGACTGATTATATACCTCTCATTATTATTCAATCAATATACATCAAGATTATATAAGCTACATAATGGGCCGAATATACAAAGGGCCAATACTAATACTAATCTAATATTTTTTTTTTGAAAGGTGAATTTCTTATTAAGTGCTTCGTGTCGCGGTTCGACAGCAGAAGGTCTAGACTACGTTGTCTAAACCGGGTCCGCGCTAGAGAGCTCCCTCGAAGCGGAAATGCCTATTTCAAATACCCTTCATTAAAGGACTACCTAATCTAATACTAATAGACTAACAAGTCATTCATAGCACAAACATCATTTCATTTCATGGGAAAATTAACAATACTAATACTACTAATGATTAGATGGGGCCCACATAATAACAAACCAACAGATCAGGATCAGTAAAAAAAATATAAGCTACAACTAAGCCGAAATCACATAAGCCGTGGGGGGTGTTTGTTTAATCTTATATGGCGGGCTTATAGCTTATTTGGTTTTTGGCTTATGTTTCATAAGCTCACTTTTTGTGGTTTGTTTCGAAACTTTTCGGCTTATATAAGCTTATCATGTCATAATAAACTTATATAAGCCGAAAAGTTTTGAAATAAGCCACAAAAAGTGAGCTTATGAAACATAAGCCGAAAATCATATAAGCCATAAGCCCGCTATTTTCGGCTTATATTTCATAAGCCCGGATTTTCCGGCTTATTTTTGTTTAAGATTATATAGTGGGCTTATGGCTTATTTGGTTTTCAGCTTATGTTTCATAAGCTCACTTTTGTGGCTTATTTTGAAACTTTTCGGCTTATATGCTTATTATGACATGATAAACTTATATAAGCTTAAACAAACATCTAAGCACACAACTAAGCTAAAATAAGGATTAATGAGACAATCATTTGATGGGAAAATTAACAATACTAATACTACTACTAATGATTAGATGGGGCCCACATAACAACAAACCAACAGATCAGATAAGTAAAAAAAAAACATACCAGAAGACAATCTTGAAATATTGGAAGAAGCAGGAGCACCAACAGACTGATGATGAAGATGGTTTTGAGGATTGAGCTTCTCTTCTTCTCTAGAATTGGAATCAAAACAAGGGAAACAACCCATTTAAGTTTAAGAAAATGAAAAGCCCAGATGAAAAAATCAAGACTTTTTCAAGAAGAAGAAGAACAGGGGGACAAGAAAATAAGATTTAGTTAAACGAGTAAAGAGATAAAACTGAAGCGTGTGTTTACAAACAACAGCCGGCTTTCTTGTACTTGTACCTATGTAATACTTTCTCGTCCCATATTAAATGTCCCGTTTTACTTTTTCAAGTCTTTCTTTCTCAACTTTAACTTCAAATATTTTTATTTGTCTTATATAATAGGGGTGAGCAAAACCGACCGAATCCCGTCCCGATCCCGAGTCCCGAATCATGTTAGTCGGGCTTGTCGGCCTGAGTCGATTTGTTTTCGATTAGTCGGGTTTCGGGCTTGTCGGGATCGGGCCGGGATGGGCGAAAACAAAAACAACAAACAAAACCGATCAATCCGAATCCCGTCCCGATCCCGAGTCCCGAATCATGTTAGTCGGGCTTGTCGGGATTCGGCCGGATCGCCCCGATGCTCAACCTTATTATATAATACTACGAAACATATGAATGGATTAAGTTTTGAATTTATTTTCATTGATATAATTTTCATCAAGATTATAAAACACAAACAAAAATATTTAATGTTAAAGTTGAGATAAAAATTTTGAAAAAGTCAAACAAGACAAGAGTTAATATGGGACAAGAAGAATAATGTGCCTTACTAACATTCCACTTGTTTTAACATTTTTTTTTTCTTCTACTTAATTAATAAAAGAAAAAATTATATTTAAAGTAGACAATTTTTTTTTTACCGAAACAATAATTTTTATAAGTTACTCCAAGTACAAGTACAAGTAGAATGGGCATGTGTGACGAAATGGGTTGGGTTGTAACTTGAGCTTATATTATACGCCGGAAGTTACAGCTTATACTTTTATAGAGTTGTTTAGTGGATTATTTGGAACTTAATTTTATTATTCCGTAATTGTTAAATTCAGATATTAGGGATGAGTACGGGTTCGGAACCAATTAGAACCGGAACCGGACCTGATGAATCTCGAATCCAAATTTTATGAAAAGTAGGAACCGATAAACAACCTAAAAATATAAACTAAACAAAACGCACATGCACAAACTAAACCGTTTTTCAATTCAACGATGCATCAAACAAACGCACTAATTTAAAAGACGATTCCATTCAAATTTCAGAAAGAGTGGGACGCGTGTATTTTTGGCAAAGAGGACCGAGCGATTCGGTCCCATTCGTCTAGTCGTATTCTTTTTCTAAAGTTATATAAAATTCAATGGTTCAATCATATCGTATTTTCAAGTGGTGTAGTAGTATTTTTAGAATGATACTTTATGTGTGGAATTCCTAAAATTGGAATAATGTGTTTGGCTAGGGAAAGGTCAAGGAGATCGGTCCAACCACATACAAGTAATACCATTGGTTCGTCATTTTCAATATACTTGTAACCACATAAGATATTATTATATCTACACGGTTTAAATTTCGGTTACCATCCGGCGCTTTTAGAAAGTTGTTTCCATGAGGTCTAAAGTTCGAGTTTCGCTGAATTTTTTTAAGTAAGAATCTATGTTGGGCTCTGCCCACTCAGATACGTCGAGTCGATAATATTGTACTAACTTGCCGTTAAAAAAATCATAAGATATTCTATATATATACTAAACATGGGGAGAAAGTTCTTCTACAAGAACTTTCTCCCATTAATCTTAAGTTTACAAAATGGCAAAATGGTCCTCACCATTAATTGTTATGTTTACCAAAATGGCAAAAATAGTCCCTCAAGTTTAGTTATCATGCAAACTAAGTCCTTTGTAAAATTCACATCTACAAAAGAATCCCATTGCGATCGCGTAGTTTCACATTCGTTATTACTATATAAAAAAATATATTATTTTATAATATGTATACACCTTTTTCCACCTAAAAGGCACTTCAATTTAATGCCTTTATATAGTTTGATATTGATCATTGAATAACAGTTAGTTGAACCGCGTAACCAGGGGCGGACCTTAATGAGGGCAGGGGAGGGTCCCGGCCCCCCCAAAATTTACGACACCTAATGTAAATATTGTAGGTTTTAGGGGTAATTTAGTTGAGGTTATAAATAAATCTCGATTCTTTTTCAAAATAAATTCGCCCCCAAAATAAATGGCCAAGCTCGCCATCGCTGCAGTAACATTCATATCTTGGTTGTGAATCAAATTATGATCATATGTACTGGTTAATTATATTATTTTTACTTTAAAAGTGACTTTTAAACAAAGTATGACTTCTTTCTTGAGGGAACTAAACGATACGAAAAATTATTTATAATCACCTTTTGCATTTGTGTACCTTTAATGAATACTTATTTTTTTCAATGTATAAGAAAGGTGTTGGGAATAAATTCAAGAAACAATTACACGTTTGGTCGCGTGGTTTCTTTCGTATTTGAGTTTAGTTCAAGTCGTTTTAATTACTGTGAGATATCTATTTTGAAACTCGACTTCGTTTATTCTATTTTGGATGCCGTCGCTTTTTCCGTTAAGTGTTTGCACCCTTAGTCCCTTCGTTAATAATTTTTGCACCGTTAGTCCTATTTTTTCAAATAATAGTTTTCACCATTTAGTCCCTCCGTTAATAATAGTTTTTACCCATTTTTTTACTTTTTTGTCCGTTTTTATCCGTTTTCGCTCGATTTTTATCCGTTCCCCCATGTTTTTTACGTTTTTATCCGTCTTCGTCTGTTTTTATATGTTTTCGTCAGTTTTTTACGTTTTTGTCCATTTTAATCCGGTTTTGATTGTTTTTATCCGTTTTCAACTTTTTTATTTTACGTTTTTGTCCGTTTTTATCCGTTTTCGTTCGTTTTTTATCCGTTTTTGCCTAATTTTTTCGTTTTTTGTCCGTTTTATCCGTTTCACTCATTTTTTATCCGTTTTCGCACACTTATTTTTTACGTTTTTTTCCTAGTTTTCGCCAGTTACTCCCTCTGTTAATAATAGTTTTCGCCCGTTTTTTTACGTTTATATCCGTTTTCCCTCGTTTTTTTACGTTTTTGTCCGTTTTCATTCGTTTTTTTTTATCTTTTTCGCACATTTTTTACATTTTTATATGTTTTCGTCCGTTTCTTTTACGTTTTTACCCGTTTTTTACGTTGTCATTTTTTATTCGTTTTCGTTCGTTTTTGTTCATTTTTGTTCGTTTTTTATCCGTTATTGTTCGTTTTTTATCCGTTTACGGCCAGTTTTACGTTTTTGTCCGATTTATTCGTTTTTCATCCATTTTCGCACGTTTTTTACGTTTTTGTATGTTTTCATTCGTTTTTTTACGTTTTATCCATTTTATCATGTTTCGTTCATTTTTATCCGTTTGACCGCTTTATTATATTTTTGTCCGTAAAAAGGACGAAAACATATAAAACGAACGAAACATATAAAATGGACAAAACATATAAAACCGATTTAAAAGTAAAAGACGAACGAAATCATATAACAACAGATGAAAACGGATAAAAACATAAAAGACGGATCAAAACGCAAAAAAGGGGCGAAAACGGATAAAAAACTAATGAGACTGGATTAAAACGGACAAAATTGTAAAAAAACGGACAAAAACGGATTAAAAACAAACGAAAACGGATAAAAATAGACAAAAACGTAAAAAACGGGCAAAAACGTAAAAAAAGGGACAAAAGCGTAAAAAATCGGACAAAAACATATTAAAACGTAACAATCGTGCGAAAACGGATAAAAAAAATGAAAACGGATAAAAACGTAAAAAATAGGCGAAAACGGATTAAAAAACGAACGAAATTGGATAAAAACGTAAAAAACGGTCGAAAACAAATAAAAACAAACAAAACGGGCGAAACGTAAAAACGGATTTAAAACGGATAAAAGCGGACACAAACTTAAAATTACGGATGAAAACATATAAAAACGAAAAAAATCGTGCGAAAACGGATAAAAAAACGAGTGAAACTGATAAAAAACGAAAAAATAAGGCAAAACGGATAAAAAACGAACGAAAACAGATAAAAACGGACAAAAACGTAAAAAAAAAAAGAAGTTGAAAACGGATAAAAAAAACAGTCAAAACCGGATTAAAATGGACAAAAACGTAAAAAACTGACGAAAACATATAAAAACAGACGAAGACGGATAAAAACGTAAAAAACGGACGAAAAATGTAAAACAACACGGGTTAACGGATAAAAAAACGAGCGAAAACGGACAAAAACGTAAAAAACGGGCGATAACTATTATTAACGGAGGGACTAACTGGTGAAAACTATTATTTGAAAAAATAGGACTAACGGTGCAAAAATTATTAACGAAGGGACTAACGGTGCAAATACTTAACTGAAAAACTAACGGCCCATCCAAAATAGGGACTAAACGAGTGCAAAGTTTCAAAAATAGATATCTCTGGTGTAATTAAAACGACTTAGGGACTAAACTTGAAATATGAGCAAACCACAAGGACCAAACGTGTAATTTTTTCTAAATTCAATGAATAGCCTCTTTAGAGTGATAGGTGCCCTGGGCCAAGAGTGACGTTTTTTTTTCAAAATGTAATGCGATGGCGCCGGCTTCATACTGGATTTCGTGTGTTTCCGTCTCGCATTGTCATGACCAACTAAAATGGTTTTGAAAAACGCAACGCGACGGCGCCAGCTCCCTACTGGACCTCGCGTTTTCCCGTCAAATGGTCACGTTTTTCATTTTTTGTGTTATATGTGGGATCCAGCCAGGGAGGAACCAGGATCTAATATAACCGTGTGCAAAAAAATGAACCGTAATATAATAAAAAAACACATTTCAATTGACCGGGTACATTTAAGATGCATTTAAGAATATTGATGTCTATTTCAAAAATTATCACTACATCGAAAATTCCATGGGTGTCCTGAGAACCCCTTGGTTTCGTCTTTTGGGTCTAGAGGTGTACAACGGCACCAGAATCTGGTTCTATAGGAGGGAGGGGTATTTTCAATGTTATATTGAATTCTGATGTTATAAGAAAAATCGTTAATGTGACAACACTTTTTCTTACGGCACCAAACAGAATGGCTCTCTAGAAGTACCTAGTGCTAGGAAAGAAGATAATTATATACGTTTAAATACTCACGTGATCAAACTTAAAAGTTTTCATCAACTCTAGTGGACAGAAATAACTAAACAAAAATATATACGAATCAATATGCAACTTTCTATATTCTATTAATGGTATGGTTGATATAATTAGGCCGAACTATGTGTAGCCATCAAAAGGATGCTCACCAAATGGCTTACCAAGTGAGCGTTAAAGTTATAAATAGCGTGGCGTGGCGTGTGGCGTAGCCAAGTCTCGCTTTTGTGGTAAGCAAGTTTTAGTTTATAAAGTTCTCGATATAAGCCAACAAAGATGAAAATATTTATATATTCATATCATAATTCATATATATATATCGAGTTTACAAAAATATGTGCTATAAGGCAGCGTGACGGCATGACGTGGCGGCATGATCAATCCTCACGTCTTTGCGAGGCCTTTGCGGAGCCTTTTAGAACAATAGAGCTTAGAAATTTTGGTGTTCACCAAGGTGAGAGATAAAAACGGATGAGTTTTTCCTTGTTCAGATTATTCGAGGAGGGCAAAATTTTTTAATCAGTTGTACCCGGTCTAATCAAGTTAATCCTGTGACTGTTTCCGACCCTTTCAAGGCGATAAAAAAAAGTTTGTATATATAAGGGGATGAAATTTCTAAATACAGAACCAAAATATATACGAATCAATATGCAACTTTCTATATTCTATTAATGGATGAGGTTTTCTCTGTTCAAGTAACTCGTGGAAGACGGTTTTTTTTTTAAGGATGTACACGACATCATTGGGTTAACCCCGAGACCGGAGACCGTTTCCGACCATACTAAGGTGACAGAAAAATATTTTAAACGGGATGAAATTTCTAAGCTCACAACAAAAATCTCTCTACTGACAATTATATATCCTCAACTTTTTTTTTTCTTTTCTAAACTTTGTTACTATATCCATATCACTATAAAGATTAAAGATGCAAAAAAGTGTTAAGAAAATTGAAGAGAATAAAAGGCCTATGAATGAATATAACTACATGAGGCCCAATTTTAAAACACTGTAGGCCCATTTATCAAACCCACTAAACTATTAGTCCAACAATAATCGCAAGTTCATACATAACAATATAATATGATCTTATTTAAGGCCCATTTTTTTTTTGGAACTTATTTTGAAGGCCCATTTACTGTCACTATATTCACGCCCATCAATAGAAAATAAAATAAAATTTTAGTCAAGAAAATATAAACATCACAACCTCTTTCTGTAATCAGGGACGGAGTTAGGGGGTTTCCACGGGTGTCCGGGAACTTCATAGATTTTTTTCGATATAATGTTAATTTTTTAAAAAAAAACACACTGACTTTTCCTAAATGAATCTTAAATGCATCCGGTCATTCGAAATGTGTCAGTATTACGGTTCAAAAGATTTTGTACACCCGATCATATTTGGTCCTGACTCCGTTCCGGTCCGTAATAATTTTCCCTCTACCTTAATTCATTAAAAGCAAGGAAGAACGTGGAACAATGACATAATAGTAGTTGAAAAGAATATCTATATCTATATTTAAACATATATATTCTCGTTGTGTTTTATATGACTATGATTTATGATTTATATAGTTAAGAAATGAGATGGTGCATGAGCACATACTCCCTTCATATTCGGGTCAAACTCAAAAACCAACCAATATTCAACCACCTTCATTCCATTTCCATAATCTCATTTAATCTAATCACCTTCTTCCAAATTTAACCATCAATGGAGAAACATAGTGCCAAATCCGGTAGTTTCATCGGTCGCCATCGTTGGCGTGCCAATCTCGAGAGCCACCGTGCCTCGTTCTCTCCAAGAATTGGAATCCATCAAAAATCACCCGTTGTCCCCGAGTCAGAAGAAGAAGATGATGAAGACATTATTGAGTCTATACCCGACGTCGATCATGATCAAATATTGTCTGAAATCGATGTTTTCGTTGATGATTTGGCAAATGTGGATCATGACAAGGGAAGCTCATCACCCGAGCTTCCTGATGTCATTGAGACATTTGCCATAATCATTAAATCGAAAACGAAAAAATCATTAGCTAGAAATGCTAATGGTCATGACATGGTCGACGAGGACATGTTTTTGCATGAATCTATCAAACGGTTACGTAACTTGAAAAACGCCTTAGCAGATTTCAACGACGATGCTTCGTCGTTTGATATGATCAACAAGCTCATGCAACGAGCTATGGGATTCATGGAAGAAGAGTTACGAGCCCTTTTGCTCGATAATTCAAAGGCTCATCCCGAACCGAAGCTAAAGGCCATGTCTTCCAAGCATTTTTCCTTCAAACAACAAGAACGATGTCCCGTCCCAGAGCCAAGCACGGACGACGATTATCCAGGCTTTCCGGACGAAAAGATTAGTAGAATAAACATAATCGTGACGACAATGATATCCTCGGGTTACAAAAACGAATGTTCAAATGTTTATAGCATGGCACGAGGAAACGCGTTGTATGAGCAACTTAAAAGGCTCGATTTTGAGAAACTTAACGCTGAAGACGTGCAAAAACTAAATTGGGATTGGCTCGAATCAGACGTGTGTAAATGGATTCGAATCATTAAGCATTGTTCACAGTTTCTAATTCCTGCTGAGCAGAAATTAGGCGAAACAATTTTTTCAGAAAATCGAGCCATTTTTAGTAGTTTGTTCAAAAACTTGCTTCGTAGCTTGATCACGTCGTTGCTTGACTATGCGGCTGCTATTGCAATGACAAAAAGGTCAGCAGAAAGGTTGTTTAAGTTTCTTGATATGTACGAGGCGCTTCGTGGCCTTAGTGAGTCAATGCGCGATTCAGATGATTTAGATTCGGGTGAAACCAAAGAAGAACAATCGAGTAACGATTTGAGTGCAGAAATATCGTCCGTCAGTGAGCGTATAGGCGAAGGAGCAGTTAATATTTTTGGTGATCTAGAAAACTCTATTAGAAATGATGTTGCCAAAACGCCTGTGCCAGGAGGCGCGGTCCACCCACTCACACGCTATGTATTAAACTACGTGAAATACGCGTGTGAGTATGGTGACACGTTGGAACAAATATTCCAACAAAATGCTAAACTCAACCAAACCCCGTCCCCCGAGGAAATCGACATGGAGAAATCACCATTAGCCGCTCAAATAATGTCCGTAATGAGTGTTTTAGATGGTAACTTGTCCGTCAAGTCGACTCTTTACAAAGACCCTTCGTTGCGTTACATTTTTTTAATGAACAACGGAAGGTACATTTACAAAAGTAAAATCCTCGACCGAGATAAAGAAACTAATGGGCGATAATTGGTGTAGACGAAGGTCATCCGAGGTGCGACAATACCACAAGAGTTACCAAAGGGAAACATGGGCAAGACTATTACAATGTATCACACAAGAAGGGATACAAGTAAATGGAAAAGTGAACAAACAAGTACTAAAAGAAAGGTTCAAAAACTTCAATGCAATGTTTGATGAAATACACAAGACACAAAGCTCATGGGTTGTGAGTGATGAGCAACTCTTGTCCGAGCTTCGAGCCTCGGTATCGGCTATCGTAATCCCGGCGTACCGGTCATTTGTAGGAAGGTACAAACATCATTTTGAGGGAAGGAAAAGTATGGATAAATATATAAAGTATCAAGCAGAAGATATTGAGGCATTCATTGAGACTTTGTTTGAAGGTAATCCTGCTGCCTCAATGTCTAGGAAGAGATTCTAAACTACCATTTGTAATTTGACTATGTATCATTGTATTAAAATTTTATGTAAATGTGTTTTGTTTTGGTCTTTTAACTTATGAATGATCTTTCAACAACAATTAGAAACATTAACAGTGTACCATTTACTCCATAATTTACAACTATCCTGTCTAACTAAAATATCACACATATAACTAGGGCTGAGCGTCGGTCATAAACCGATCGAACCGACAAAATTCGAGGACCGAAAACCGTGAAAAACGCCAACCGAATGTTGTCGGTTCGGTTTTGTCGGTCTAGGTGTATTTTGACATGTTTTTGTCGGTTTTGGGCCGAACCGAACCGACCCGAAACAGAAAGCATGTAGGACCTGAAACCGAAACCGAACCGACGGGCTGTCAGTTCGGTCGGTTTCGTCGGTCCGGTTCGGTTTTGAACCTTCAGTGCTCAGCCCTACATATAACCAGGTCTTAACCGGATCTAATTTGATATAGCCGGATCTTGACTGGAATAGCCGAGTCTTGGCAGCATATAACCGGGTCTTGGACGAATATAGCCGGGTTGTGTTCGTATAGCGGTGGTTTAGAAAGACTTTCAAATAATATTAAAAAAGCTTTATAACCTAACACAAAAGTTGATTATGAGAACTAATTTAGGTGGTTGAGAGTAACAAAATAATACTACTAGGAAAATGTCAAATATTCATTTCTCAAAAATAAAAATAAGCATGCGCATAGTACGTCGAATATGTTTAGCTACACAAGACAACTCAGAGACTTTAAAGTGACATTTTCCTAGATGCTCTGAGATTCCCAACAGTTTTCACTTTTTACTCACTTTTTATTTTTTCAAAGTTCTTATTAGTCGAGAAAAAGATTTTAACTAGTTGGTTCAAGAAGTACATAGATATTTGGTTTTTTCATAAAAAATTGTCTGGCTTTTAGATATGAAATGTCTCTAAAAGGTGAAGATCGGTGGGATCACTCTGGTCTCATGCATCTTAGAGCATAGGGTACGGTAGCTGATGGCTTGAGCCAATGCCAAAAACGCGAGCCTACGGCATGAGATACCATACCGCAGCTGGGCTGGTACGGCTTGGCGTCGTGGCCACCAGCTCACGCAGTCGGAATTTTTTTTTTTCTTTTTTGATTTTCAAGTGGGTATTGTGTTTGTGAATGAGGTTTTGTGTTTGTATTTGTGTTTGTGTCTGAAATGTTTATTGTGTTTGTGTTTGATAGTTTTTATTTTTAGTTTTTTAAGTTGCAGGTTTAGTGGGCAAGAAGGAAGGAGGAACACGAAGACGACGGGTCCACTCAACTTTTATATATTTTTAATTTTTTTCTTTCATTTTAAACCTTTTTGTTTTTACAAGTTTACATTACTTGCCTTGTTAATGTTTTTCTTGCACCGTTAGTCCTTATTTTATTGTCATTTTATGTACTTTTTTTATTTAATGTACTCTTTTAATTTTGTGTAATATGTTATATTAATGAATTTTAATTTTATTTAAAAATGAAAATAAAAACCCATGGCACCGTAAAAGTGGTGTGATACAATGGAGGGTGTTTTGGTGACATAGGAAAATCTCGGTGTCATAGAAAAAGATCTTTGAGGTGGCACCACTTTTTCACTAAGACCACCCATAACACCACCCACAGCACTCAACCGTACCCAATGCTCTTATGGATGTCAACCTGACCTCCCCAGGACCCGCCGGGGTAATGAGCACCGTCCCAGCCGATCAGACTTATCGTGAGGTGGGTTTGAACCGGCCATTTTCTCCAAAAGCCCATCGATGACCAGTCAATTTGAGCATTTGCGGTGGGGAGATGGTACCAAATGATCTTTAGTGCCATGGAACAGGTTTGAACCCCGGGTCTATTGACCCAAACCCAAAAGCTCTTACCAATGGACTAAAGCATCATTGATTTTTAGATATGAAATGTATACATGCAAAATGCTCACAACTTATGAATGAGATTGTACTTTTGCATGTATAAATTAGTATTTTCGCTAGGCCAAATTTATGCTTTTGCTTGACAAAATTTAAGAAATTTTCATTTTCTTTTTGACACGTGTCGGTTTGTGATTGGGTGAGCCGGTTGTGATACGTTAGAGCTCAATATTCTTGACCATTAAAGGCATCCACAATCAGCTTATGTGTCATGGTGCAATGAAAAGAAGTGTCAAAGAATTAAGTGCTCAAATCCATTGTAGGTTTTCACTTCATTACACTCACAATATATGATGCTTCTTTGAACACACACCTATTATTAGAGCTGAGCATCGGTCGGAGCCCGACCCGACCCGACCCGACTAAACCGAATCCCGATTAAACTCAGTAATCATAACCGAGTCCCGACCCGTTTATGTCGGTTCGGTATCGGGTACAAAACAGGCTAGTCGGTTTCGGTATGCAATTCAAACGGGCCTAGCCCGAGTTAATGTTGCAGGCTGCAAAAATTAAAGGAACCAAACGGGCCCAGCAAAAATTAAAAGAATGGAAACAAACGAGCCCTAAATATCAATACATAACCACCGTAGGCAAAACATATGGCTACTGCAGTTCCAATTTCTTTTTAGACCAAAACATACACAAATAACAAATTCAACGGTAGGCAAAACATCACCCTTAGTTAGAGATATTGTTGAGAAGCGAATGATTCATACGTAGGTAAAGAAGATGATATTGATTCGTATGTGGGGTTTTTGGGATGAGATTGATCCATTTTAATTGTTTAATCTTGATTTGGGTGAAGAAAGAGGCGCAATATTTTCTGAGATTGACTTGGGTGAAGAAAGAGGCGCCATGTTTTCTGAGATTGACTTGGGTGAAGAAAGAGGCGCAATATTGTTTAGAAAACCTAATAAGTGTCGGGCATTCGGGTAAATCGGGGTTTAGTCGGGTTTTCTAACCGACCCGACCCGATACCGATTAAAGCTAATATGTGAAACCGAGTCCCGACCCGATTGTTAATCGGTCGGTTTCGGGATGTTGTCGGGTCGGTCGGTTTGTCTGGCTTGTCGGGTTTCGGTCGGTTTTGCTCAGCCCTACCTATTATACACAAATGGTGGACCCATATGCAATTATCTATTGTTCATTCTTTAGTTTTGTACATGGTTTCTCTTTCAATTTCACAAATGGTGAGCACATTAAAAGTTTAATAGATTTGGAAGAATTTTATAAAGGATAGCATAATACTTATTTAGCACTCTATTAAACTTACAAAATTATTTTGCATAGAGGATGCTCTAAAAAAAAACATCAACTTTTATTACCAAGTAATTTTTATGGACTGATAAATTAAAATAAGTCTATTTCGAAGGATTTCTCTTCAACACAGTAATCCAGATCTCTAGTTAACTTTATATATAAAAAAATATAAAAAATCATATACTTATTCTAACTTAAATATATGGATATTTTTTTCAAATAAAAGTATTAATACATAATGTAAAATAAAGTTTAAGCATGCATAACTTAAAAAAAATATGTAAAACAAAAGTTTTAGTAGATATACATGTAACTCACTTCATAAAAAATAAATAAATAAAAAAAAAAAAAAAAAAAAAAATCGTGCTATAAAAATAAGATTAGTAGTTGACCATTGTTTAGTCCTAATTTCATATGTAATGTCTTCACGAAAATTATGACAAGGATGATTATTCTACCCTCTCGACCAGGAGGTTCAGACTTTTAGATTCCTTTTGTCTTTATTTATTTCAAGACAACACAAGATTTTATCGTTTTTTCAGATTTTTGACAGTTTTAAGCGTTTACTTATTAAACTTTATGTTCTCGTTCGCATTTTCGCGTTTATAGTTTTTGATATAAACAAAATTATAAAATAAAAATAAATAAAAAAATGCAAAAAATAAGGAGGGTGGAATATAAAAAGAAAACGACGAAGTTCTAATCACGTGCCTAAAGACGTCTTAAAACGCGCGACGTGATCCCGATGGTTTATAAAAAGTGGGTCCATCATTGTAGATATCAAGACGACGCCACATATGGTAATATATCTTTAAAGACACGATTTAAATCTTTCAATCACTACTCTATAAAAATAGGACAATATATTCCTACTCTCCTATTTTTTATATAAAACAAAAAAGAAGAAGCAAGCTATTGTTTGGTGGATGGTGTCTCTGGTCGACCATGATTATTTACTTTTAACTTTCTTATCTTGTCTTGTCCCACCGACAACTACAGACAAACTACCCTTTATTCTGATCCTGTTTTTTACTCTCTTTTTCTTTCAAAATTTACACCATATTAAAAGTGAACATGGATATCATATGAAAAATGTTAAGGGGGTGCTTGGTTGAAGTTAAGCAATGAAAAAAGGAAAGGTAATAAGAATACAAAAGAATATAATAAGTATTACTTTTGCAATTGTTGTTGCTTGGTTCCGCCACCACCACCATATATATATATGAGAAATAAATTCAAGTAAAAGAATGAAAATAAAAAATACTAGGTATTGATTACCTTAGTCTCCAAATTGTTGGGTAATGGTTGATTACTCAATACTTGTATTGATTGCATTCCTTACCTCTCACCAAGCACTTTTAATCATTTCCTTTTCCATTCCCCACCCCTTTAACCCCCCAACTAGGCACCCCCTAAATGTTACTACATTATGTTCTTACAAAATGTACTACTCACAGGACGATGACAAATGTTAGAACAGACTGCTTGAATGCAAAGAAAAAATAAGTGAAAAAAACTATATGATATTATTATGTGCGTAAAAAAATTTATTAAAAAAAAAAAAAAGTAAGAGCTTGTAGCAAAGCTGATATCATATTATTGTAACCAAGGTATTTTATTTTTTAAGCAAAGCTGATATCATATTGTAACCTAGGTATTTTGGTGTCTTCTCAAAGGACCCCTATATAAACCAAACTAGAACTAGCATAATTCTTTCATCATTTCAACATCATCATACCTCAATCATCTTCTCATTTTCTTTCAAACCCTAAACCTTAAAACACTACTCATCACCACTAAACCATCACATCCAAAAATGCAATATCAAACCTCAACAGAATCATGGACACCATCCATGTCCATATACTATTCTCACTACACACCACACCATCATCATCACCACTCACTCGACCCAATCGAACGCTTAGCCCAACTCGTATCCGAAAACGCAGTCGTTATATTCAGTCTAACCACTTGTTGCATGTGCCATGCAGTCAAGAGTCTCTTTTCAAGCATGGGTGTTAGCCCTACTATTTACGAGCTAGACGACCAAGTTCATGATCCAACTCGAGCTAGAGATATCGAAAGAGCGTTACGTAGACTCGTTGGAAACTCGATGAGTGTTCCTGTGGTTTTCGTTGGAGGGAAGCTTGTTGGGTCGATGGATAAAGTTATGGGTTCTCATATAAATGGGACGTTGGTTCCTTTGCTCAAGAAAGCTGGTGCTCTTTGGCTTTGAGTAATTATGTTTTCCGACTTTTTGACTGACTAATTCACTGGATTATTTGAGCATGAGTCCACCGTCACACAGACTCAAACCGTGTGAAGTCTTCCCTTTTTCAAGAAGGTTGCCGTGACCACTTAGATTAGGTTATATTATTATTTGGTTAGCTGGTTGGTTAATTAGATTGCATTTGTGTAAAATTTTTAACAATGTAATGCAAGATTATCAAGTCATTATTTGAGAAAGAGACGTAGGGATTTTGTTTGTCTTGTTTCACTTTTGCCATTTAACGAATTGGTCCATTTTTACTATCAAACAAAATGTTAAGAAACTATCTTAATGTTCATCAAAACTTGATTAATTTTCTAGAGTTTTAATTTCTCCTGAAGACGCATGAACAAGATTATGAGTTCATTGTCATGTCCATTCTTACATTTGGGTCCGTTTTGTCAAATGTTAGTATGTGCTATGTTTGACGAAGCGTAGCAGTAGCTAGCAACAAGTAGTAAGTAATAGCAGTTAGCAATAGTTGTTAGATCGTTGTAGCTCGAGGTTGTTTAGACCTCATATTATCTAGTACACACAATAACGAAAACGGAATATTCAATACAAGAGTTAACGTTATTATGAACAAGGTTTTCTTTAATAACACTCCAAGCCTCAAATTTTATTTGATCAGAATAAAACGTGTTATCTAAACTATAACAAGGATCAATGAATTGATCTTGAGGCTAACTAACAAACTCTAGTCTAGGCGTTTATACTCTACGCCCTAGACACACACACACACACCTTTAATGACTACATTATGGAAGACTTAATAATAAAACATATACCCTTGATCTCTTTATATAATAGAGTATTAGGGTTTACAAAATATTACGAACGACTAATAAGTAAATCTTTTTTTGCAAGTAAGTCCCTTCATCTTTTTGTAGGTTTCATTCTTGTCACTTTAAGTCCCTCTTGTTTCATTCTTTTTGTTTTGGTTCATCAAATCAATAAACCAACAGTTGTTAAATAAAAATGTTTTGTATTGTAGTTGTAACTGTAATTATAAAGTGTAAAATGACTTAAAAAGATATACACATTAACATAAAATTCTTTAAATAAATAAAAAGGGCATACATGTAATTTGAGAGCCAAAATACTAGCGGCTAGATTTAAATGTTTCTTGATGAAGTGTATTGAAAATGAGCAGTTACGGACAATTCAATCACTAGTTGCTTGTCTCCAAACAAGTATTAAATTTAAACCACTAGTCACTAGCCGCTCCAAAACACTCTAAATTTAGTTGTAGAAATATGCAATCAAACGTCAAATAAACATTTATTTATATACTTTAGCTTTTAAATTTAGTGACACTTTTTATATATACTTTTTTCAATTAGGGTTCACCATGCTATTTAATTTGTTTCAATAGTTACAGATATTTCAATCCTGGATCTTTTTAACTTTCTAAAAGTTGTTTGTGTAACTATTAAAATAAACATTTATTTTAAACAGCAGATTGGGCCTGATAGTATGGGCTAATCTCCAAAAAGTCGTATTACAGTCTATAGCCATTTAGCCCACCATATACAGTATTGATGAAATTGGTTGTGATAGTGAATTAGTGATACACAAAGTTTTATCATCTTTTAGCAGACTAATTTACGGTCCTGAGTTTACCATCATACAGACTTAAACCCAATAAATTACTCTTTTTTTGAAAATATTGGCGTGACTACTTTATATTTGTTTCACCTACCAAAAATTGAAATTGAGATCTTTTACATTTTAGTGATAAAAGTCACAAGCTTTTTATCATCGGTTGCCGAGTAATCGTGTACACTTGTTTAAATCATAGACTTGTACATACACACATACATTGTATACGGTATTCCTATGGCGAGATACATCAAATAATTATCAAATTGTTAAAAGCAAAATACAAATTATCAACGGATTTTGTGGACGTTGAGACTTATGTTACCATTTTTGTTCATGTCACTCTTAGTACAAAAAAGAACATGAAATTGCATATTTTCTAAGCAATTTCTTTTTCTATATCGTGAATATATATGATAGTGATTTCAATATATATCACTCACCAAGGCAAGGAAAAAAACAAGCTTTCATTTAACAGCATCCTCTTTAATGTCTGTAAAGTATATCATGAAAGGCATATAAGTTGTACATTCCTTTAAAACAATTGACTTTATAAGGCATGGCATGATATGATATGATGGCTGTCTCTCGGATCATCCGTGACCCAAATGAAATCATTCACATATTATATTAAGGTCGGCCATAATAGTGCAAAGACTCCCAAGACATGTCTTCTCTCAAGTTGCAAAAATTGCTAGATTATAAAATTTTAAAACTATATGCCCGATTTGGTAGTTGGACGGCCGGGTACCACTTAGCGATTAATCGGTTAGGCGAGGATTAGATTTTTTACATATAAAATTATAAAATTTTAAAACTATATGCCCGATTTGGCTGATCTAGCCAACTTTTTTCCGATTTGGCCTATTTTTTTCGATTTAACCGATTTCTATTAGTAACCGAGTTGGCTGATTTATCCGATTTGACCGATTTTTATTCGATTAATCAGTATGTTGACCGATTTTTTTACCAAACCAATTAATAAGGCTGATTAGTTAAAATCGGTGCGTTTAATCCCCGCCTAACGCTTAATAGATTTTTGCAACACTGCCTTCCCCTAGGGGTCACCCCATAGCACGCGTCTTCAACAGCAAAAATGGAGGACTCAGTTGATTGTAAGACAAAGTCGTGAGTGTGTGTTTTTTGTGTTTTTTGTGTATGTTTTGGTGGAGTATATATGTGCTTAAGCGAGATATATTTTGGTGGTGAAGTTGATTATCTTATTATACTAAGATGATGGTGAAATTGGCTGTAAAAAGAGATAGTTGACGTGACGCTAGAATAACGATGATGAATGCGATCTTGTGCTCCCTGTTACACTTTAGTCTAATAGAGATGTCAAAAGTGAATTCAATATTGTTATGTAACTATAGTCTATAGTTGCTCAAGGAATTACTAGCGCTCACTCAATTTATTATACTCTTTTTTCACATATTTGAAGCAAAGAAAGACACTTTTGAAGTCATATATATATATATGTTTGAAATCGTTAATATACTCAAAGTACAATGATTTTTATGCATGTCTGAATATATATGTAAAATTTTGCATATTTCGATGAATATATATGTAAATGGCCCTTATTATTTTATCGATTGCTATATATGTAAATCTTCGGTTTAGAAACGATGGTTCTACATAGGGGTGTCCAAAAAAACCGAGGAACCAAAAGAACCGAGGAACCGTACCGGTACCGACCGGGAACGGGACCGTATATTAGAACCATGGTACGGTTCTTGGTTCCTAAAATTTCAAAATTTCGGTTCTTGGGATTTGTTCGTGTCGGAATCAGACGGTTCCGCATACTTTCCGAAAGAACCGACTTTTATGAAAATATGTAATTTTTTAAAGTTTGTTTGGGACATTGTGCACATGTATGTATGCGGCCTTTTAAGAAAATAGAAAAAACCCTACCTAAACCTATAAACCTATAAACCATAACCTTTAATCCATTGATTCCATTCAAAGATTCAAACATCATTCATCGACATGAAAACAAGTTTTTTCTAACAAAAATTATGAACAATTTTGTGTTGCTTAGTAACAAGAAGTTGTAATTGTATTTATTATTCATTAAATTTAATGATAAAAGTCGAGAAAGTGAGCAACAATTAACTATGATGGCGTTATTGCATGGTATATTGTCACCATGTAAGTTATTGTAAGCTAGTCACCATGATTGATATATAATATTCACAGTGAGTTTGTAATTATTTTCGTGGATAATGAATGATTGATAAATTATTTTCGTGGTTGTCAACTTATTTTGAAGTTTTACGAACCGATTACCATAACTTCACATCCATCCAAACATATTTTTTAACACTTTGGTACTCATGGGAATTACCGAAAATTCCCTTACCGGAACCGAGTACCGTACCGGAACCGAACCGAAAAACTTGGGACGGTTCTTGGTTCCACATTTTCCTTATTTTCGATTCTCGGTTCTTTCGGTTCCGGTTCCGGTTCGGGACGGTTCCAGTACCATGGACACCCCTAGTTCTACATGTGCGGTCAACGGTTTCCTTTTACAATAATTCGAAATTCAACAAGGCGCTACGTGTACTAGTGCTTATAATTATCGCAAACATTGACCAAGTAAGCTTTAAACAACTGAAACTCATGTTCGTTTTGGAAACACAAAGTACAATACAAAATGATTAGTAGTACATATGTATCACAAATGAAGCTAGAGTTTAATTAGTTCATATGTTTCAGTAGTGCATGAAAGTCATGTATCAATAGTGCATAAAACTCATGTACGTATTGGAAACACAAAGTATGTTGGAAAATTTAGTGCACTTGTGGGATTAGTTCACACCTGGTTTTGGGTTAGGAGGTACAGAGTGTACACCCATGAGGTCCTTGAACCCCATGACTCAATAGTGGTTGGTACTGGTAGTGCTAAGTTAGTACTGATAGTGCTAAGTTAGTACTGATAGCCAGTGTTACTACTGGTAGTGTTGGTTTCTACTGCTAGTGTAGTAACTGATGGTTCCTACTGGTAGTGTTATGGTTCCTGCTGCTAGTGTAATGTTTCCTGCTGGTAGTGTTTGGTTCCCGCCGCTAGTGTAATGGTTCCTCTTGGTAGTGTTGCGTTGATTAATTTGTAACAACTTTGACTCATTCAATTGGGTCATAGGATCGCTTTATGACCACGCTTAATTGGTCATGTAACAACTATTCCTATGATAATGGAGGCTTATTATGGGTGATTAATTGGCGTTAATCATTCATAATGTCCATTAACTAGGAGTGAGTATTCTCTACTATAAATAGAGAGTGACATCTTCAGCTTGAAGAGATACTGATAAACATACTGATATCAAGAGAAACAAACAGATAACATAAACACTTATAAGCGCAAGGGTTATTGAATTGTACTAATTCTATAACTAACATTTGGTCTTATCCCAAGTAGATATTCGTGTAACCCAAGCATTAGGGTCGAATAGTTTACTTTGGAAAGTGATAACACGATTCCAAGTGATATCCGGTAACCACCTAGTGGTATTTGCAGTTGCTACTGATTGTCTTTACCCTGTTCTGGGAGCCACCACCAACAATCAAAGTAAACTATTTGTGATAATTAATTGTTCTTTCACGCAATGAAACACATGGCTTCAAACTTTGCCAAGCTTGACAAGTTTGAAGGGTGGATTTAGGAGATGGCGAAGAAGATGCACTTCCTCCGTCAAGCATGAGTGTGGTTTATGTGCTAACCACTCCTATTCCCGATGATGGGGATGATGCTACTATGGAGCGGATCAGAGGAGGAGCAAATGGGAGAATGATGACTACATTTGCAGAGGTTTAATTCTCAATGGTATGTCCGATTTCTATTTGACATTTCACGTAACTTTGAATCTTCCAAAGAACTGTTGGATTCCTCGATGCCAAATATATGGTCGAGGATGCATCAAGTAAGAAGTTCCTTGTTAGTAATTTCACAAATTACAAAATGACTGATTGAAGACCAGTTATGGAACGGTACAATGAACTTCTTGGTATACTTGTAAGGTTTACACAACACAATATGAACATGGATGAGACTATTTCAGTCTCTTGTGTCATTGATAAACTTGAAACATAAGAAATAGGAGTTAACTCTTGTTGAGTTGGGCAGTCATCTGCGCATTGAGGAATCTCTCAGGGTGCAGGATAATGATAAGCCAAAGAGTAGCAATGCTAGTGGTGCATCTGTTGTCAATATGGTGGAGCATAACAACTCCACCAGGTACAATGACAACAAAGGCAAACGCAAATATCATGACAACACAAGGGCAGATGATAACATCAAATAGTCCTGAGTTTCTAAGCGTTAATTTCCCCCTTTATCATCACATTTTGAATAAATTATTAGTGAAAACATCCTTATTCCTTCTTATTTCATTTCAGGACGCATTCGAAGTAAAAAAGCTGCAATTGGACGTTTTCAAGAACTATTGATTCAACTTTCTCTTAATTACAGCGTAACCAAGTGATGAAGTTACGACGCAACTAGAGATTTCGAAGGCTACGGCGTAACCCTCAGCTAAGGTTACGCCGTAACTACTGATTACAAAGACTACGACGTAGCTATCAGCTTAGGCTACACCGTAACAAAGATTTACACTAGATTATAGCAGCTACGGCGTAACACCAAAAAAAGTTACGCCGTAGCCAATGGATAAGCACTGAAGATTGAAGGAAGTTACGGCGTAACTACCTACTAAGGTTACGCCAGAACTATTTTGAAGCCTATAAATAGTCGATGGTTTCATCAAGATAGATATCTCTCCTTTCCCAAACCTTCTAGGGTTTGGGAGATCAAACACGTAAGAAGAAGCATGGTTTAGAGCATGAATAACGAAGTCCTCGCTCACGATTTCCTTTGTATTCGAGTTTGGATTCTTTTTATATTTTTCTAGATCTTATATTATGAATTCATATCATTAATTAAAGTTTGCATTCATGTTATTGTTATTCTCTATAATTCTTTATAGACATCCGCTAGTCTTTTCATAGATCGCTAGCCTTGGTAGAATTATAAGCTTGGTAGTATCTAAAGGGTCGAGATATGACCAACCCAACCCCACCGATAGATAGCGGTATGGGAGGAATTGGCCATAGTACGACCACTCTTCGTGTGCGAATTGACCAAATGATCACTTATCAAATGGAGGTATTTAAGAGGTTAGGGGGAATCTAAGTTCCTAACGGCCGGGTTCCCACCGTCTAGATCTAGTAGATTTGGTGCTTAATGACTGCTATTAGGTTTCCGAATGATCCCGGGTGACCTGCTCATCTTGGTGAGGAATCTAAGAACCATAGGCCATGACGAATCGACCAAAGGAGTCTGGTGATAATTAACCACTATATTGAATCTTGGTATCGGGAATCAATTCATATTTGTAGTCTTTATTAAGCTTCGTTTATCTATCTCTTTTACCTAAATTTCTGGTGTCTGTGTAAGTAGAATATTAACATATCTACGGATTACATCAACCTTGTCTACCCATATATTATCAATATTTTATCTAATCATCTTAGTTCTTTCAAAGTCACAGCTCTCTTGGGACGATACTCGGATTTACCTAAGGCTTTACTACATCCGATCGGGTATCGCCTGCTAGTATGTGTCTATCCTAAGTTATTCAAGTTTTATAAATATTAAAAGCGGATGAAATAGCACATCGCAGATCCTAACAAGAAGGCAACACCTACTTGTTGGAAATGTGGCAATCTGGTCACATTAAAAGGGATTGCAAGGGTGTTAAGGTTGGTGCTAAAGCCAATGGATCAGCACTAATGGTTCAGTGGAGTGGTGGTTCTACCAACTCACCGAAAGGTCGTAATATGTTTAATAAGTCTTTTCGATTTATTATGTTACATATGTATCTCGGATCTTATTATGTGCGGGATGATGATGTTGCGTGGTGGGTTGACTCGGTGCAACAGCTTCATGTGTGCAAAGATAGAAGTCGGTTCAAGACTTATGAGTCATCGAATGATGGTTCTATTCTTCACATGGAAATGAGTCAACAACCTTGGTGCATGGTCGTGGTTGTGTAGACCTTAGATTTAGTTCTCGAAAGATTGTAACTTTGTTTAATGTTATTCATGTTCATGATATAAGGAAAACTTGGTTTCTAGTAGTGTTTTGAATAATCATGGATATAAACAAGTTATTGAATCGATATATTTGTCTTGTCTAAAAGTGGTGTTTTTATTGGGTTTTAATATTTATAGTGTCTCGTTATACCTATGGTCTACCCTAGTGCACTAACGGGCAGTGTACCCGGTCGTGTGTAGTGTAGTATTCGGTAAAACCGAGGTCGTCCCAAGAGCTACGTGGATCGGAAATTAACTTAAGTCTATGTCACGATTTTAATTGCTTTTAAGATTGAAATAATAAAACTAACTAATAAAACAAGGAAATAAAGGAAAGCATATAAAGGCAAGAGATGTGATCAATGAAGGAGAGTGGTGCTAACCTAGTTAATCCTCCTAGCTAGTTATGTCTACGTCTACTTACTTCCAATTACTTCCGGTGGGGTCAAAGTCGAGAGGACAACATTTGGTCAATTCGCCTAACCTATCGGCAAAGATGCCACCCACGGAGAAATCGGTGCACCGTCATAAGTCCTGTTGTTCCCGGTCCCCTAAGCCGAGTCATTAAGTACCGCTACATGCTAGATTTATAATAGTGAGTGCCCGGCCGTTAGGAACTTAGACACTCACCCCTTAATTCTTAAGTTCATCCAAACGATAGGTGATCAGTTGGTCAAATCGCACAAGTAGAAAGGGTCGTCAGTTGGTCATATCTTACCCTTCCCGTCTCAATCCGCTCACCTAGGGTCAGTTGGTCATATCTCCTAGGCAATTGGCCTCTACCGCCATTCAAAACTACCGAACCAAGGGTGGCTACCAATAAACTATGCATGCATACACTTAGAAATAATTATACGGAAGTAAAGTAAATGCAAACAAAACCATTAAAGAATCATAACTAGGCCAAGCACTGAGGTGCTTAGCCAAACATATAATAAATCATACCAACAAAATGAATAAATCATAAATTGAATTGAACATAATGTTTGATACAAATTACTTGATGTAGAGCTAATAATGATGATGATTGCGAGTGAATTCTTCCTTCAAAGCTGGCTTTGGACTGTTGGAAAATGCCCTGGAGTGGTGCCCTAATCGACCCCTAGGAGAGGGGTGAAGAGAGATACTCAAAAATGCAGATTTAGGGCTGTATTTATAGGCCCCGACATGGTTACGGCGTAACCTTAAGGGCTAATTACGCCGTAACTAAAGTCGGCGCAAAGAAATCCGGATCTCGAAAAATTACGTCGTAACTAAATTATTTAGTTACGTCGTAACTAAGTTACGTAGTAACTAAATCTAATTTACGTAAATAATTTCAACTTCGTACTTTTTCATGTCATCATATTATCTTGAAACTATTTTGCACTAGTTGACGCTTTTAGGCCCTCATCATCTTCTTCATTTATTTTTATAACAAGTCCTTGAAGTAAATAAACTTCATATGAATTGTCACCTTTAGTCCCCGATCGTACTTGTTATTTTTACTTTTCATCCTCGGAGTAAATATTCTTCATTTAGCCACGGACTTCAACTCCTTGCGCCCAAGTAATTAATTACGGCGTAATTAAATATCCGAGTTACGCCGTAATTCTTCAACCGTATATTCTTATCCGCTCCGTAATTATCTCTACGGCGTAACTAAATTGCCATGTTACGCCGTAACCTTCATAAAAATAATTACGACGTAACCATAAGAAATGGTTACGCCGTATCCTTCAAAGCTCATATTTACGCCGTAACATTATTAGCTAGTTATGGCGTAATCTTCATACATAATTCCCAGGCCCTAGTAAATCAATCTTCAGAACATATATTTGGCCTTTTATCACATCTTTTCCGCTCCAACGCCTCATTTATCCTGAAATGCAAATATGAACGAATATGAACGAATTAAGTACCATATTAATACAAATGAGGCCATAAACACGGGAATTTGATATATAAAAGATCAGGCTAATTTGATGTTATCAAATATCCCCCACTTGAATCCTACTTGTCCTCAAGTAGACCCTTTAAATAATTCTTAAAAGATATCTCCCATGATTAATTGGAAGTTATGAGTCTAAAATCACCTAAGCTAGAAAATTCCAAACCGAGCACCTCACGAAAAGGGAATTGAAATCACACTCTCTCATAATTCACGTGTTTATATTTTGGGTGATCACTCAACTGCTCAGTCATGGCGAGTATTCTATCATAGGCTTGGCAAAGATACTAATCTCCACCACTAGAGTCTATAGATGCAGCTATTCTAAAAGGCAATGGGTTGACACAACATAAAGGCTTATGGGGTTATTTTGTCATTACTAACGAGCTACGGCGAAGGGGACAAAACCAATGATACATGACCAAATCCATGGCCAAGACACCAATGATTGCTCGCTTCCTCACCTAAACTCGATTCATGACTAAGGGTAGGATAAGGCATGGGAAAATTTTAATGGGTGTAAATAAAAAGACACGAAACAAATAGATTCCTAAGTCCACAGTCACCCCACCACTAGTCGCATTCAATCCCATAGCAAAAATCGAGGGTCAAGAGTCAAGGGGTCTTCAATAATCCAATACACGAGTTAATGCATAAGAAATGTAATGTGGTGCCTCATAAACTCCATAATCTAGGCAAATAAGATGCATTAACTCGGCCTTCATCATCAATGAAAAAAGAATGTGCTATATAAAAAATTTAAAATTTGGGTCAATTTAGCACATATTTCTATCAAAATCGACCATTTCTATCTCCCATCCCCCACTTGAAATGTACAATGTCCCCATTGTACGAATATTGATTAAAATTTGAAAGGCGAGATAGAAATGTTCGGGTTTCTAATTTTATCCGTAAGACAAAACGGATTTGTAAAATTTGCGCGATTGAACAAGGCGAGAACACTAATTATACATAACGAAACACTTGCTTGCTTTTTTTTTTTTTTTTTTTTTTTTTTTTTTTTGATGCAAGACAAGGTATACATGAATATAAACGATACGAACATAAAAAGTATCCCCCCACTTGAGATCAACTATCATCTAAACCCGATTTTCTTCCAAAACCCTTTATTCAAAACCCGCGACTTTCACTAGTGGAACCAAAATTAACCAACAACGCCCGGACCATGGACATAAGGAAACTACAGGGTAGGCTAGGCGATAGGTGTAACGAAACAACATATATTGGGTGAACAAAATGAAAGGAAAGGCTCTGAAGGGTGTATCTAGGGGTATCTTGCACTAATGGTGAGTGCAACAAAAAGGGTTTAACAGGGGATTGACTGATCGATGTGAAAAGTCAATATACACAATACATATATGGGCTATTTGGGTTTAATCCTAAAATTGCCTTATATCCTAGTTGCACCGATCACACCAAGTTACCTCAGTGTAATGCTCATGATAATGGTCTCGAAAAGATATACAAGGCCAAGTTCTAAAGTCTACTACACCCCCAAGCACACTCATTTTATGGAATTATGTATAAGGGAAAACGGAAAGGCTTATCCTCACACAATGGAAATATAGGGTAGGTGTGCTCAGTCTAGATTAATCCAGTTAAGTAATGAAAAACATGTCAAAATTTTATTAATGAAACACTTTTCATCAAAAACTAGAAAAATAAGGGCAAGTAAAATCAAGCGGGTGTCTATGTCTAATCCCTTCCCCCCACTGGGTCATACTTAAGCATATAAATGAAAGATAAGAAGGGTTAGAATTGGAACAGAAAACTCCCCTGGATTTGCTCGGCATGATCGAAGACACACGAGTAAACGTGTCCCGCTTTGAGATCTATGAGCAAACTTTAATAACTGAATTCACTTAAGACAACCAAATGCATCATACTAGAAAAACAACAAGTAATAAAAGAAAATGAAAACCTAACTCACTTTCGTAGGAATCACGGTTGCATTTAGCATATGCAACAAGCCTTTTAAACCACTTGGTGTCCAAAGTGGACGAGTGTAGTCTCGTGAGGGCTTACAGGGAACACACCCACAAAGTTCATTTAATACTAATACAAGGTTATTCTGTTATTATAGAAAGAATTTAAAGTGGAGGATAATTACGCCGTAACTCATGGAAGGAGTTACGTCGTAATTATGGCAAAACGACGGCGAAGCTAAAGAGGGTAGCTACTGGCGTAACCATAGCATGGGATTACGCCGTAATTGGTAATGCTCGAGAGAATCGCTAAAACTTGTGATATGTTACGGCGTAATCATTGGGATGAGTTACGCCGTAACTGATGGACAGGTCAGGTCCCCGTTTATGTTACTGATGCAATCTTCTCCGATTCCTGCAAAATGGTTAAAAACACAAAACCCAACTATACTAATAAAATGAAAAAGAAAAGATAGGCATGGGGTGCCTCCCACGAAGCGCTTGTTTTTGTTCGAGTCACGAGCTTGACTCCACCCTTATTTACTACGTAAAAGGGTGTTCATCCCTTCACTTGAAATCAAGTGTGGGTGAAAATAGCAATAAACACCATGAGGGTGTGAATTTGCTATGGGATGGGAAATGATAAATTATGATCATACCGAAAGGAGATGTCATTTCCTCCATACCTTACCCGTTTTAGTTGATGGCATTGATGATTGGTTCACCTCGTGATGTGGGTGATTAATTGGCTCATATGTCTCCTCGTTAATCATCGAAGTGTCCAAGATCTTGTCCTCTAATTCCTTTGCAAGATCAACTAAAATTGGTTCGAGTCGAGCTACATAACCATCATCGGGTGATGTGATGGGTTGCACGATTTCATCCATAATTTCAACATCTCGAATAGAAAAACAAGCAAGATTGTTAGGAATAAAAGAAGAGTTAGAAGTAATACCATTTTGTGTTGTGGTTGATTCCTCATTAGCTTGTGGCATTGCTTCATCATCTCTGTAAGCTCTTTGCTTCCATTTTCTTCAATTGATCATTGCTTGTTTCTTCATTTCTCACAACCTTCAAACGTCCTGGAAATGGGATAGGTGGGACATAAGGTCTGATATAAGGTAAATCACCAGGAACCGGCTCGTTGTTGACTTCTTTCATCTTTCCCACCGTTGCTTTGATAGTTCCAACCGCATTCTTTTTACTTTCCAGGACCTTTTGGTTTAATTCTTCAAGCTTAGCCTTAAAGCTTTTCCTCTTAGCGTCAAGCTTTTTAAATTTAAGTCCGCGCCCTCCTTGAATTTCCTAATCCATTCGTCATTCGAGTCGTGCATCCTTTTAAATTATCCGAGAATTTATTTGGCTTCCTCCAATGACTCAACATACCGACCGCTCATATTCTTTGCGTTCTTCTTGGAGAGAATGCTCGTGTATAGCATGAATTTTTTCCTTAACCATATTCATATCACATCCAAGTCTATCAAGCTGCTTGGTGATGTCGCCAATGTCATCCAAGCTGTTGCTATTTATGGCCCAAGTGGTTGCTCCATCATACCAATTTCGTGAATGGTCAGCCATCATTTCAATTGATCTAAGGGCTTGTGCAGGTGGCATTGTAGGAATAGGTCCTTGAGAGTCGAGCATTTGGCGGGACGAGATGTTTAAACCTTTGTAGAAAATAAGGACCATCGATGGTTCCGATATCATGCGTTGGGCATCGTAAAGAAGGTCATTATATCTTTCCCAAGCTTCATCTAGCGTTTCATCCATCTTCCGTCTCGAAACTCCTTATTTCTTCCATCTTCTTGGCAATCTTTGAAGGAGGATAATATCTTCTAATAAATGCTTTCTCCAAAAGATTCCATGTATTGATCGACCCAGCAGGAAGCATCTTCATCCATCTTCTGGCTGCACCAGTGAGTGTAATTGGGAACACTCTAAGCATTAATGCATCTTGAGTGACTCTCGAGTGTGGAAAAGATCTGCGATCTCCAATACTCTTCGCACATGCGGTGGGCATCATCATCATTAGTTCCCGCGAAAAGCTTTTGTCTAAGTTCCTCATGAACCGGCGGTGATCTCAAAGTCGATGTCATCATTAAACTCGGGATATACGATGCCCGATCTTTGGTTATCTTGAGTCAAAGCAATATATTCTTCCATAGTGAGCATGTCAAAAATGAATCTTCCATATCCCGAAATATCAAAACAAACAAAAGCGAAAAGAAGAGAAAAGAAAACTAAAAACAAAAATAAAAGAAAATAAAAGAAAAACTTAAATTAAAATCCTAAATAGCTCCCGGCAAGCAAGCGCAAAAACTTGATGCGAGTTTTCTTGACTGTGTTTTAATATTTATAATGTCTCGTTATACCTATGGTCTACCCTAATGCACTAACAGGCAGTGTACCCGGTCGTGTGTAGTGTAGTATTCGGTAAAACCGAGGTCGTCCCAAGAGCTACGTGGATCGGAAATTAACTTAAGTCTATGTCACGATTTTAATTGCTTTTAAGATTGAAATAATAAATTAACTAATAAAACAAGGAAATAAAAGAAAGCGAGATAAAGGCAAGAGATGTGATCAATGAAGGAGAGTGGTGCTAACCTAGTTATTCATCCTAGCTAGTAATGTCTATGTCTACTTACTTCCAATTACTTGGTGGGGTCAAAGTCGAGAGGACAACATTTGGTCAATTCGCCTAACCTATCGGCAAAGATGCCACCACAGGAGAAATCGGTGTCCGTCATAAGTCCTGTTGTTCCTGGTCCCCTAAGCCGAGTCATTAAGTACCGCTACATGCTAGATTTATAATAGTGAGTGCCCGGCCGTTAGGAACTTAGACACTCACCCCTAATTCTTAAGTTCATCCAAACGATAGGTGATCGGTTGGTCAAATCGCACAAGTAGAAAGGGTCGTCGGTTGGTCATATCTTACCCTTCCCGTCTCGATCCACTCACCTAGGGTCGGTTGGTCATATCTCCTAGGCAATTGGCCTCACCGCCATTCAAAACTACCGAACCAAGGGTGGCTACCAATAAACTATGCATGCATACACTTAGAAATAATTATACGGAAGTAAAGTAAACGCAAACAAAACAATTAAGGAATCATAACTAGGCAAACACTGTGGTGCTTAGCCAAACATATAGTAAATCATACCAACAAAATGAATAAATCATAAATTGAATTGAACATAATGTTTGATACAAATTACTTGATGTAGAGCTAATAATGATGATGATTGCGAGTGAATTCTTCCTTCAAACCGGCTTTGATTGCTGGAAAATGCCCCAGAGTGGTGCCTAATCGTCCCCTAGGAGAGGGGTGAAGAGAGATGCTTAAAAATGCAGATTTAGGGCTGTATTTATAGGCCCCGACATCGTTACGGCGTAACCTTAAGTGCAAATTACGCCGTAACTAAAGTCGCGCAAAAGAAATCGGATCTCGAAAATTACGTCGTAACTAAAATATTTAGTTACGTCGTAACTAAGTTACGTAACGTAACTAAATCTAATTACGTAGTAATTTCAACTTCGTACTTTTCTCATCATTTAATATTTTGAAACTTATTTGCACTTGTTGACGCTTTTGGCCCCTCATCGTTCTTGTTACTTTTATAACAAGTCCTTGAAGTAAATAAACTTCATATGAATTGTCACTTTTAGTCCCTGATCGTACTTGTTATTTTTACTTTTCATCCTCGGAGTAAATATTATCTTCATTTAGCCACGGAACTTCAACTCCTTAGCGCCCAAGTTAATAATTACGGCGTAATTAAATTTCCGAATTACGCCGTAACTCTTCAACCGTATATTTTATCCGCTCCGTAATTATCTCTACGGCGTAACTAAATTGCCATGTTACGCCGTAACCTTCATAAAAATAATTACGACGTAACCATAAGAGATGGTTACGCCGTATCCTTCAAAGCTCATACTTACGCCGTAACCTTATTAGCTAGTTATGGCGTGATCTTCACATAAAATCCAAAGGCCCTCGTAAATCAATCTTCAGAACATATACTTGGCCTTTTATCACTTCTTTTCCGCTCCAACGCCTCATTTATCCCGAAATGCAAATATGAACGAATATGAAAGAATTAAGTACCATATTAATACAAATGAGGCCATAAACACGGAATTTGATATATAAAAGATCGATGCTAATTTGATGTTATCAAGCCTCATAAACTCCATAATCTAGGCAAATAAGATGCATTAACTCGGCCTTCATCATCAATGAAAAAAGAATGTGCTATATAAAAAATTTAAAATTTGGGTCAATTTAGCACATATTTCTATCAAAATCGACCATTTCTATCTCCCATCCCCCCACTTGAAATGTACAATGTCCCCATTGTACGAATATTGATTAAAATTTGAAAGGCGAGATAGAAATGTTCGGGTTTCTAATTTTATCCGTAAGACAAAACGGATTTGTAAAAATTTGCGCCAGTTGAACAAGGCGAGAATACTAAACACAATAAACACTATTACTTATAGACTAATAAACAAACTCTTGCTTGCATGCTTTTTTTTTTTTTTTTTTTTTTTTTGATGCAAGACAAGGTATACATGAATAAAAATAAACGATACGAACATAAAAGTATCCCCACTTGAGATCAACTATCATCTAAACCCGATTTTCTTCCAAAACCCTTTATTCAAAACCCGCGACTTTCACTAGTGGAACCAAAATTAACCAACAGCGCCCGGACCATGGACATAAGGAAACTACAGGGTAGGCTAGGCGATAGGTGTAACAAAAAACAATATATTGGGTGAACAAAATGAAAGGAAAGGCTCAAGGGTGTATCTAGGGGTATCTTGCACTAATGGTGAGTGCAACAAAAGGGTTTAACAGGGGATTGACTAATCGATGTGAAAAGTCAATATACACAAAACATATATGGGCTATTTGGGTTTAATCCTAAAATTGCCTTATATCCTAGCTGCACCGATCACACCAAGTTACCTCGGTGTAATGCTCATGATAATGGTCTCGAAAAGATATACAAGGCCAAGTTCTAAAGTCTACTACACCCACCCAAGACACTCATTTTATGGAATTATGTATAAGGGGAAAACGGAAAGGCTTATCCTCACACAATGGAAATATAGGGTAGGTGTGCTCAGTCTAGATTAATCCAGTTAAGTAATGAAAACATGTCAAAATTTTATTAATGAAACACTTTTCATCAAAAACTAGAAAAATAAGGGCAAGTAAAATCAAGCGGGTGTCTATGTCTAATCCCTTCCCCACTGGGTCATACTTAAGCATATAAATGAAAGATAAGAAGGGTTAGAATTGGAACAGAAAACTCCCCTGGATTTGCTCGGCATGATCGAAGACACACGAGTAAACGTGTCCCGCTTTGAGATTTATGAGCAAACTTTAATAACCTGAATTCACTTAAGACAACCAAACGCATCATACTAGAAAAACAACAAGCAATAAAAGAAAATGAAAACCTAACTCACTTTCGTAGGAATCACGGTTGCATTTAGCATATGCAACAAGCCTTTTAAACCACTTGGTGTCCCAAGTGGACGAGTGTAGTCTCGTGAGGGTTTACAGGGAACACACCCACAAAGTTCATTTAAAACTAATACAAGGTTATTGTGTTATTATAGAAAGAATTTGAACTGGAGGATAATTACGTCGTAACTCATTGAAGGAGTTACGCCGTAATTATGGCAAAACCTGGCAGTCGCTACTGGAGGGTAGCTACGGCGTAACCATAGCATGGGATTACGCCATAGTTGGTAATGCTCTGGAGAGAATCGCTACTTGTGATATGTTATGGCGTAATCATTGAGATGAGTTACGCCAGAACTAATGGACATGTCAGTCCCGTTTATGTTATCGATTAATCTTCTCCTATTCCGCAAAATGGTTAAAACACAAAACCCAACTATACTAATAAAATGAAAAGAAAAGATAGGCATGGGGTGCCTCCCACGAAGCGCTTGTTTTTGTTCGAGTCACGAGCTTGACTCCACCCTTATTTACTACGTAAAAGGGTGTTCATCCCCTCACTTAAAATCAAGTGTGGGTGAAAATAGCAATAAACACCATGAGGGTGTGAAATTGCTACGGGATGGGGAAATGATAAATTATGATCATACCTGAAAGGAGATGTCATTTCCCTCCATACCTTACCCGTTTTAGTTGATGGCATTGATGATTGGATCACCTCGTGACGTGGCTGATTAATAGGCTCGTATGTCTTTACGTTAATCACTGAAGTGTCCAAGATCTTGTCCTCTAATTCCATTGCAAGATCAACTAAAATAGGTTCAGTAGCCGGAGCTACATAGCCATCATCGGGTGATGTGATAGGTTGCACGATTTCATCCATAATTTCAGCATCCTGAATAGAAAAACAAGCAAGATTGTTAGGAATAAAAGAAGAGTTAGAAGTAATACCATTTTGTGTTGTGGTTGATTCCTCATTAGCTTGTGGCGTTGCTTCATCACTCTGTAAGTTCTTTGCTTCCATTTTCTTCAATTGATCGTCGCTTGTTTCTTCTTTTCTCACAGTCTTCAAACGTCCTGGAAATGGGATAGGTGGTACATAGGGTCTGATATAAGGTAAATCACGAGGAACCGGATCCTTGTTGACTTCTTTCATCTTTCCCACTGTTGCTTTGATAGTTCCGACCGCATTCTTTTTACTTTCCAGGACCTTTTGATTTAATTCTTCAAGCTTATCCTCCAAGCTTTTCCTCTTATCGTCAAGCTTCTTTAAATTCAGGTCCGCGCCCTCCTTGAATTCACTAATCATTTCGTCATTCGAGTCGTGCATCCTTTTTAAATTATACGAGAATTTCTTGACGGCTTCCTCCAATGACTCAACATACCTGACCTGCTCATATTCTTCTTGTAGAGAGTGCTCTTGTATAGCATGAATGCTCTCCTTGGCCATCTTCATATCACATTCAAGTCTATCAAGCTGCTTGGTGATGTCACCAAATTCATCCAAGCTGTTGCTATTTGTGACCCAAGTGGTTGCTCCATCATACCAATTTCGTGAATGGTCACCATCATTTCAATTGATCTAAGGGCTTGTGCATGTGGCATTGTAGGAATAGGTCCTTGAGAGTCGAGCATTTGGCGGGACGAGATGTTTAAACCTTTGTAGAAAATAAGGACCATCTGATGGTTGCTGATATCATGCGTTGGGCATCTATAGAGAAGGTCATTATATCTTTCCCAAGCTTCATCAAGCGTTTCATCCATCTTCCGTGCGAAACTCCTTATTTCTTCCATCTTCTTGGCAATCTTTGAAGGAGGACAATATCTCCGAATGAAAGCTTTCTTCAAAATATTCCATGTATTGATTGACCCCCAGAGGAAGCATCTTCATCCATCTTCCGTTGCACTGTGAGTGTAATTGGGAACACTCTAAGCATTAATGCATCTTGAGAAACTCACGAGTGTGGAAAAGATCTGCGATCTCCAATACTCTTCGCACATGCGGTGGGCATCATCATCGTTAGTTCCCGCGAAAAGCTTTTGTCTAAGTTCCTCATGAACCGGCGGTGATCTCAAACTCGATGTCATCATTCAATTCGGGATATACCACGCCCGATCTTTGGTTATCTCGAGTCAAAGCAATATATTCTTCCATAGTGAGCATGTCAAAATTTGAATCTTCCATATCCCGAAATATCAAAACAAACAAAAAGCGAAAAGAAGAGAAAAGAAAACTAAAACAAAAAGAAAATAAAAGAAAACTTAAATTAAAATCCTAAATAGCTCCCGACAACAAGCGCCAAAAACTTGATGCGGTTTTCTTGACTGTGTCTTAAATTTATAGTGTCTCGTTATACCTATGGTCTACCCTAGTGCACTAACGGGCAGTGTACCCGGTCGTGTGTAGTGTAGTATTCGGTAAAACCGAGGTCGTCCCAAGAGCTACGTGGATTGGAAATTAACTTAAGTCTATGTCACGATTTTAATTGCTTTTAAGATTGAAATAATAAAACTAACTAATAAAACAAGGAAATAAAGGAAAGCAGATAAAGGCAAAAGATGTGATCAATGAAGGAGAGTGGTGCTAACCTAGTTAATCCTCCTAGCTAGTTATGTCTACGTCTACTTACTTCCAATTACTTGGTGGGGTCAAAGTCGAGAGGACAACATTTGGTCAATTCGCCTAACCTATCGCAAAGATGCCACCACGGAGAAATCAAGCACCGTCATAAGTCCTGTTGTTCTGGTCCCTAAGCCGAGTCATTAAGTACCGCTACATGCTAGATTTATAATAGTGAGTGCCCGGCCGTTAGGAACTTAGACACTCACCCCTAATTCTTAAGTTCATCCAAACGATAGGTGATCGGTTGGTCAAATCGCACAAGTAGAAAGGGTCTTGGTTGGTCATATCTTACCCTTCCCGTCTCGATCCGCTCACCTAGGGTCAGTTGGTCATATCTCCTAGGCAATTGGCCTCTACCGCCATTCAAAACTACCGAACCAATGGTGACTACCAATAAACTATGCATGCATACACTTAGAAATAATTGTACGGAAGTAAAATAAACGTAAACAAAACAATTAAGGAATCATAACTAGGCTAGCACCAGGGTGCTTAGCCAAACATATAATAAATCATACCAACAAAAATGAATAAATCATAAATTGAATTGAACATAATGTTTGATACAAATTACTTGATGTAGAGCTAATAATGATGATGATTGCGAGTGAATTCTTCCTTCAAACCGGCTTGACTTTGGAAAATGCCCTAGAGTGGTGCCCTAATCGACCCCAAGGGAGAGGGTGAAGAGAGATACTTAAAAATGCGATTTAGGTTGTGATTTATAGGCCCGACATGGTTCTGGCGTAACCTTAAGTGCAAATTATTAACTAACATCGTGAAATAAAATTACGTCGTAACTAAAATAATTAGTTACGTCAGTAACTAAGTTACCAGTAACTAAATTTCAATTACATAGTAACTAAAAGTTACATTTTCCATGATAATATCTTGAAACTTATTTGCTTTAGTTACTTTTGGCCCTTATCGTACTTCATATGATTATAACAAGTCCAAAAGTAAATAATACATATGTTTGTCGCTTTTAGTCCTCGATCGTTCTTGTTACTTTTTACTTGGTCCTTGTACTGAATAAATATTAACTTGCATTTAATCCACGGACCTCAAAACTTTGCGCCCAAGTAATTAATTACGGCGTAACTAATTATCCGAGTTACGCCGTAATCCTTCGTCATCTCATACTTATCCCTCCGAAATAATCTCTACGGCGTAACTAAATTTCCATGTTACGCCGTAACCTTCACAAAAATAATTACGACGTAACCATAAGAGTTGGTTACGCCGTATCCTTCAAAGCTCATATTTACGCAGTAACCTAGTTACGGCGTAATCTTCACATAAAATCCAAAGGCCCTCGTAAATCAATCTTCAGAACATATACTTGGCCTTTTATCACTTCTTTTCCGCTCCAACGCCTCATTAATCCTGAAATGCAAATATGAATGAATATGAAAGAATTAAGTACCATATTAATACAAATGAGGCCATAAACACGGAATTTGATATATAAAAGATCGGGCTAATTTGATGTTATTAGGTTGGGGTTGTAGTGTTGTTGTAAGACTCCGATCCAAAGTTGAAAACTTTGGGTGAAAGAGGCATTGATCGCATCTTTGTTGGATATGCCGAGCATTCCAAGGCTTTTAGGTTCTATGTTATTGAGCCTAATGAATATGTTTCAATTAACTCCATAATTGAATCAAGGGATGCAAACTTTGATGAGAATAGATTCTCATCATTCCCTAGACCAAGTCGAGGATTCCTAATGGAACTCAGACACTTTGGTGTATCGAGGTCCTCGATGAAGTGCCATCGAGGTCCTCGATGAGGTTGTGGTTCAACAACCTCAACCTATGCTAGAAAGAGCAAAAGGGTCGAGGACTCCAAAGTCATTTGGACACGAGTTTCAACTATACTTAGTGAAGGAACTAGGGATGAGGTCTCGACCAATACTCCTATTGCTTAATTGTTGAGGATGATCCCAAGACATTTGAAGAAGCAATGAAGTCCCGTGACATTGCTTTCTCGGAAAGAAGCGATTAATGATGAGATGGATTCCATCACGGGCAATAACACTGGGTGTTGGTTGATCTACCACCGTTGCAAGCCTTGGGTCGCAAATCTATTTTCAAAAGAAAATGAAGGTAGATGGAACTATTGAAAAGTTCAAGGCTAGACTAGTCATTCGTGGCTTTAAACAAAAGTCGAATAAACTATTTTGATACTTATGCCCCCTGGCTCGATCGATACCATAAGACCAGCGATTGCTTTGGCATCTATTGACAATCGATTATTCATCGATGGATGTGAAAACAACTTTCTTGAATGGTGAATTGGATGAGGAGGTTTATATGAACCAACCTCGTGGCTTCATCTTGTCTGCAATGAAAACAAGGTGTGTAAACCGATTAAGTCTCTTTATGGACTAAAGCAGCACCTAAGCAATGGCATCAAACATTTGATGAAGTGGTTACGTCTAGTGGTTATGTTCTTAACCAAGTCGACAAATGCGTGTATAGCAAATTTGATGAATCGGTAAAGGAGTCATCATTTGTCTATATGTTGATGACATGTTGATCTTTGGCATTGACCAAAATCAGTTGACCGACAAAGGAATTTTTGTCATCAAGGTTCTCCATGAAGGACATGGGGGAGGCGATGTTATCCTTGGTATAAGGATTAAACATGAAAGTAAAATAATTTCTATCTCTCGCCTCATTATATTGAGAAGGTGTTGAGGAAATTCAATTACTTTGATTGTACTCCGATGAGTACAACTATGGATACTGTGAGAAGTCGATGCCTAATAATGACTTGTACATGGCCCGATATTGCTTTTGAAGTGGGTAAACCGGCGGTATACTAGTAATCCTAGTGCTCATCATCGGCAAGCGCTCAGAGGGTATCAAGTATTTGAAGAGAACTATGGATTATAGTCTCTCATATACCGTTACCCATCGCTGTTGGAAGGATACACCGATGCAAGTTGGATCAAGAATAATCGAAGACAATTCGCTCAAAGTGGCGGGTATTCCTACTTGGTGGAGGTGCAATTTCTTGGGCATCCAAGAAGCAAACTTGCATCACCGGTTCAACAATGGAATCGAATTTGTGGCCTTAGCAACGGTAAAGAAGTGAATGGTTGAAAAACTTGCTTCGAGATTCCATTGTGGCCTAAACCTATAGCACCTATTTCTATCCGTTGTGATAGTGCAGCACGTTGGCAAAGGCTTATAGCCGGATGTACAATGGGAAGTCTAGACACTTAGGTGTCGACATAGCATGATTCGTGAGCTTATCATGAATGGGGTGGTATCTATAGAGTTTGTTAGATCTCAACAAAATTTAGTCGATCACTTGACGAAGGGTGCAGCTAGAGACTTGGTTATAAAGTCTCGCTAAAGGGATGGGTTTAAGTCCAACTTAGTCACTTTGAATGCTAAGACACCCAACTCCTCCTAAGGAAACTTGGGAGTCGAGTTCAATGTGGAAAGTCGAACATTCAATGGACTGGAGCACATGTTTATATTATATCCCAAGGTTGTGCTCGTAACTCACGAAAAGGAGGATGAAGTCTTTACTTAATGGTTAATTTTCTTTGAAAAAGTGCTTGGCGTGAGCATGAATAAAGAGGAACCACCTATGTGAATGTTGAAGTTTTGCCGCTTGTGGAGCTTTGGACTTTGCCTCTTACAACATTTATGAATTTGGATATGGACACATGGCTTGTATAGTGTCGGGGAGTTTTTAAGTGTTTGAAAACTGTGTGTATTTTATCTTCGTGTATTCAAATGGGTTGAAGGGTTCAATTCTTAAGAACACCACGATTCTCGAATATTTGAACGTGTAATGTACTAAGATGGAAATTCAATCCTCGTGATATTTTCGTTTATGCACATGTTTTGTTTGATGTTTGTTTTTCTTGAAAAGGAAGTGAACTAAATTTGGGGAGGATTGTTGGAAAATTTAGTGCACTTGTGGGATTAGTTCACACCTGGTTTTGGGTTTGGAGGTACGGAGTGTACACCCATGAGGTCCCTGAACCCCCTGACTCAATAGTGGTTGGTACTGGTAGTGCTAAGTTAGTACTGATAGTGCTAAGTTAGTAATGATAGCCAGTGTTACTACTGGTAGTGTTGGTTTCTACTGTTAGTGTAGTAACTGATGGTTCCTACTGGTAGTGTTATGGTTCCTGCTGCTAGTGTAATGGTTCCTGCTGATGGTGTTTGGTTCCTGCTAGTGTAATGGTTCCCTCGGTAGTGTTGCGTTGATTAATTTGTAACGACTTTGACTAATTCAATTGGTCGTTATAAGCGCTTTATTTCCACGCTTAATTGGTCATGTAACCACTATTCCTATGATAATGGAGGCTTAATATGGGCGATTAATTGGCCGTTAATCATTCATAATGTCCATTAACTAGGAGTGAATATTCTCTACTATAAATAGATTCAGCTTGAAGAGATACTGATAAACATATTGATATCAGGAGAAACAAACAGATAACATAAACACTGATAAGCCCAAGGGTTATTGAATTGTGCCTAATTCTATAACTAACATTTGGTCTTATCCAAAGTAGATATTCGTGTAACCCAGGCATTAGGGTCAAATAGTTTACTTTGGAAAGTGATAACACGATTCCAAGTGATATCCGGTAACCACCTAGTGGTATTTGCAGTTGCTACTGATTGTCTTTACCCTGTTCTGGGAGCCACCACCAAAAAAGTACATATATGAGGCTAGAGTTTAATTAATTTATGCATTACTGATACATATATACCTTGTGTGTATGTTTTTAAAGGCCTCTTTGTGGTAATGACACGAAACCACCAAAATTCACAACAGGGCCCTGAATATATTTCATAATGTATTGTTTGTTGACAGCAGGGACGAACCTATGTAGGAAGTATGGGGGGCCGGTGCCCCCCATGGCTAGCCGAACAAGTTGAGATTATAGTGTTCATTTTTTTTTTTAATTTTGACCTTTTTCCGAAAGCGACCCCCACCAAAAACTCAAATTACCCCCCACTCACATACTAAAATCTAATATTCAACACTCTAAAGCCTTATAAATCCTTCATCTCTAAGTAAAAATACACGATTTATCATTACTATCATAGTTTTTTCTTTCGCAGTTTATTGTTATTGTAGAAAAAAAAAATTTGCCCCCCATATTTTATTTTTTCGGGGTCCGTCACTGGTTGACAGAAAGGTATATAATTGGCATGGAGTCATAAACAGAATCTCATGGATACCACCAAGAACTAAAACCACCATCATTCAATTCTTTCTTCTACAATCTGCCAAAGATGACCCAATTCACATGTCTTTGTTTTTTCTTTTAGCACATTGATGAACCTTCTATTCCTAACAACAACCCTTCACGGACTCAATTATTTTTCATTTTCATGACCCTACTTAATGTTATCACCACCTTAATAATCCTATATATCATTCATCATACAACTTAACTATATTTTTCATGGAACAACCATGAGTCCAAACATTTTTCTTGTTCTTGTTGTTTGTCTATGTGCTTGTCATCTGTTTGCAGTGGCTCAGCCGTCGTACCCGACTTCTCATATCACAGTCACGGGCTCAGTGTTCTGCGACGTGTGTCACGATAACTCATTCACAAAACAAAGCTATTTCTTGCCAGGTATATTAATAGTCTAATACTTGTAACAAGTATTTATATATAGTACTCCATATGTTTTTGTACCTTACTTTTGTCTTATGAAACAGGTGCAGATGTTCATGTACAATGTAGATTTCAAGCGAATGCACCAGCAACAACAGAACAGATTACGTTTTCTGTCAATAGAACGACGAATAGATACGGTGTTTACAGATTGGATATACCGTCAGTTGAAGGAGTTGACTGCGTAGATGGCCCGGCCATACAGTCATTTTGTGAAGCAACGTTAATAAGAAGCTCCGTCCCATACTGCAATGTTCCTGCAGTGTCTACAACATCTAAAGAGATCACGGTGAAATCAAGATCTACTAATCATTGTGTTTATAGTGTAAGTGCACTCAGTTACAGACCGTTTAAGAGGAACTCAACGCTTTGTGGGACGTATGATGTTACGCTAGAGGAAGAAGAGATATTATCGGATTCTTTCAATTCCTCAAAGTTTTTCCTACCTTATTTTCCCTGGCCTTTACCACCATTCCCGCCTTTGCCATCACTGCCTCCATGGCCATCATTGCCACCACTTCCGCCATTACCTCAGTTACCGCCTTTCCCTTCATTGCCACCTTTTCCTTCGTTTCCTCCATTTCCGCCATCATTTCAATTCCCTCCTATGTCGCCTTTACCATCATTGCCACCTTTACCTCAGTTACCACCTTTACCACCCTTGATGTCAACTCCACCATCAAATTTCCCTCCTATTTCAAGACCTCCAGTGTTCAATCCAGGAGACCCGAGATCCTGGCAACCCAACATCCCTTCCTTCAGTCCTCCATCGACACCAGTGTCACCACCTCCATTTGATCCAAGAAGTTGGATACCGAGATACCCGTTTGCCATTCCACCTCCACCACCTGGATTTGATCTAAGAGATCCAAGAACATGGATACCAACTAATCCACCATCTCCTAATAGTCCTCGTAGCGAGCAACCATAGGATACTTGGTCATATGTACATACATATATATAAAGTTTGGTTTCATTGTTACGGATCAGTTGTCACGTTCTTATGTAATAGTTATAGACAAACTGTATTTCTAATCATTGACACAATCAATTTGGAATCATAACTCAGTAGTATATGCTTCATATCTAATATGATTTTGGTTCAACATCCAACAAAGGTTTATAAAAAAATGTACACTTATGCATAACATCCTATAATATGATATACTATATAGAAGAAACTAAGCATCCTGGTTCCCTTTAACTTCTGACTTTGCTGTTCTCGAGCTCTTTAATCTGCCCACGTAACTCTTCAACGGTATTCATGGCATCCTGCAAAACAAAGTCATAATAATTAAATAAAGCTCATACAAGGATTTGTCAAACAAAATACTATATCATATTTATTTGTCTCCTAACCTGCCACTTCTTCCTCAAATTCTCTTCCATTTCATATTGTCGGCTTCTTTCATCAGAAAATATTCCAACGAGGACTTCTTGCTCTTCGTCCTGCTTTTTTATCTTTTCTTCTGCCTCTTGAACCTTTTTTCAAGCAAGGCATTCTTGTCTCTCTCAGACAACAAATCTTTCAGCAGACTATTAATCATCTCAACTCTTCTACTATGTCTCCGCTAAAAAGGTAAAAGACTGTTAATTTTCAAAGATTGGTGTTTCATGTGTGGCTTACTGGTTGATCATCGAAAAAAGGAAAATACAGTAAAAATCACGAGAGATTCACCTAAGAAGGTAATATTTTAAACCTACAGGGTACAAAAGAGAAATCCTAATAGTAGGGTATATAAACACGATCCAACCTTTTTCAAACATTCATTCGCTCAAACCCGTAAACTTTTTTATTCTTTTTTTTTAGAAAGGCACCACATTTGAAACCCGACCCCGAGATAAACACCCGAACCACTAGGAGAACCTAGAACTCACGGCTTCGTAGTAAGAAGAAAATCCAGTCACTTGCAGACTCCAACTGAGCTAGTCAGTTGGTTTTTATTTATTCTTTTTATTGATTGTTGATTGATTTATATTGAGTTATTGATCCAAATTTGTTGATTGAAGATATATAATATAATAGATGTTTGTAGATGATCAGAACACAACCCCTCCATTGTTTTTTTTTTTTTTTGTACGATGATGTTATGATGCTTTTGGGGCTTTTCTAAATTTGAAATTTAGGTTGTTTTTCTTATAGGCTGTTTAATAACTATGTGTTTTATGCTTTTGGGGCTTTTCTATATTATAAATTGCTGTTATGAAATCATTATTTATTATTATTTTGGTCAAAGTTCTTACATTTTTATTTGTTACCAGACAAATGTCTTGTTCAACAATGGAAGTGTTCACTCCCTCACCAAACAATGTAAGTTTATCATTATTAATTTACACGGTAACATTTTTTATTTTCTATTTTATCTTATAAATTTTCACTAATGCGTCTTTTATGTAATACAAAAGTGTGATAGATCAATGCTAAGCGAAGAAATCAACGATATATTTGATCGATTAGTGAGAAATTGTTACCCTCAATTAGAGAATGACTATGCCTTTATTCGTCCTTTGGAAGGGGATGCTCGTAGAGATTATGGTGACTATGTGTGGTATGTAATTTACTTATTTTATTTGAGTTTTTTCTACCGAATGATTTGAGAAATTCACATTTGGTAAATCATTACAGCTTTAGCGTATTGGAACTATGCGAGGACCTACGGAAAGAGAATCCAGATCTTTTTGATAATAAAAAACCAAATGATATTGCAAAGGTGAAGCATCGTTTCTCTTGTTATTTATTATAATCTATATATTATATATCTCATATTTTGTTATTGTAGGAAATTTGTGAGGGATTTCGATTTGAGGAAACTGATATGATACGCCTAGAGTCCCTACAAGTACGTGTTGCTGGTATCATAACTTTCAACCTACACGGGTCATGGATAGCTCAGGTTTTTTTTTTGTTCCCATTCTTTTCCAAACTCTTCTAAAACACACTTCAAAATTCTCACCTAATAAATTATCTTGTCTACACCCTTTTCCTTGCAGAGGATCCATAATATGCTTATGAATGGCATCGACACATGGGCACCGGATATATTTGAAACAGGAGCAAGAGCAGTATTCGTCTCCCGGACACTTCACTCTTGGGATTTGACTGCTAAAACGATTCGAGCTGATTGTATCAAACACGCGCTTGTTCAAATCTATTTGTATTCAGGGATTGATGTACTTGATGCATGCAGAGGAGGATATGGTTCACCGTCAAACAACATTGATGCAGATCTCGAAACTATACGGTAACTAATTTATCAATATTTTTTCCGAACTGGTTTAGGTTCAACATATCTTCTTTAATGTCTATGCATGTTTAACGTTTCACCTAATGATGTATGTAGGTATGAAGTTTGCATCCATAAAGCAGACTTACTTGTCCACGTGAACCCTCAACTAGACGGAGAGTATATTCAAAAATGCTTTTCTGTACGTGACTTCTACACATCAGTTATGTTAGAAACTCGAAGGCCTTTTAGGCTTATATTTGATGAAGATGTTGTAAGTGAAATTTAGGAAGAGAGGAATATTATTGATTGCTTAAGCTTTGCTTGATTTTCTTCCTCTTACAAATGCATCACACACACACCTATTTATACTACTCCATGGAAGATTCTAGAACTCATATACTTCCATGGATTCTACAACGATCTAGATACTTCCATCTAGATAATCTTAACTAGATATTTCCTAAGATCAATCTAGATGTTTATAGTAGTTATCATCTACTACAATATTCTAAACATTTCTATAGATACTATTCTACTAGTTTCTAGAAGCTTCCACACCATTCCAGGACTTTCTAGAAGTGTCTTCTATATGGGCTGGGCTAAATCAAGTTTACGATCCAACACCCCTTTAAACTTGATTTACCGACTCCAAGCATCATTCGTTGTCTTGAAAATCTTTTCGTTGATCGGCTTGGTGAAGATATCGCAACTTGTTTTTCGGACCTCGTATGTATCACTTGGACATCTTTCCTTGCAATGCACTCTCGAATGAAGTGATAACGAGTGTTGATATGCTTACTCGATCATGGTATCTGGATTTTAGCTAAGTCAATGGCCGACTTGTTATCCACATAGATCTCGATCGATCTTCTTGTTCCATGTGTAGCTCCTTTAGCATACTTCTAAGCCAAATTGCGTGACATACACATGATGTTGCAACACGTACTCCGCTTCACAACTAGACAAAGTAACAATAGGTTGCTTCTTTGAAGACCATGTAAAAGCATTGTTACCTATGAAGAATATGAACTGTTGTACTTCTTCCATCGTCTTTGTCTCCACCAACATCGCCGCTATATCCAACCAAACTTGAAGTCTTCACTTGTTGAATAAAACATTCTGTAGTCTACGGTACCTTTGATATAACGGAGGATCCTCTTTGCAATCTCCAAATGCTTTGTCGTAGGCTCTTCCATGAAACGACGTTTCTCCTCCGTCATGCTTAGAAGGCTTTGCCTTATGTTCTATGGGGTGCCAACGGATTGCACTTATCCATGCCAAACTTCTTTAATATCTCCTTGGCATATCCTTCTGACTTATGAAAATTCCATCATCCGTCTGCTTCACCTCAATGCCAAGATAATAAGACATAAGTCCTATGTCTCGTCATCTCGAACTCTTTCGTCATTGACTTTTGAGCTCATCAATCATACCGAGAGTTTCTGTAAATATCAAATCATCCACGCATGCTGCATTTGAGCAAGATACTTCCATTTGCAAATTTCACGTAAGTGCATATTCACTTAGGCATTTAGTAAAACCATGTTCTTGGAAATACTTGTCAATTCTAGTATTCCAAGCACGTGGTGCTGCTTAGACCATATAAGGCCTTCTTCAACCTTAGCACTTTACCTTCTTGCCCTTTGGCAATATATCCCTCTGGTTGCTCCACATAAACTTCTTCTTCAAGAAGTCCATTTAGAAATGCGACTTTACATCCATTTGGTGGATCTTCCACCTATATTGAGCGAGAATAGCAATAATCATTCTAATAGTTTCTAAGCGAGCAACAGAGCAAATACCTCTTCGTAGTCGATACCATGCTTCGCTTGTAACCTTTGCCACAAGTCTTGCCTTGTACTTTTCCACTTCGCCTTTGGCGTTTTCTTGGTCTTGTATACCCACTTGACTCCAATAGCCTTTTGGCCTTTCGGAAGGGTCGTCAACTCCACGTATCATTCTTCACTATTGACTTTATCTCCTCGTCCATGGCTTGTCTCCATTTCTTGCTTTTCATAGCCTCCTCAAAAACTAAAGGTTCACAATCAACGATAAACAAGTAAGGGGTATTTCGTCGTTACCTCGAGAGCTCCCGCAAACTTCTTGTCTTGGTTCTCCTTCACTTGAACTTGAAGGTGATTCTTGGGTTGAGTTGGATTTTGAGGTTGTTGGACTTCTTCACTTGATTCACCCGTCTCTTCTTCATCGTCATAGGAAGAAAGTCATACCTTTCATTTTCCTTGATGCTCCAATCCCATGTCTCTTCTTCATCGAACTCCACGCCTCTACTCACTACCACCTTCCTCGTGATTGGATTATAGAGCTTATAACCTTTCGAATGCTTGTCGTACCCAACAAACACATGCTTTCACTTCTATCATCAAGCTTCAATCGCCTTTGGTGGGAACGTGGACATATGCTATGCTTCCGAATACCCTTAGGTGAGAGACGGTAGGCTTCATCCCATTCCATGCTTCTTGTGAGTCTTGTTATCTAAACTCTTTGACGGACACCGGTTCAATAGATATATTGCGACAATCAACCGCCTCGCCCAAAACTCCTTTGGCATCTTCTTACTTTTCAACATGCTTGGACCATATTGAGAATGGTTATATTCTTTCTCTCAACCACTCCATTTTGTTGTGGGAGTAAGGAGTCGTTAGAAATCTCCGGATCCCATTATCCTCACAAAATTTGTTAAATTCTTTTGATAAAATTCTCCACCTCTATCGGATCTCATTGATTTAATTTTTAAACCTTTCTTTTTCAACCATAGTTTTAAATGTTTTAAAAGTTTCAAAAGCTTGGGATTTTTCTTTAGAAAATATACCCAAGTTTTTCTTGAAAATCATCAATAAAGAGCATAAAGTAGAGATTCTTACTATAAGAGGGTGGAGTAATGAGACCACACAAATCCGTGTGAATTAGATGTAAAGGCTCCTTAGCTCTTGATGTCGCTTCTTTCGAACGAACTCCTAGCATGCTTCCCAAGAAGGCATCCTTCACAGATTGATTGGGATGATCAATTTGATCTAACCTTTCACCATTCCCTTGAGGATAATAACTTTAAGTCACCAAAGTTTAAGTGCCCGTATCTCATGTGCCAAAGCCACGAATGATCCTTCAAACAACTCTTTAAGCACTTAGCTTCATCATGTTGAATGTTTGAAGGAACATTCGGTTTTTGGTCATAGGCACTTTGCTATGAGCTTTCCTTCTGATTCCTTATTGTAGCACTACGATCCTTGAAATGAATATCGTAATTTTCTCTAAAAGTTGTCCCACACTTAAAATATTACTTTTAAGATTGGGCACATTGTATACGTCCGAAATATATTGGTGACTTCCATCTTTAGCTCGGATAAGTATCTTACCTTTCCTTTCACGGTGCCTTTGATTCGTCTCCAAAGGTGACGTTACCTTTACTTTCTTCCATCTCCACGAACAAGTCTTCTTCACCCGTCATATGGTTACTTGCAATGGAATCTATATGCCATGGCTCTATCCTTTCTTCTTGTTCGTCATGTCTTGCCATTAGCAAGGTAAGCTCATCTCCGCCTTTTACCTCCACAAGATTAGCTTTTTCTTCCACTTGTCTTGAGCTAGTACACTCATTGGCATAATGACCATATTTACGACAGTTGTAACATTGTGTTTGGGGCTTACCTCCTTTGAGATTGAAAGCTTCTCCCGCGACCTCTTCGATATGAAGACCATTGGTTTTCATCTTCTTTGTTGACATCTTCTCTTCCTCTTCCTCGTCCTCGGCCTTGGAAACCACCACGACCTCGAAAAATACCGCGTCCTCGTCCTTGCTCCTTTCCATGTAGAAAGTTCTTTCTCTTTCTTTGAAAGAGACCTTTGAGTATAAAGCTTGCTCCAAGGGTTCTTTCCCTTCTTTTCTTCAACTTCTTCATGGGCTTGTAAAGATCCCATGAGTTGATCAATGGTCATTGAGTCTATGTCTTTTGACTCTCTATGGCCGACAATGTAATCAAAGCTTGGGGCAAAGAGCGAAGAATCTTTTCTATCACCCTTGTGTCACTCAAGCTTTCACCATTTCTTCATTTCATTTGAAATGGTCAAGACCTGAGTGAAATAATCCGAAATGGTTTCGGATTCCTCCATTTGGAGTTTTCGAACTCTCCCTAAGAGTTTGAAGACGCACCTTTTCACCTTGTCGATTCCTTTGAAAGCATTTTGAAGGATCTCCCACGCTTCCTTGGAAGTAGTTGCGTTTGCAACTTTCTCAAACATCGCATCATCAAGACATTGATAGATGAGTGTAAAGCACTTTGATCCTTCTTTCTTGCCTTTGCAACTCCACCCTTTGGGCGGCATTCATGGAACTTTCGTCATCTACTTTCTCAACACCTTTCTCTACAATCTCCCATACATCATGTGAACCGAGTAACGCTTCATTCGAATGCACCAACTACCATAGTTGTCTTTGGTAAGACGAGGATATTGGAACAAGTTCATCATGCTTGACATCGTGATCTTCCGGCTCGATACCAATTTGTTAGAAACTCAAGGCCTTTAGGCTTATATTTGATGAAGATGTTGTAAGTGAAATTTAGGAAGAGAGGAATATTATTGATTGCTTAAGCTTTGCTTGATTTTCTTCCTCTTACAAATGCATCACACACACACCTATTTATACTACTCCATGGAAGATTCTAGAACTCATATACTTCCATGGATTCTACAACGATCAGATACTTCCATCTAGATAATCTTAACTAGATATTTCCTAAGATCAATCTAGATGTTTATAGTAGTTATCATCTACTACAATATTCTAAACATTTCTATAGATACTATTCTACTAGTTTCTAGAAGCTTCCACACCATTCCAGGACTTTCTAGAAGTGTCTTCTATATGGGCTAGGGCTAAATCAAGTTTACGATCCAACAAGTTATGCATAAGCGATAACATTTTTAAATTAAAGATTTGAAGAAGGAGAAATTGATATCGATCTTTTCTTTTCCCAGTCGCTAGAGAACAGAGTGGCTCCGATCAACAAGAACTAGCATGTCATGCGGATACCGAACTTTTTCCAGCGACCAAGAAGAAAAGCTGGATTCTCTGTGGCACGAATATACCGGTCATCATGGATACACATCCCTTGTTGACCTAGGTAAAGTTATTGTTCATTTATTCTGTATTTTTCTTTTGTGAAAGAATGTGAGTACTAAAAATATTTTATTGCAAATATAACTTCCTTTGTTTGGCCTGTTACGTTTTTTTTAATATCCTTTTCTTAACACACTAAAGATAAAACATGCCCCAAGTCCATTACTATTTTAACGGGATTGATATAACATAGTTATATTTTACGATTTTTCTTTTTATCAGCCGAGGCTGCTGGCTACTCACGTGACGAATTATTTGGTTGTCTTCTCAAGTAAGATATTCACGCTTTTGTCTTAATTTTTACCCTTATTCTACTTTATTGTCATCAATAATCTGAGGAGAGTGGTAAATGTTCTTTTCTCGTCAACTTGCTGTTACAATTTTTTTATATAATGAATTCAACATGGCTATATTCTTTGTTTCATAAAAGAGATGCACTAGTTTCGTATTTATCTATATTTATAGTTTTGTGTTTTGTGTTCTCAACAGATATACATGGTTAAAGAGTCATAGATTGGCTGAGCTTAGATTCAGCATTGACGAGATGCTTCATACAGAGGTATATGATGTTCTTCCATTACTGGCAATTAATGCTATACTATTGAATACAAAAATTACTCATTTTCAATCCTCTGATAAATAGGGAAATTCGTTGGTATATCTACTAAGTACCAGAGCTTTGATACGTTCACTTATCAAGGATTCGAACTCTACCGGTGTGTTTTTTGAAGCAAAGGAGGCTTTGGCCGGCGAAGGAGAACGTGAGTTGGGATTACATTTGGTGGAGTTCACTGGGGTAATACTTTTATTTGTTGAAGTTATAAAGCATAGTCTTTGGAATTGAATATATTATTTTATTTTCCTTTGTTACTCCAAAACATAGTTTCTTCTAATATGCTTTTAAAGGTGTAAAGTTATCTATCTCATGCTTAAGGGTAAGCAATCATACAAAATGATACGCTAGCGACTAGCAATACTAGAGTGTATGGAAAATTTTGAAAATAATTATATGAAACTGATTTTGAGGAAAAAGTGAACCGAGAACCGAAACCGATTTTAGGTGTATTTTTATTGGTTTTGACCCGAACTGAACCGAATAAAACCCAAAACCGCAAAACCGAAACCCAAAATTATATGAAACCGAAAAATAAGATCGTTTTGGTTTGGCTTCGGCTCGGTTTGTCTGTTTGAGTATTCTCCTGACTGTAGACATTTCACAAATATAGATGATATAATGAAGTGAAAGTTTGGTTTTATAGATTTTCCTAATTTTGTTGATATGAATTGTAATTGGTGTATTTTAAGTCTAACTTTTGTTTCCAGGTTATTCAAGACGTTTGTTTAGGTTTGGTGCCACATATTGTGTGCAAATACCTCTTCGATTTATCCAAGTTATTTCACAGCTACTACAGTAAGGTATATTTTGCTTGCATATGCTTTTTCTCTTACAGTATTGAATTCAAGTTTAAATCTCTAAAAAAACAACTGTGATGTCTTTAGTCCTGGTTTAGCATAATTTTGATAGTTTTGCTAGGTTAGTGAAAGCAGAGATCGTTGATACATTATCTTCACTAAATGCTTTTTTTTCATACAATATTTAGTTGAATTTTTGGTTTCCTTAAACCAAGTAAATTTTCTAAAAATTAGTTTTTGGTTAAAATTTAATATGGTTTGGTTTATTCTGGCAGGTTCGGCGTGGCAAGGCTAAAGTAGGGTTGTGTAGGGCAACTGAAGCGGTAATGGATAAGTGCTTTCATCTTTTGGGGATCAACCCGGTAGGCCTTTATCTAGCATATTTTTCTAGTTCGGTTTTTGGGTCCGTGTTTTATTCACCCGAATCCTGTTATGCTGGACTATCTTTTGTTCGTCAAGTTTACTCCTTTTGTGAAAGTCGGTTGTTAAGTTTTATTTAAGTTTTGGGGTTTATATTCTATAATTTAAATTGGTCTTTGAATTGGTTAATGCACTATGAAGAAGTTAAGTGCAGACATGATTATCTTTTTCAAAAACTATTAGTATAAAAAGATTATTTTTTTTAAAAACTATTAGTATAAAAAGCAAAGTTGGTCACAATACCACATTTTATAACAGTTCTAAACTTTTTTTTTTTTTTTTTTTTTTTTTTTTTTTTTTTGGTAGGGCTGCTTTTTCAAACACTACGCATTCTGGAAATTCTTGGAACTACCGGTTAAAGAAACAAGGGAAACTGTTAATCGTATAATCCCTTCTCCTTCTGAAACTAGGTAATTACATGTTTGTACTTTGAAAATAATTAATATATTCTGTGCCGTTCGTTTCATTTAAGTAAGGTTGTTTGCGTAAAGTATTTTACCTTCTCATTATGTCTTGAAAATTGACTTCTTGTAAAGTTTGGGTCATTTTGTAATCTGTAATCAAAATATTACATATAATTATAATTAACATATATTTAAAATTTAACAATTTTATTAGTTTTTAATCAGTTTTAAAGAAACTAGTTTCACACTATTTTTTTTATTGTGAAATGACACAAACCGGCTACAAAGCCATCTTTAGTGATGGCTGTCTTTGCTTATTAAATTTCCAACAAATAAATTTGAAATTTAGTTTGTGTACATTAAATTAAGATATTTTTTTATTATAACCAACTGTATGGTTTGACGTCAAAATGTTGCTCATCATGGACTTTAATATAGTAGTTAAATATGAATCATATTTGTCTTTGCTCTGGGGCTTTATTAGGAGATTATTATGTATCGAGTTAAATCTGAATGAAAGGGAATTAGTTATAGCGGAAGGTTAGGGTACTGTATTTTTCATTAGACAGATTTATTTGATACATAATATTTATATATTTCTTGATCCTCTATATCCATTCAAGAATTTTTGTTTATTGTTCAACGCAATTTTGTTATGTATAGTTAAATTTTTGTTTTTAGTTTTGTGATGGTTGCTTTTATTTTCATCAGGTATTCTCGATCTCGATTTGAGCTATTTACCATGAGTGTGAGTGTTTCAGATCCGGATTTTGACGAAGGCAGTATTTTTGGGAAACTTTTGGTAAAAGATGCATTGCTGGCAAGAGCGGATGGGTGGACGCGGTCCGATGAGGATGATTTTTGTTACATATCATGTTTCAACCATGAATGGCATGAGTCATTAGACATTGGCTATGATTCTTTAATTCCCTTTGGCGACCCAAGTGGTCGCCGTTCTGTCCCCGTCTCGTCCTCCGTTGAGCTTGATCTGCTGCTCCATGCTATGAGCAAAAGCAAAGATCAATGTTACTTGATATTCCATGGCAAGCATAATGAATCCCTCTCAAAATTTTGGGAAGAGGATCCAAAAACAAAGTGTGGGACACTTAAGTTTGAAAGTGATATTGGCCGCGTGCTCGTGAACTTCATTCTACTAAAAGATGCAGTGGATGCGTCAATGGAGCTGACGTGTACGTGGACTAACCCCGGTGTTCCTATACAGATTTGCGGCTCCATAATGGTGTATTATGGAGACAATGTGGTAAAAGATGATGGTGGCATCCTAGGTCAGTATAAGGCGACAATATTTAGAACTGACAAATTTAAATTAACTGGAGAGCAAGTTGTGTTACCGCTGCACAGATCCTTGTTGGCTGTACCTGCCAACGGGAGCCTCAAAATCGAGGCATTTTTTATGGATGTTGAGTCCGAAGAAGAATATGTGCGTGGAATGACGAATTACCGGGCAAGACCGGGCACTGCCGACAATTGGCCTTTAAAATGCAGAAATTTCTCTTTCAATCTTAAAGTGGCTTGGAGCTCATAAGTTGGTGGTTTTACTGCAATGAGCTTGTTAGTCATTTTCTGGAACTTTTAGGTCGTTTTTATGTAGATAAATTCGTAACATTAGCAAGTTGCCTTACCAAGAACCATTTCTGGATAATGATTGCTGTTTCTTTTGTTATGTCATATGGTTACTTATAGCGTGTTTGCAGTTTTTAGCATGTCATTGCTAGAGGAATTTAACAATGCATCATGCTAACCTAGCTACCAAAGACCTTGGTATGTTTTAAAAAATTATGTTCAGGAGCTCGAATTTGTTTTGATTTCTCATTAAGGGGACTCCAGTATTACAGTTTTTGTAATCCAACTAAGCACATCATCTGATTAGTAGAAAGTTAGAAATTTGTGTGGGTCAGTCAACCTGTTTTGACCCGCTAATTTGACACTCTTATTTACTTTCCTCCCTAGGAGTTGGGACTGTCTTTTACGGTCTTTAATAATATAGGGATATATGAGATTGCTTAGCTATTAGAATTAGAATCTGCTTATAATATGACGGTGTTTGGTATTGTGTTTCTGAGATAAAACAACCTGGGCCTATTTTATGTCGAAAATAAGCACTTCTCAGCTAGACTCTAAAAAGTGCTTATTATATTTTAAAAATGTTATTCCAAACACCCTGTAGAAGCATTAGCAGATTTTAATGGTATGCAATCACAGATATCCCTAAACTGAATTAGAAACAATATGTGTTGTTTTAGGGGTTGTTTGGGAGTGCTTATAATATGCAAAAATATAACGCAATTCCAAACTGACAATTTGAGTGTTTCGGCAAGGGGATACATATGCTGATATTATGATTAGAATTGGACCTCACGAGTCCTGTTTGGACACATGTTGTTAAGATATGTTGGAGGCAGTCTTGGTTTTGATTGCTTATTCTTTTCTTCACTGGGCCATTGCTGCTGAACCGTTCTTGTCGAAATTTTCGTGTAGGTACACTAATTATTGGTTAAGCAGTTCCATTAATCTTAGTTGCTATACATTAAGTTACCACTAATTATTAGAAGCTGCATAACATTTCTTGTACACTTGTTAGTTAATTTGATTTCCATATAAGGGTATGTTAGTTTATGTCCGTATTCCTTGCATATTAAAAGCGACTGATCTGTTGCAATTTTATATGTTTGAGCCTGGAAACTTTTGTGAACAATTTAATTTGGCTGCATTATGGGGCTAACTTGTGAGAATGTTAAATTTCAAACTGTATAAGGAGCATAACACGACCTATGTAACTATGTTGATATGTAAAAAAAAGAAAAGTAAAGTAACGCCCAATGCCGTCTTCCACGGGTTATGGGTACCCAATACCGTTTCCGGTGTATGGGGGAGGTTAAGATGTAGACAGCCTTACCCCTACCTAAGGTAGAGAGGCTGCTTCCAGTTCTACCAAAGGTAGAAAGGACCTAACTATGTTGATATGTGGTAAAGCCAAATAGCTTCTTGGTGGGTGTAATTTGTTCGTTTCGTTGTTACTTCCTTTTCTAGAGACCCTGGTTGATCAGACTGAAGATGTCCGACAAATTATTTCTAGGTAACAAGGAATAATTTCCCCTTGTTTCTCAATACTATACTCGCTTACACCTTTAAAATCTAATATCTCTAGAATAAAAAATTACCAGTTTTGGCCCATTTGTCTTTAGTATAATTTGGGTTTTGCAATGTACAGTTCATGTAGCTTAGAAACTCACAAGGGCGTGCTTACAGATTATTTTCGCGTTATATAGAACTTTAATATGTGGCTTTGTATTAATAATTCATTTGATCTTCTTTTTTTATTGGTGTATTTCAAGTTCATCACATCTCCTAGGAATGTTAATGTTGGAATTTAATACTCATAACAATTATATATAAATCAAATAACATCATCAAAGCATGCAGTGGAAGAACTAGGAATAATATATGTAAGTAATTAACCGAACAAGAAAGTGCGTACCTTTTAGCAATTCAAGAATCAAACGATGATTTAGAACAAGAACAAAACCCAAAACCCTAAATTAGGGTTTATATAATTCGACCCACACAAGAATCGACCACCAAGGATTACAAGCTCAAGCGTGCTTGTTCTTCGTTCTTGTACACACGTACTAATAACAAATTGATGTGAAAAGCTAGTTCCTTGAATCACAAATAAAACCAAACACTTGTTTCTTTCACTTGGAAAAATCGATCCCTATGAGGAGGGGGGTGTACGATCGGCCAAGCAAAAGAGAGAGGAGAGTAGAATAGAAATTAGGTTATTGGTGATCCAAGATTAAGTTGTGAATCAATACAATGAATTGTATTTATAGTTAACTTAACTTGGTGACCAAGTTTGTGTGGGATTGGGTTTGGAATACCCCAACCGATCGGCCTAGTCTCCCAAAAGGGATTCTAGAACCTTCCCGACTTCTAATTTCATTCTTAGTCCTTCTAGTTAATATTTAACGACCGTTAACCAAACCTCGTTAATTATTTAACTATCGTTATATTTTATTTCGTGACTAATAATTAATAATAATAAAGTTTTATTTATATTAATTATTTACATCAATTCTCATACGTAATGTGTGCAATCCCGAAGTCTCGAGTTCGAATCCGGACATACTATTATTTAAATATCCATAAAACCTTTCAGCTCCCACTTGGATATTACTAAATATAGTAATGACATTGGTTAGTCTAGCTTTCACACGCCAACGCCCCGGATCGAATCGAGTATGGTCTCCTGGAAAAACCATTTAATGATTCATCATTTTACTTATCCTTTGTTACTAATACTACATTAACTATGAATATGGATCAAGTCATTTAATAAGTTAATATTCATTTTTCGTTGTATATGATTGAACAAGATTACCAAATCATCCGAACGTATTCCGGATAGATCTTGGGTATGGCCATACAAACATCTTGTCAACCCTACGAGGGGCCCAAATATAGTATTATGCTTTGAAACAAATTCAAATGAACAAATTCTCTTGACTACAAACATAACTCATGAATTTTGCAACACTTGAAAATAACCCTTATAACTAACGATTACGGATAGCGTTAGACTATCTTACACAAATGCACTACATTCATATCGGTTATCCGGTATCTCAAGTCGAGGATAAACACTTCATGATATACTTAATGACAAAAATCCAAAAGTATCATCATGTAAAGTTGGGATGAGTCCTATATTCAATTCATTGAATATCATGTGAATCTGGTATGTCCCACGCATCAATATACTTTAAAAGTATATTCTACAAAACTCGATTTGTCTTAATTCAATGACATTCCCACATCATTGATCGACAACGGACTATTTAGAATAACATAAGTTATTCACGGATTAAACATGCAAATATAGGATATAATATTAAAAATGAAAATAAACATAAACAACTATTTTATTTCATTAAAGTAATATTTGTTCATAACATCCTTTATCCAAATACTAATCACAGATCTGCATGAAACTACTAGCTAAGCGAAGTCCTATCCCATCAGCATGGTCAAGAAGTTTTCTTTTGGCAAAGGCTTCGTAAAGGGATCGGCTAGATTATCATATGTATGAACTTTGAGTAGATTGATTTCACCTATGTCGACTTGTTCTCGAACATAGTGATATCGACGAAAATGTCTGGCGCCCTTCATGACTCGGGCTCATTGGCAAATGTTATTGCAGCGAGTTGTCACAATACACATTTAAAGGTAATTCGATTGAGGGCATTACTCCGAGTCCCGAAATGAATTTCCTAATCAACGACTTCCATCGCAGCCTTCCAAGCGGCTATGTACTCGTCAGAATAGACAGACATAGCGTTGTTTGCTTCTTGCTCTTCCGGTCATTGCTCCTCCATTAATGACAAAGACATAACCCATCCGAGACTTGTATCATCTTTATCGGTTTGAATGACGCATCGCAAAAACACAGTAACATCAAGTTACGCATCTGGATTTCCTCCATACACTAGAAACATTTCTTTAGTAGCCTTAGATACTTAAGAATGTTCTTATCACTGCCGTTGTTTCACACCGGTTCTTGATACCGACGGTGATATTTTGTGCAACGCCACATCGGCCTTGTACATCTCATAGCATACATGATAGATCCTACAACCGAAGCATAAGGAACTTTCTTCATGTAAGCCACCTCTTCAGGTGTTGACGCGTATAGTTTATTACTTAAGCCATGTTCAACTTGCATTGGCAAATATCCTTTCTTGGAATTTTGCATACTGAATCTCTTCAATATTTTATCAATGTAAGCACTTTGGCTTAATCCAATTAACCGCCTTGATCTATCTCGGTAGATCTTGATTCCCAAAATAAATGCTGCTTCCCCTAAGTCCTTCATAGAAAAGCACTCTCCAAGATAAGACTTTACATCTTGCATACTTGGAATGTCTTTTCCCATGATCAATATGTCATCAACATATAAGACAAGGAAAATAACATTACTCCCACTAGCTTTGTGATACACACATGGCTCATCAAGATTTTGAGTAAAACCAAATTTCTTGATTTCTTCATCAAACTTCTTGTTCCATTGCCTTGATGCTTGCTTCAACCCATAAATGGATCTTTGAAGTTTGCATACACGCTTCGAAAACTTTGGATTCACATACCTTCCGGTGCGCCATATAGATGTCCTCATCTGGCGACCATTTAAGGCGGTTTGACATCCATTTGCCATATCTCATAGTCATAATGCTGACTATGGCTATAAGAATCCTAATAGCTCTATATGTCTCGCACGGAGAAAATGTCTCCTCGTAGTCTACCCCATAGGTTTGAGTATAACCTTGAGCTACAAGACGAGCTTTATAGGTGTGTGCATTGCCATCCATGTCGGTCTTTATCTTAAAGAGCCACTTACTTCCAACTACCTTAGCATTTGGAGGTAAGTCAACCTCTATCCGAGACTTCGTTATCTTTCATGGATTGCATTTCCCATTCATTGCAACTCGCCATTTTCCTTTTCGGGACTCATCATGGCGCTTTATAGTTAGCGTGTTCACCAAGATCCCCAACAAATTTTCCTCGGCTTCTACGTTGAGACATAGACGCCAGTGCACGCGTAGCCCTTGCGGATCTCACGAATGGGAACCACTTCAATCTCGGTGGAACGCCTAGACTTTCGAGTTCTACTTGAGGTTGGCTAGTGTTTTCGAAGGTGTTGTGTCTTCTTGATCATCTTCCGGATCATAAACTCTCCCACGAATTCATGAGATATGAGATCCTTTTCAAGAAAGTCTCCATACCAAGCAACAATTACTTTGTTTTCGGGAGGAAAGTAAAAGTTGTAACCCATAGTTTCCTTTGGGTATCCTATGAAGACACACTTAATGATCTTTGTTGCGACTTATCGTGAGTCACGTTTAACAAACGCCTCCTGACCCAGACCTTTAAGTAAGACAAGTTGGGAGGTTTCCCATACCACACTTCATAAGGAGTCTTATCAACCTTCTTTGTTGGAACCATATTCAATATGCGAACAACAGTTTCCAAAGCATTCGGTCTAAAAGATATGTTTTAAGACCGGTTCGTTTGTATATAAAGACCGGTTCATGCACCGGTCTAAAAAAGTTCAATAAGACCGGTTGTTATTATACAAACCGGTTTATTTGCTGTTTTTTTTAATAAAAAAAGTGGGATGTTTGGGATTGCTCTATTAAATAGCTGCAATCCCAAACAAGCCCGCTACGGTCAATAGTCTCAACAGGTAACCACAAACATTATTTAAAGTAGTCTAAATAGGCAATCTCAAACATCCGTTATAACCGGTAATAAACATTACAGAACATCCTTTATAAGGAGCTTCAAACATCTCTTAACTTGATTATGTACCTAAATCACTAAGACTCAATCATATCACAAACATAAACTTTATAGCTTGAATGGTAACAGGCTTCTCGTTCCTCATGTTAGCTAGTCCTGCAAGTTATTGCAAATTACACATCGTAAGCAAACCAAAACAATAAACAGTAGATTCTATTTAAAGTAGCAGAGTTACGCATGTTGTAATAGCATTGGACGAAATTGCAGTCTTACATTTCGTTATAGACCCGGTGCAAAAACATTTTTGTAATAGCATTGCCTAAAAGTATAATGTAAAGGAAGGTAAAAATGTATACATTACATGATATGCATCTCAAAGCTTTAGTTACCTTTGGTCATGGATTAGTGGGTTCAGGTTTGGTCAAGGACCATTCAGATAATTGCTTAGCCTCTTTATCAAGGGAAGCAACCATGCTCTTTTTTGCATCTGTCAAAAGCGCTTCCAGCTCAAGCAGCTGCTTCAAATCTGCAGACTCACGAACAGCATATTCATGACCTTGTTCCCAAACCATTACAGCATCATCTTTCCTTCCCAAAGCCGAATATGCACGGCCTAAATAGTAATAACCAGAACAGCCCTTGTAACCACCTCCCATTGCCTTATTTGCCAGTGCATTTTTCGGCGGGTTCTCGCGTCAGCTATATAAAACTTCCTACACATAAGAAATGTTATTAGACCAGATTTAGATCAGACAAGACAGAACTTAATTACCTTCTCAATTACTAAGCAATCAAGAACCCTATTTCCTTGTAAAATACATGATTATTTTACTATTAGCTTGTCAAACTGAGGTTGAACACAAACACGACAGATCATGGTTTTAAGGTATGGTGTACCAGTAAGAAGTTATTTATACCAAGATATGTTGCATATACTTCGAAAGAGGTGATTCTCAAGGCTTCCACGAAACATAAACTCATAAACAACAATCTATGATCATCTTCACAACAATATCCAATGATTTTTACCAGCTCTATGTGTTTGAGCTAATAAAGTGACTAACGAATAAAGTGAATATCAGTCAATAATATAACTACTGGTCAATTATAGACACTTAGCCTAACGGATAAAGTGACTAAGGGCCAGACAACATGATTCGCTTGTACAGACCATGGAAATTGGTAGTTAAATAGCAAACACTTGTTAGCATAACTGCAAAAGCTTACTGAAACAAATCATTGGTCTACAAACCATCTAATTATATTCCTAGTGTACCTAAATACCACTTTACACATTCATAACCATCAAATGTTTCCTCTAAAATCAGACAAAAACATTTAATAAAGATCAACAACTCAACTCACAAAATCAGAATCGCAACATATATAAACTTAATTATGAAATCAAGATCACTCACTTTTAGGGGTTTGCTACGGCAGCGTTGGCAGGTCACTGTAGTGGCTATGGTAGCTAGTTAGGGTTTGGTGGTAGTACTGCAGATGGGAGAGAAAGAATAGCGGTCAAATGAAAATTTTGAAGAAAATTGGAACTAAATCCCACCTAAAACTTTTTATCCCGGTGTTTTGGCATCTTTTATATCACCGGTCCAAAAAATTTGTTTTTTAGACCCGTTGTTTTGATTGGAACCGGCCTAAATGTATTTTTTTTATTTAGACCCGTGTTTTTTATTGTAACCGGCCCAAATACTTTTTAGACGGGTGTCTTTAGTAGAAGGTCTTTATAAGGAGGTCTGAAAGCCCTTTTTTGTAGTAGTGTTGAAAACACGACAAAACGACTAATAGTGTGTGAGCCGATGAGGGCACACGCGATAAACACGAGTATACGTGACGAACGTTTCTAATACTTGAATATACTTACCCGTTATTTGACCCGATCATTAATCCGAACCATGGGCTGTTCTTGGACTTAACATGGGACGATTTGGGTTTAGCCTTGGGCCTTGATAACCCACTGATCGGGCAGAAAAGGAGCTTGGGTTGGCTTGGGTTTAGACTTGTCGAACCAGTCTTTGAATCCCTCTAGAAGTCGGTTTGGTGTTTGTATATAAACAAACACAACCCCTCAGCCAAACTCACGATTACCATTATACTCCAATCTCTAAAACCTCCCTGCTCAAGATCTTGGTCGATTGCTTCTTTAAATCCATTAGGTTTTAACTTGGTTACTTGATTCCTAAACTTGCAAAGCTACAAGTGTTTAGGTGTTTTGAATTGGTTGTTTGTTTCTTTGTTTCCTGGTCGACACAACAGCAGCAACGAAGTGAGATTTTGATTCTGGTCGTGTTCCTTTTTCTCGGACAAAACAAGGTTGAATATATCGGACATATTGGTCCGATATCGGGTAAAAGCTGAAAACTGATTTTTGATTCTGGTCGTGTTACTTGGGTTTTTCTGTACGTGACATATTCAAGTGTCAAGTGGTTGATTGTTTTTAATATTACGTTCTCGACTAGCCGTTAATCGAACGCATACATTATCGGGTTTGTGTGTGATATTCATCGAGGTATCTTTCTTTTATCCTTTTATTAATTAATTATTGTATTGATTAATTATTTATTAATTACGTGCTTAACATAATTGCGATAACTAGATCCAATATCCGCTGCGTACTCGTAGAGGTTAATGGTTAACTTGTTCTAAAATCCCAACAATCTAATATGATTTTGGTCCAGCATCCAACAAAGGTTTATAAAAAAATGTACACTTATGCATAACATCCTATAATATGAAATACTATATAGAAGAAACTAAGCATCCTGGTTCCCTTTAACTTCTGACTTTGCTGTTCTCAAGCTCTTTAATCTGCCCACGTAACTCTTCAACGGTATTCATGGCATCCTGCAAAACAAAGTCATAATAATTAAATAAAGCTCATACAAGGATTTGTCAAACAAAATACTATATCATATTTATTTGTCTCCTAACCTGCCACTTCTTCCTCAAATTCTCTTCCATTTCATATTGTCGGCTTCTTTCATCAGAAAATATTCCAACGAGGACTTCTTGCTCTTCGTCCTGCCTTTTTATCTTTTCTTCTGCCTCTTGAATCTTTTTTTCAAGCAAGGCAATTCTTGTCTCTCTCTCAGACAACAAATCTTTCAGCAGACTATTATTAATCATCTCAACTCTTCTACTATGTCTCCGCTATGGCCACTCCATTTGCATTCAAAGTTTGCGCCTGGCTGATTATAATAATAAAAAAAAGTAAAAGACTGTCAATTTTCAAAGATTGGTGTTTCATGTGTGGCTTACTGGTTGATCATCGAAAAAAGGAAAATACAGTAAAAATCACGAGAGATTCACCTAAGAAGGTAATATTTTAAACCTACAGGGTACAAAAGAGAAATCCTAATAGTAGGGTATATAAACACGATCCAACCTTTTTCAAACATTCATTCGCTCAAACCCCAATAAACGGTAAACTTTTTATTCTTTTTTTTAGAAAGGCACCACATTTGAAACCCGACCCGAGATAAACACCCGAACCACTAGGAGAACCTAGAACTCACGGCCGTAGTAAGAAGAAAATCCAGTCACTTGCAGGACTCCAACTGAGCTAGTCAGTTGGTTTTATTATTCTTTTTATTGATTGTTGATTGATTTATATTGAGTTATTGATCCAAATTTGTTGATTGAAGATATATAATATAATAGATGTTTGTAGATGATCAGAACACAACCCCTCCATTGTTTTTTTTTTTTTTTTGTACGATGATGTTATGATGCTTTTGGGGCTTTTCTAAATTTGAAATTTAGGTTGTTTTTCTTATAGGCTGTTTAATAACTATGTGTTTTATGCTTTTGGGGCTTTTCTATATTATAAATTGCTGTTATGAAATCATTATTTATTATTATTTTGGTCAAAGTTCTTACATTTTTATTTGTTACCAGACAAATGTCTTGTTCAACAATGGAAGTGTTCACTCCCTCACCAAACAATGTAAGTTTATCATTATTAATTTACACGGTAACATTTTTTATTTTCTATTTTATCTTATAAATTTTCACTCGTCGTCTTTTATGTAATACAAAAGTGTGATAGATCAATGCTAAGCGAAGAAATCAACGATATATTTGATCGATTAGTGAGAAATTGTTACCCTCAATTAGAGAATGACTATGCCTTTATTCGTCCTTTGGAAGGGGATGCTCGTAGAGATTATGGTGACTATGTGTGGTATGTAATTTACGTATTTTATTTGAGTTTTTTCTACCGAATGATTTGAGAAATTTACATTTGGTAATCATTACAGCTTTAGCGTATTGGAACTATGCCAGGACCTACGGAAAGAGGATCCAGATCTTTTTGATAAAAAAAAACCAAAAGATATTGCAATGGTGAAGCATCGTTTCTCTTGTTATTTTAATATAATCTATATATTATATATCTCATATTTTGTTATTGTAGGAAATTTGTCGTGGATTTCGATTTGAGGAAACTCATATGATAAACCAAGAGTCCCTACAAGTACCTGCTGCTGGTATCATAACTTTCAAGCTACACGGGTCATGGATAGCTCAGGTTTTTTATTTGTTCCCATTCTTTTCGAAACTCTTCTAAAACACACTTCAAAATTCTCACCTAATAAATTATCTTGTCTACACCCTTTTCCTTGCAGAGGATCCATAATATGCTTATGAATGGCATCGACACATGGGCACCGGTTACATTTGAAACAGGAGCAAGAGCAGTATTCGTCTCCCGGACAATTAACTCTTGGGATTTGACTGCTAAAATGCTTCGAGCTGATTGTATCAAATACGCGCTTGCTCAAATCTTTTTGTATTCAGGGATTGATGTATTTGATGCATGCAGAGGAGGATATGGTTCACCGTCAAACAACATTGATGCAGATCTCGAAACTATACGGTAACTAATTTATCAATATTTTTTCCGAACTGGTTTAGGTTCAACATATCTTCTTTAATGTCTATGCATGTGTAACGTTTCACCTAATGATGTATGTAGGTATGAAGTTTGCATCCATAAAGCAGACGCACTTGTCCACGTGAACCCTCAACTAGACGGAGAGTATATTCAAAAATGCTTTTCTGTACGTGACTTCTACACATCAGTTATGCATAACTGATAACATTTTTAAATTAAAGATTTGAAGAAGGAGAAATTGGATACTGATCTTTTCTTTTTCCCAGGCTGCTAGAGGAACAGAGTGGCTCCGATCAGCGCAACTAGCATGTTGCGGATACCGAACTTTTCCAGCGACCAAGAAGAAAAGCTGGATTCTCTGTGGCACGAATATATCTATCATCATGGATACACATACTTTTTTGAGCTAGGTAAAGTTATTGTTCATTTATTCTGTATTTTTCTTTTGTGAAAGAATGTGAGTACTAAAAATATTTTATTGCAAATATAACTTCCTTTGTTTGGCCTGTTACGTTTTTTTTAATATCTTTTTCTTAACACACTAAAGATAAAACATGCCCCAAATCCATTACTATTTTAACGGGATTGATATAACATAGTTATATTTTACGATTTTTCTTTTTATCAGCCGAGGCTGCTGGCTACAAACGTGACGAATTATTTGGTTGTCTTCTCAAGTAAGATATTCACGCTTTTGTCTTAATTTTTACCCTTATTCTACTTTATTGTCATCAATAATCTGAGGAGAGTGGTAAATGTTCTTTTCTCGTCAACTTGCTGTTACAATTTTTTATATAATGAATTCAACATGGCTATATTCTTTGTTTCATAAAAGAGATGCACTAGTTTCGTATTAATTTATATTTATAGTTTTGTGTTTTGTGTTCTCAACAGATATACATGGTTAAAGAGTCATAGATTGGCTGAGCTTAGCTTCAGCATTGACGAGATGCTTCATACAGAGGTATATGATGTTCTTCCATTACTGGCAATTAATGCTATACTATTGAATACAAAAATTACTCATTTTCAATCCTCTGATAAATAGGGAAATTCGTTGGTATATCTACTAAGTACCAGAGCTTTGATACGTTCACTTATCAAGGATTCGAACTCTACCGGTGTGTTTTTTGAAGCAAAGGAGGCTTTGGCCGGCAAAGGAGAACGTGAGTTGGGATTACATTTGGTGGAGTTCACTGGGGTAATACTTTTATTTGTTGAAGTTATAAAGCATAGTCTTTGGAATTGAATATATTGTTTTATTTTCCTTTGTTACTCCAAAACATAGTTTCTTCTAATATGCTTTTAAAGGTGTAAAGTTATCTATCTCATGCTTAAGGGTAAGCAATCATACAAAATGATACTGTATCTAGCGACTAGCAATACTAGAGTGTATGGAAAATTTGAAAATAATTATATGAAACTGATTTTGAGGAAAAAGTGAACCGAGAACCGAAACCGATTTTAGGTGTATTTTTATTGGTTTTGACCCGAACTGAACCGAATAAAACCCAAAACCGCAAAACCGAAACCCAAATATATATGAAACCGAAAAATAAGATCGTTTTGGTTTGGCTTCAGCTCGGTTTGTCTGTTTGAGTATTCTCCTGCCTGTAGACATTTCACAAATATAGATGAAATAATGAAGTGAAAGTTTGGTTTTATAGATTTTCCTAATTTTGTTAATATGAATTGTAATTGGTGTATTTGTAAATCTAACTTTCGTTTCCAGGTTATTGAAAACGCTTGTGAAGGTTTGGTGCCACATATTGTGTGCAAATACCTCTTCGATTTATCCAAGTTATTTCACAGCTACTACAGCAAGGTATATTTTGCTTGCATATGCTTTTTCTCTTACAGTATTGAATTCAAGTTTAAATCTTTAAAAAAACAACTGTGATGTCTTTAGTCCTGGTTTAGCATAATTTTGATAGTTTTGCTAGGTTAGTGAAAGCAGAGATCGTTGATACATTATCTTACTAAATGCTTTTTTTCATACAATATTTAGTTGAATTTTGGTTTCCTTAAACCAAGTTAATTTTCTAAAAATTAGTTTTTGATTATTTAAAATTTAATATGGTTTGGTTTATTTTGGCAGGTTCGGCGTGGCAAGGCTAAAGTAGGGTTGTGTAGGGCAACTGAAGCGGTAATGGATAAGTGCTTTCATCTTTTGGGGATCAACCCGGTAGGCCTTTATCTAGCATATTTTTCTAGTTCGGTTTTTGGGTCCGTGTTTTATTTACCCGAATCCTGTTATGCGGGACTATCTTTTGTTCGTCAAGTTTACTCCTTTTGTGAAAGTCACTAGTTAAGATTTATTTGAGTTTTGGGGTTTATATTCTATAATTTAAATTGGTCTTTGAATTGGTTAATGCACTATGAAGAAGTTAAGTACAGACATGATTATCTTTTTCAAAAACTATTAGTATAAAAAGATTATTTTTTTCAAAAACTATTAGTATAAAAAGCAAAGTTGGTCACAATACCACATTTTATAACAGTTCTTTTTTTTTTTTTTTTTTTTGGTATAGGGCTGCTTATTGAAACACTACGCATTCTGGAAATTCTTGGAACTACCGGTTAAAGAAACAAGGGAAACTGTTAATCGTATAATCCCTTCTCCTTCTGAAACTAGGTAATTACATGTTTGTACTTTGAAAATAATTGATATATTCTGTGCCGTTCGTTTCATTTAAGTAAGGTTGTTTGCCTAAAATATTTTACCTTCTCATTATGTCTTGAAAATTGACTTCTTGTAAAGGTTGGGTCATTTTGTAATCTGTAATCAAAATATTACATATAATTAAAATTAGCATATATTTAAAATTTAACAATTTTATTAGTTTTTAATCATTTTTAAAGAAACTAGTTTCACACTTTTTTTTTATTGTGAAATGACACAAACCGGCTACAAAGCCATCTTTAGTGATGGTTGTCTTTGCTTATTAAATTTCCGACAAATAAATTTGAAATTTAGTTTGACGTCAAAATGTTGCTCATCATGGACTTTAATATAGTAGTTAAATATGAATCATATTTGTCTTTGCTCTGCGGCTTTATTAGGAGATTATTATGTATTGAGTTAAATCTGAATGAAAGGGAATTAGTTATAGCGGAAGGTTAGGGTACTGTATTTTTCATTAGACAGATTTATTTGATACATAATATTTATATATTTCTTGATCCTCTATATCTATTCAAGAATTTTTGTTTATTGTTCAACGCAGTTTTCTTATGTATAGTTAAATTTTTGTTTTTAGTTTTGTGATGGTTGCTTTTATTTTCATCAGGTATTCTCAATCTCGATTTGAGCTATTTACCATGAGTGTGAGTGTTTCAGATCCGGATTTTGACGAAGGAAGTATTTTTGGGGAACTTTGGGTAAAAGATGCATTGTTGGCAAGAGCGGATGGGTGGACGCGGACCGATGCGAAGGATTTTTGTTGCATATCATGTTTCAACCATGAATGGCATGACTCATTAGACATCGGCTATGATTCTTTAATTCCCTTTGGCGACCCAAGTGGTCGCCGTTCTGTCCCCGTCTCGTCCTCCGTTGAGCTTGATCTGCTGCTCCATGCTATGAGCAAAAGCAAAGATCAATGTTACTTGATATTCCATGGCAAGCATAATGAATCCCTCTCAAAATTTTGGGAAGAGGATCCAAAAACAAAGTGTGGGACACTTAAGTTTGAAAGTGATATTGGCCGCGTGCTCGTGAACTTCATTCTACTAAAAGATGCAGTGGATGCGTCAATGGAGCTGACGTGTACGTCGACTAACCCCGGTGTTCCTATACAGATTTGCGGCTCCATAATGGTGTATTATGGAGACGATGTGGTCAAAGATGATGGTGGCATCCTAGGTCAGTATAAGGCGACAATATTTAGAACTGACAAATTTAAATTAACTGGAGAGCAAGTTGTGTTGCCGCTGCACAGATCCTTGTTGGCTGTACCTGCCAACGGGAGCCTCAAGATCGAGGCATTTTTTATGGATGTTGAGTCCGAAGAAGAATATGTGCGTGGAATGACGAATTACCGGGCAAGACCGGGCACTGCCAACAATTGGCCTTTAAAATGCAGAAATTTCTCTTTCAATCTTAAAGTGGCTTGGAGCTCATAAGTTGGTGGTTTTATCGGTTCAAATTTAAAAAAAAAACTTTAGATTATTAGTTTAAGTATAAGGAAGGTTTAGAATAACGAAGGTTTAGAAGATGCTTGGATACGGTTGAGGGAAAAAGAGCTGGAGATGAAAAAAGAGAAACTTGAGCTCATGAGGCTATCAAAACGTGAGACCGACATAATCTTTTACAACACCACAATCGACCCAAATTTGACCGGACGACAACTAGAAGAATTGATGAAAGTCAAGGCAACAATCAAGGCACGCTCGATTTAGATTATTAGTTTAAGTATTGTAGTGTTTATTTTAATTTCAGTATTATAATTTTTTTAATTTCGTATTGTAATTTTTTTTTTTTTTTTTTTTTTTTAATTTTAATGAATTTAAATTTAATGTTTAAAATGTTTGAAAAAAAAAAAAAAAAAAAAAAAACAAAACTTGGGTCATCATTGTGGCATCACGGTCGTGTCACGAGTGGGAGAGAGAAAGCTGATGTGGCACCGGTGACTGGTCATCTCCGGTCACGATTGGGACTAGCTTTACCGCAATGAGCTTGTTAGTCATTTTCTGGAACTTTTAGGTCGTTTTATGTAGATAAATTAAGTAACATTAGCAAGTTGCCTTACCAAGAACCATTTCGGATAATGATTCTTGTTTCTTTTGTTATGTCATATGGTTACTTATAGCGTGTTTGCAGTTTTAGCATGTCATTGCTAGAGGAATTTAACAATGCATCACGCTAACCGATTTTGTTGCTTACACTCCTTATAAACCTAGCTACCAAAGACCTTGGTATGTTTTAAAAAATTATGTACATGAGCTCGTATTTGTTTTGATTTCTCATTAAGGGGACTCCAGTATTACAGATTTTGTAATCCAACTAAGCACATCATCTGATTAGTAGAAAATTAGAAATTTATGTGGGTCAGTCAACCTGTTTTGACCCGCTAATTTGACACTCTTATTTACTTTCCTCCCTAGGAGTTGGGACTGTCTTTTATGGTCTTTAATAATATAGGGACATATGAGATTGCTTAGCTATTAGAATTAGAATCTGCTTATAATATGACGGTGTTTGGTATTGTGTTTCTGAGATAAAACAACCTGGGCCTATTTTATGTCGAAAATAAGCACTTCTCAGCTAGACTCTAAAAAGTGCTTATTATATTTTAAAAATGTTATTCCAAACACCTTGTAGAAGCATTAGCAGATTTTGTTTTAGAAGCGGTATGTGTTGTTTTAGGGGTTGTTTGGGAGTGCTTATAATATGCAAAAATATAACGCAATTCCAAACTGACAATTTGAGTGTTTCGGCAAGGGGATACATATGCTGATATTATGATTAGAATTGGACCTCACGAGTCCTGTTTGGAAAATTAGTAAGATGTTCTTGTTTAGGAAATTCCGTTAATCTTAGTTGCTACATTAAGTTACCGCTAATTATTAGAAGCTGGATAACATTTCTTGTACACTTGTTAGTTAATTTGATTTCCATATAAGGGTATGTTAGTTTATGTCCGTATTCCTTGCATATTAATTAAAAGCGCCTGATCTGTTGCATTTTTATATGTTTGAGTGTTGGACAGGTTTATTGCCAACACGTTTTGATTGATATAGATGATTGTAAATGGTCATTGTTATCTGTGTTTGTGTTTGTGTAATATGCAAATGCAATGAAACAGTAAAATGTGGACAAAGGTTATAACAATAAAGTAATATAATTGATAGATGAATTGATGTATCTGTTTACAACATAAATACCTATTTATACCCTTCTAAACTAACCGTTGTATCCTAACTAACCTAAACGACCCATATATCGACCCAAGCCCATAACAGATTTTTACAGGCTTTTTAAATATTTACAGACATAAAAACAATACATACTATTTGGTCCTTAGACTTATATTAATTAACTAATTATATCATTAGTTCCAACATTTTCCCCCAATGATATAATCGGTGGTTCTTGATCTTCTAGAGGCTTCACTTCAAATGATGTGTCTTCCACGCAATGGTGCGCCAATTATTATTTCATCATCTTCGTATTGAGTTAAGTTAGCCTCCTTCTTCATACATTCATGTTTGAAGTGTCCAAATTTATTGCACTTAAAACATTTTATATTTCTCTTGTCTTCCTCCTTCCATTTGGTACATTCGTATGCAAAGTGACCGAAATCACCACATTGATAGCATCTTAGTTCTTTCTTGCTTTGTTCTCCTAGACTTGTACCTCTTCCGCGTCCTTCTCCTTTGTTAGAGTTTCTTCCTTGACCCCTGCCATAGTGTTGATTACTTGCCCTTGTCATTAGAAGTTTGCTTTGGTAATCTTCTTGCGGTTCATCTTGACTCTTGAGGTGTTCTTCATAAGCAGTTAGTCTTCCATGACCTCTTCAAACGTCATTTTGTCAATTTACGAATATTGCTCGATGGATGCCACAATTGGTAGAAACTTCTTTGGAATGGAGTTCAGCAACTTTCCTACTAGTACTTTGTCTTTAAGATTAGAACCAAGACTTTTACACTTGCCTCGTATGCTTCCCAATTTTCCCGCAAAGTCGTTCACGGTTTCGTTGGTCTTCATTTTTAACGTCTCCAATTCGCTTCTTAAAGTTTGTATGCGTGCTTTCTGAACTCGGCCTGCTCCTATATATCTTACTTTAATTGATTCCCATACTTCCTTCGCAATCTCATACTGTGCAACTTGCATTAGAATATCTTCCGGCAATGTTGTGAGGATCATTGCTTTTGTTGTGTTTTCTTTCTTCTCATTTGTTGCTTCTCCTTCTTTTGCAACTATCGTTCCCCAAATACCATATGCCTTCAATATTGTCTCCATCATAATTGCCCATGTTATATAGTTTGTTTCGGTTAGTTTCGGATATTGAAGTGCTATGTTTTGGTCACGAGTTGGTGTAGATGATTCTCCTTTTGTCATCCTTCTTGCTTTCTTACTTGTGATCGTATGATCGGTTCGTACTTACTTTGAAACACTAAGGTTTCTTCTTTCCGAAAACACTAGGTTTATTTTCTTGCCTTAAACACTAAGGTATTTATATAATTATTGGAAACAATAGTAGTTAATAGTTGTTGCTCCAAATACAGTGAAAGTTATATATATGCTAATATTTTTCTTTGCCCGGCAACTCAAAATTATTTTTTTGTTTGCTGACTGACATGATAACAGTCAAGGAGTTCTATAGTTGGACATTACTGAACACACACAGCAGGATTGTTGGTAGGAAGGAACAGGGTGACAAGCTAGTAGTTGGTGGGCTTACATCTAAAAAGTTGATGTCGTCCAATATTAGATCATTTGAGACAAAATGGTTTGTATTTACAAGAGTTAAGATTTGGGAAAAGAATAGTAAAATGGTGCTTTGGTGAGATAGTAATGTAATTTCATCATGTTGCTAGGGACTAGATACTGTTGTATCACACAGACCAAAAGTTTAAATCAGTTAGAAGAGGATAGTGTGCACTAAGACCTGTTACTGGGTAGAAACCACTTAATCAGGACAATTTTGCTATGCTAGCTAGATACATATGTAAGGTGAGTGACAATGTGATGCTATTCGCCACCATAAAATGCACTCTTTATCGACTTGAAATGACTTGTGTGCATGTTATTTGAATATCTGTGATGTATACACTTTGCAATTTTCACAACGGATATATATGCAGACGTGAAACTTTTGGATATAGGATTGTAAGTTGTAAGAAACTGAGCTATTTTTTGACAGATTGGAAAGATTGATCATGACTTCTGCAAATCTACATCCAGATGATAATTTGTAATACATATCCAGTATCAGTATATATGCTTGTTCAGGTTGGATGTACTTGTTCATTAGCTCGGATTATGTTGGATTCAAGTTTCCAGAAGGTAACGTGTTGATGGTTGCGAGTTTAATATGGCTATTTGCGACAGGTGCTGCATTCGGTCTATACATAAATATGATTCACAATTGCACAATATTTGATAGGGTTATGTTCATCCAAAAGTAATAAGCTCAGTGTTTAAATGCCGAATTGATGTAATATGCACAATATTTGAATTGCTGTCTGTTTCTAGTGAACCAAATTGGTTTGCTCACGAGTAAGAGACCATGAACTCATTTTGACCAAAATTAATGTGATCAGTTTTGTACTTATTTCTAACCCAACACATGCGCTCATTGTACGATGGATCTCACAAACATGAGTCCAAACATTCTTCTTGTTCTTGTTGTTTATCTGTGTGCTTGTCATCTGTTTGCTGTGGCTCAGCCGTCATACCCGACTTCTCATATCACAGTCACGATAACTCGTTTACAAAACAAAGCTATTTCTTACCAGGTACATATATACTAATACTTGTAACAAGTATTTATAGTATATGTTTTTGTACCTTACTTTTTCTTATGAAACAGGTGCTGATGTTCATGTACACTGTAAATTTCAAGCGAATGCACCAGCAACAACAGAACAGATTACGTTTTCTGTCAATAGAACGACGAATAGATACGGTGTTTACAGATTGGATATACCGTCAGTTGAAGGAGTTGACTGCGTAGATGGCCCAGCCATTCAGTCCTTTTGTGAAGCAACGTTAATAAGAAGCTCGGTTCCTCACTGCAATGTTCCTGCAGTGTCTACAACGTCTAAAGAGATCACAGTGAAATCAAGATCAACTAATCACTGTGTTTATAGCGTAAGCGCACTCAGTTACAGACCGTTTAAGAGAAACTCAACGCTTTGTGGGACGTATGATGTTACCCTAGAGGAAGAAAAGATATTATCGGATTCTTTCAATTCTTCAAAGTTTTTCCTACCTTATTTTCCGTGGCCTTTACCTCCATTCCCGCCGTTGCCATCACTGCCTCCATGGCCATCATTGCCACCACTTCCGCCATTACCTCAGTTACCGCCTTTCCCTTCATTGCCACCTTTTCCTTCGTTGCCTCCATTTCCGCCATCATTCCAATTCCCTCCTATGTCGCCTTTACCATCATTGCCACCTTTACCTCAATTACCACCTTTACCACCCTTGACATCAACTCCACCATCAAATTTCCCTCCTATTTTAAGACCTCCTGTGTTCAATCCAGGAGACCCAAGATCCTGGCAACCCAACATCCCTTCATTCACTCCTCCATCACCACCACCTCCATTTGATCCAAGAAGTTGGATACCGAGATACCCTTTCGCCATTCCACCTCCAACACCTGGATTTGATCTAAGAGATCCAAGAACATGGATACCAACTAATCCACCATCTCCTAATAGTCCACAAAGCGAGCAACCATAGGCTACTTAGTCATATGTACATATATATATAAAAGTTGTCACATTCTTATGTAATGGTTATAGACAAATTGTATTTCTAATCATTGCCACAATCAATTGGAATTATAATTCACTAGTATATGCTTCATATCTAATATGATTTTGGTCCAACATCCAACAAAGGTTTATAAGAAAAATGTACACTACTTATGCATAACATCCTGATATATAATATGAAATACTATGTAGAAACTAAGCATCCTGCTTCCGGCCTTTAACTTCTGACTTTGCTGTTCTCGAGCTCTTTTATCTGCCCACGTAACTCTTCAACGGTATTCATGGCATCCTGCAAAAAACAAAGACATTGTAATTAAATAAAGCTCATACAAGGATTTGTTAAACAAAAAGAATAGCTATATCGTTGATTCGTCTCCTAACCTGCCACTTCTTCCTCAAACTCTCTTCCATTTCATATTGTCGGTTTCTTTCATCAGAAAATATTTCAACGAGGGCTTCCTGTTCTTCGTCCATCTTTTTAATCTTTTCCTCTGCCTCTTGAATCTTTGTTTCCGCGATTTTGAACCTGTTTTTCAAGCAAGGCATTCTTGTCTCTCTCAGCCAACAAATCTTTCAACAGACTATTAATCATCTCACTTTCGGTACTTCCAACTCTGAAAAGCAATTAGACCAACCTTAGGTTAAACGTGCGAAACTAAAGAATTAAATATTTAGATAGAGTCAATTAACACAAACCTCTGCTTAAGTTCGTGATTCTCTTTCCTCAACTCTTCTACTATGTCTCCGTTGTGGCCAACAGATGCATATCCGTTTGCATTCAAAGTTTGCGCCTGGTTAATTATCAAATAAAAGTAAGAGACTGTTAATTTTGAAAGATTCGTGTTTCATGTGTGGCTTACTGGTTGATTATCGAAAAAAGGAAAATACAGTACATATCACGAGAGATTCACCTTAGAAGGCATGCTACTGGTGCTTGCTTTAAATACTTTAGATGAAGTCGAAGCTTTGAATGGACTTTTTCTTGATGTAGATGCATAGGCTTCTGGCGTCACATCACATTGTGCATATTCCACAGGTTTTGATGCTGCAAAGTTTCTGATGGGCCGCACTACTTCTGTTTTAGAACCACTGGTGTTAATTCCGGGTGAAACTATATCCTCATCAGATATATCTCCCACTGAAGGTTTGTGTTTTGCATCTGGAGCAGACTTGACACGTGGGGCATAGCCGATATGTTGGCAGTTCGTAGACCTAGAAAAATTTAATTGTTGGTAAATTAGACAGTTCAAGCTCAAGTTATAGTTGACAGAAATAAATTAAGAGAACAAACCAGTATTTCTTCTGCATAACAACCAAACGATTCTCTAGTCTTTGAAGTACAGTTGTGCGTTCAAAGCCCTGCTTATCATGAGCCGGTTCAACAAAATCGGCTTCCAAAACACCTATAACTCCTCGGCCGTCACTTCCAGCAGCATTCCAAACCCTCCAAAATGGCTGCGAGACATTATTTTAGAAGTAGGTTCAAAATTTTACCAAAATTAAGTAAATACGTACACTTAAAATTAGTATCTATTCTTTACCAAAGAAAAAAAAGTACACTGTCTATTCATACCTTAATGAGCCGATTCTTATGATATACATTGAATCCTTGAACATCAATATGGTCTTTGGCATCTTTGACAAAACCAATGGTCACATCAGCCGACATTTGCTGCAGAACAAGAGTTATCAATGAGATACCATAATTTTAAAACTGCAGATACTAATTAATACCAAGTTAATAAAGTTGATTTAAAGTCCATACGTTTTATCGTTCTTTGTCACCCCATCAGCAGCTGGTTGCGCTGGCTTATACGTAATCTTCTGACTCATCATCATATCATTAACTATATTATGATGGACAACATCTTTTCCACGTAGGATAATTCTAAAATTATCTGGAATTCTCAGGTATAAAATTGAGGCATAACTCTGTAGAATTAAGAGAATATATTCAGTCAGAAACAAGACGTTGAATACTTAAACTATTTCATGCCTCATAATGTGCAAAGAAGGTAACTATACCCTGAATGAGTGGCGATACGTTAGAAAATGGCGAGAGTTAGGATAATCTCTTGCCATCTCTATCTTCTTCGGATCTCGGGCCCCTCTAATTTGAATGTCCTGTCATGAATAGTCAGTTTAAAAATAGTTTACAGTAAAGAACTAAAGATAAAAGTAAAAATCAGAGCATATAACAGAAGGGCGAATATAACATACATGAATATCAGTGTCGAAATCAAGCTCTAGTTGTCCTTCTTCATCCTCCCAAATGTTGTATATGATGATTCGTGTGCCTTGATCATCAAGATGATCAAACTAATATATAACAGAAAGAATACGTTAAGGTATATGATGAATGTTACAATTCTAAAACCACAGTAAGTCTGTGTAAACATTACCTGCTGAAGGAGCTGTTCTTCACTCGAGTATGGTGACCACTGAACCAGTGTATCCATGTTCTTTTTCCAATCAGCAGTCAAGATCGCGGCATCATTCCCCACTCGTCTCCTCTTTTCTCAAAATCAATCTATATTCAGCATAAACAAAACATTTGAGTGACATCAGACGGAGTTAATCATGATCATAGCCAAAATACAGAAACAAAAGTTATATTTCTTACCATCGGAACAACAATGTCTTGCTTTCCTGTTAACATTAAAAATGTATATGATAGCATCCCGATACTTTGAGTTGGTCTGAACAAAAATAGCAGCAGATTTGGTAAAATATATGATGATACGAAATTATAAGTGCATATAGAATATCTGAGATAATTCTTGACATACCTATTAAAATCCTGTCCTCGGTTACGGGTAAATACTAAAACATCTGCTCCAAGCCTCATTGTACTTGTCTTGAAACCGTTTCCATCTGAAACAAATAGATTCTCGAATTGGTAAATAATGCTTATTACTGAATCATACGTAATATACAGAACATATTAGATTGCAAATAAACTTACATTGACCAATAGTGTTGGCCAGTTTGCTTTTCTCAGAGTAGCCAAGAGACATGCACCCGCGCATTTTATCAGGAGTCATTCCACCACCGTTATCTGCCATCAGTTATAGCATTAAAATTGTTTCGTGACAAAAAAACTCGAGGTTATGATCGAATGATAACACCTAGATCAGTAATATACCTTCAATCAGTAACATCTTACTGCGAGTATCCTTTTCATTATCCAGCACGTCAACATTAACATAAGTGGCTCCAGTACGCACCTAAGGATGACACTTAATAGTTAAACAAAAACTCAAGAGGAAAATTTTGCACAAATTGAACCATTAACGGGTTTAAAATCATCGTACCTCATCCAAAGAATTGTCAAGAAGTTCAGCAAAAGCTAAAACAAAAAAAAGAAAAGATCAGCTTTTAAGATTACAATCAAAATTCAGAACCGATATTTATCAGAACAGTTAGTTACCTCCGAGTGCCCACTTGTGACTGGTAGCGTTTGAATGCAAAAACCGAGGATGAACCCTTAAGTGATCCATACCACCTGCGTTACAAAAAGAATACAGTAAATTATATACTTGTCCGCTTGACGAACTTATCTATAAACTTTACGCTGTCCCTTGATCCCTAAATCCTAGTAATTATGTTTTCACTTGTATCATGTACCGCAAAACAAAAGTATATAGTAAGCGGTCGTATTAAAAATCATGGATTCGAGTAAACAGTAAAAATAACCAGCCAAGAACAATTCTTATAAAAAAAACGTATTCGACACTAACAAACCCTAGATAAATATACGCAAAAAGTAACTCTTACCAGGCGGTACAACCGTCTCGCTATTGTTACCAAAACTCTCGTAATCCCCAGCCTTCCAAAACTGCTTACTTAACGACGCAACCTCCTTCTTCTTCTCCTCACTAACCCTAAATCCGTTTCCTAGTGTCGAAACTGGACTAACAACTTTTTTTTCACGAATAATAGGATCAAGAAACCCTTCGGGCAACAGAACTTCAACTTTCGGCTTCTTCATCGGCCTCTCAAGAACCGTACCATTAGTAGTATCAAGATAATGCTTATTAGTACCATCATCAGAATGATCAGTGATCATTGAAATCGGTTCGATATCTTCCACGACGCCACTCGACTCGTGCTTCGTATCCATGTTTACTTAAAAACGATCGACAGTCGACTTTTAGGGTTTTTTCTTGAAATCGTTTTCTGCATAAAACGCGGGAGAACAATTACTAGAGAATATGTATCGAATAGAAGATATAAAAACGGTTATCTATACATATATAAGCATTTATATTTACACTTTGCACCCTTGTAAAAGTACAAGATTTACATTATGCACCCTTTAGAGAACACATACCCTTTGAGTTGAGTTTACAAAGAGAAGAATATGTGTTTGCAAGAGATGTGTGTCTCTATTTATAGGCTAACATAGATTTGATTATATGGAAACAAATTTGATTTATAGTATAAGTCAATGGGCCATCTTTTGAGTTTACTTGGTGGCCAAGTAAACTTTGATTTTTAGCCTAAGTTGATTCATAGTTAACCAATCCTAATCTAATACAAATTAATTAAATTTTGAGTAAACTGCAAAAATTATCCTTATGGTTTATAATTTTTGACACATATCATCCTTATCTCGTACTATTGGTACTAATTATCTCTAAATGGTCAAGTCATCGCCACTAATCCATCCCGAACATTAACGTCGTTAATTTTTCCCGTTAAATACCAAACGTGCATATCATATGAGATTATCTCTGTCATTTAAGCTAATGGCTAGGGATGATTAGTGCCAAAACATAAACAACATGAATGATTTTTGCAGTTTACTAAAAATTAAATAAAACATATTATTATTATTCTTGTTATTATTATTATTTTATATATTTTAATTTTATTCATTCATTTTGTTTTAATTATTTTTATTTTTTTAAATATTTTTTTTAATTTTTAAATTTTTTAAAAAACTTTATTATATTTTATTTTTTATAAACGAATTTATGTAACTTTTTATAGTTTAAATTTATTTATTTAATTTCTTTAATTTTCTCTACAAAATCCACCCAAACACCCATTTATCTCTATTTCTTCAAACGATATAATACCCAAATCGAAACACCTCCTCTTCGTTTCTAGAGTAGAAGTGTTATCTTCATCTTGTTTAGCTTTATGTTTTTTTTTGTCAAGATCAAACATACTAACAAGACCGATGCAGCATGGCGTGAATAACGGCGCCATTGCTCCGAAAAATACCCTAGTAGCCTGAGTATACCACACTGTACCGTGCACTCTAATGTGAATTAGGTATAAATTAAAAAGTCAAGTATGTTTAGTTAATTATTTTAGTTTTTTTATTAAAGTTTCATAGGTTCCACTAGAATTGTTTTTATCTAGTACACATATAGTAGCATAAAGTGCATCATGAAATTGATTTTTGATGTACTTGTGGTGGGCCTAACATTTAAACAAAAAAACATGTAATAAAATGATGTTGCTATCAAGACTCTTTCTCATCTTCTTGTGTATTTTTCACATCTCCTCTCTAATCTTGTTTACAGTAGAACATATTTTTTTTTATCAGTTTTTATTTGTATTTTATGTTATTTTAATACTTTTAACTTATTAAAATTTATATTTTATGTACTTTTAGTTTTATAGTTCTTTAATATAAACACAATTATAAAAATTAAAAATAAAAATAAAAAAAATAAAAAATTGGAAAAATCATGGGAGGTATCACGTGTAAAGAAGGGGGGGTTCAAATAACCTAACCCGTAAAAAAATTATAACATCAACTGTTAGTTTTTAACATCCATTCCTAACGACCATTACAAATAAGTATCGGTGATTATTAATTAAAAACAATCATAATAAGATTTCTTAGCAAAAGCATTAAATTTATCGATCATTAAAAATTATCCTGATGCATTATATGATCAATAAATAAATAACAAAAGAGTATAAACATGTGTACCTTTTGTTAGTCATTTAAGAATGCAATGAGAAACAATAATTAAAAGAGATTGCCACTTTGGTTAGTCCACAATACGCCTCGTCAACCCTATTAGAATGCTAGTCCTTGATAACAGAATCACCAAACCTTGAATCTTGCAAGTAGAAGATCAAAACCAAAAATCCTAGATTGGCGTGTTTGGTTAGTCGAACACAAGAAGAGAGGGGGAAAAGATAAAGTTTTTTAAGGCTTTTTGTAAATTGAATAATTAGCAAAAACCTTGTTATTATAGGAAAAGTATAAACCCTAGTTTTTTAATCGCCAAAACACATATCAATATCCCGAACTTGAAAAACGGATCATTTAGTACCCTGAACTTTTTAGAGTGCAGAGTGGTACCCTAAATTTGATAAAATGAAATTTCTACTACCATATATACTAATAACTCAACAATTAATTATTTTTTTTTCTTCTAAAAATTAATTTAGTAAAATCTTTTTTAATAAATAATTTATAGTAAAACTTTGGCTAGGTAAATAATTTTTTTCTAAAATTTAATTAATTTTCAATTTTCTATATATTAATATATTGTTTTAATTGATTATTTAGAATATAAAGAATATATGTGTAGTATCTATTTCTAAATTGTTTCTAACGCATTGCTCCTATTATATCTTCGTATTATATTATTAAATGTATGTTACATATATTTTTATATCAACTTATAACTAACTGTGTATGAGTTTTTGCAATTTTTAATTTAATATACGCATATGAAGAAATAAATAGTTAAATTGTTATAGTCTCAAAATTATTTAAAACAAACACTTAGTATATTATACGGATATCTATATATCAAAAGTAGTGTAGTAGATTCACTTTTTATAAAGTATTAATTTAAATATAAAAATATAATATTATATTAATTATGAAAAGAATAAAATTAACTAAATTTTCATTAAAATATGATTGATTATTCTAAGTTTAACTACAAATCATTTATATTACATTAGGTTTTAGTAATATGAATTTTTAGAAAAAAATTAATGAAATAATAATAATAAAAAATAAGTTATGGAATTAATTTAGTATAAGTTAATAGTAATTTCAGTTTGCCAAATTCGAAGTACCATTCTACACCCTTATAAGTTTATGGTACTAAATGATCATGTTTGCCAAATTTGTGGTAGTAATATGTGTTTTGACCTTTCTAATTGGAATATAGTTACTTTCTCTAAAAGTTTAATAATTACCATAATTATTAAAATCATATCTAATGAATAATTACCATAATTATTAATTTGTTACATAAATAATTATCTAGAATATTCTAGATTAATTAATAATCATTCAACTGTTTTTTTGTTTTTTTTTTTTTTTTTTTTTTTTTTTAAAAGATTGACCCACTAATTTATTTAATATTATTTAGAGTTAATTACATAAATCATTCTTGTGGTTTCTTGATTATTACGGATCCGGTCCTTATCGTTTTTAAGCGAGTCATATCTCTGTGGTTTTGGATTTTTACTTGGGCCCTGTCAATTTTTTTTTGCCCAAGTCCAAACGATCGTTAAAAATGACCTAACTTGACATTGATGGACTAACGTAAGGGTTAACCTTGTAATTTGGGTTTTTCTCTCAAAATACAAACCACAAGGAAGATTTACGTAATTTACTCTTAAAAAAAATTATTTTTATTATACGAATTTTTTTTATTTTTATTAAAACATATATATTTTTTTAAATTTGGGCTTATGTACTAAATGATTTTTTAGTACTTTGTTGTATTTCTTTTTTTATGTTTTTATACGTTTTAATGCGTTTTCGTCCGTTTTTGCACGTTTCCGTATATTGTTATACGTTTTCATCTGTTTTATACGTTTTTTTATGCTCTTTTACGATTTTTGTACATTTTCATCCGTGTTTATACGATTTTTTTTCCTTTTTGGACGTTATTATACGTTTTCATCCGTTTTTGTTCGTTTTTATACATTTTTTGTACGTGTTTGTTCATTTTTAGTACGTTTTTGTATGTTTTATGCGTTTTCATACAAAAACGTATAAAAACGGACAAAATGTATGAAAACTTATAAAACACGTATAAAAACCATAAGAAAATGTAGGAAAACAACGTAAAAACAGATGAAAACATACAAAAACGTCCAAAAACAAAAAAAAATTCGTAGAAAAACATCCAAAAATAGTATAAAAACGTATAAATCTAATAAATACGTACAAAAACGGACGAAAATATATAAAAACGTACAAAAAACAAACGAAAACGTATTAAAACAGATGAAAACGTATTTATACGCTTTCATCCGTTTTTATAAAAAAAAGTTAAAAAAAAAGTTTTTTTATTTCTTTTCTAAATTTTATTATAACTTTTTTTTAATAAAATTAATTTTTTTAAGGGTTTTTTTTAAATATTAAAGCAATTAAAACTAAATTAATTTTAATTTTATTGTAAAATTATTTTTAATAAAATTACACAAAAAAAATTGCAAAAGTTTTTTTTTTTTTTTTTTTTTAATTATTATAATAAAATTAAAGAAGCTCCATACAATATAACTTTTTTTTAAAGATTAAATTACATAAATCGTCCTTGTGGTTTCTATTTTGAGAAGGAAAACCCAAATTACAAGGTTAATCCTCATGTTAGTCTATGAATGTCAAGTTAGGTCATTTTTAACGATCGTTTGGATTTGAGTCGAAAATTGGACATGATCAGTAAAAATAAAAAACCACAGCGACATGATCCGCTTAAAAAAAACACGGGGACAAGATATGTAAAAATCAGCAAAGCACAAGGACGATTTATGTAATTAACTCTATTATTTGTTTTTCTAAAGTGGGTCTATTTATTCCCTTGTTTCATCTGTAACATAAGAGGAAGATAAATGAGTCTCTCCTCATTCAGAGATAGTAATAGATATGAAACCCACATATCCTTCACTAACAGAAAAAAATAAACATGCCCTTAATTAACTAACCATGGTGGTTGATTCTTATTAAATAATGATGCTTAAATGTATATGCGTGTGACTACATAGACCCACATAAACTTAGCCATATAAATATGTGTTGTAATTTAGCATTTTCTTACGATGTAGTTAATAACTACATTGAGGGATGAATGTACTCCTTGATTTCTACGGCTACGTACCAAACGCATCATAAATGCTTAGATTTAGACCTCTTCTTGCAACACCTCTTCTTGAAAAAGTGATCAAGGACTTGGAATCTTATATAAGGAGGTTCCTATGGGGAGGGTCTAGCTCGAATCGGAAAATGTATTGGGTCGCGTGGGATAAGGTAGCTATGCCTAAGGATAAAGGGGGTTTGGGTTTATGCAAGCTTCAAGTTGCTAACTCGGCCCTCCTTGCCAAATGGGGATGGAGGTACAAGAACGAAAACAATAGTCTTTGGAAAAATGTAGTTGTAGCCATTCATTATAGTAACGAGGAATTGGGACTTTATCCGCTAGTAAAAATAGTAGTGGAGTCCGGAAGCCATCGTTAAGAATATGGCTAACACGGTGGTAGAAGAGTTCGCTCGAAGGATGTTCAAAGGGTTGTCGAAGGCGGGTCGAGACATCTCTTTTGGATTGATCCTTGGATGTCGGATATCTTTGCTTAAAGATATGGCCCCGATCTATTTAGGTTGGAAAGATATAAGAAATGTAAGGTAAAGGAGAGGATTAACGAATCGGTGGGCATGTATCGGTTATATGGAAGTGGAAACAAAGGTTGGTTGAGGCGAAGTGAGAGGTCAATTGGACATCTTGAATGGGTTGATCGAAGGGCATCGGGGTGCTATCTAGTCGCAAGGATCGATGGCGATGGCTCGGAATGTAGAAGGAAAGTTTTCGGTGGCGAAGTTAAGAAATTTTGTTGGCGGATTGGCGCTTGACAACAATTTAAATCTTTGAACAGTGCAAATGGATCCCTGTTAAATGCAACGTGTTCGCCTGGCGTGCGGCTTTAGGAGGGATTCCAACCTCGGTTTCTCTTTTGAAGAGGCATGTTACGGTTACTGATCCTAAGTGTCAGATATGTGGGTTTGCGGATGAGTCGGTGGACCATATTTTTACCTCGTGTTATGTGGCTTCGGTGGTATGGCAGGGCATCAGTCAATGGTGCAAGGTTCCAAACATTTATGCCTTCTCCTATGGTGACTTGCTCGAGGTTCACAACCGGGCTTAAAGGTATGGCTAAAGAGGTTTTCAAGGTTTGATTGTTATAGGATGTTGGGCTCTTTGGAAGGCGAGGAATGAGCTTAGATTCTCTAACAAGTCGATTAATGCGAGTAACATTCTTAGCGAGGTGAAGGCGGTAGGTTTCTTATGGTTCTCTAATAGAGGTAGGCTCAAGTCGATGTCTTGGGAGAACTGGTGTAAATATAGTTTCGTGTAAGTAGTGTCGTTTGTTGTCGGGGGCCCTGGTTTTGGGGTCGCCTCTTTGGTTTCTATGAAAGTTACAGTTCAAAAAAAAATCAACACCCGGTCATTGACTAGACAATCTTTTTTTATTACCAATCCTTAAATTAATCTTATCCATGAACAACATTGTCATCGTCACTATGGGCGGTGATGTCTAACACGCCACAAAACATGACACAAAGCTAACACGTAAATAACTTGCTAGCGTTTAAGCTAAAAGGTTTGTGTTGTAAATAGGTCGACAAGACAAACATGTTCAATAAATAAGTTAAGTTCGGCTTAAGATTCGTTGCTCAATTTATACCGGCCAAACTATCATAAGTTAATTCATTCGGTATCATATAATCATTATATTTATTAAGAAAAAATATAGTATTTTATGTTTTGTCTAATAAATAATGATTTATTGTTAACTTTTCAAAACTTTTTAAATAAGTAATCTTAACGGCCTGTTTGTTTAGGTTTTTTATTAAGTCCTGTTAAATTAAAGTGTCATTCTAAAAATATGATGTCTGTTTGTAGATGAATAAATGGTTTGTTGTTTTGTGTGCTAAATGAAGTGTCTGAATTAAAAAAAATTACAGCTATACCCTTTTATTTGAAATAAAATTAAGAAGTGGGAGTGTAAATATGTAAAATTAGGATAAAATGGATGGACTTAATTTGTAGATCCTCACCTCTCGGGCTTTTTCTAGAATGTCACATGTTAGTTTTAAGCACTAAACAAATATTCATTTGGTGACTTAATTAACTTACATATTTTTCAATTAATACATATTAAGTTGTTATCAAACACCACCTTACACCTATATAAAGAGTACATTATTGTGATTTAAAATTTTCAAAAAATATAAAATTTGATGTTAATAGTGCAATTACTTTAAGCTAATATATGGATGTTACATTGATAATAAAAATATACTGTATGGTTATAATGACAATTTATGTTGCTTTGACTCTCAAAATAAAAGTTAAAAATATCCTAGTTGACTGAAAAGTTAATGTCTTAAACTAAGATAATAAAAAGCCAATTAAGTTTTTATGTGATGTGTTCAATAAGTAATCTTAAACTGTTTGTGTTATGACATTTGTACATTTACATCACCTTTACTTATATTCACTCTTGTAAGGGTGTAAATATCGAAACACAAACAATTAAAATGTGCAAATTAATTTATAGAATTATCAAATCAACTCCCGCTCAATAAATTCCGCATCTCGTGTATATATCAAAAGTAATTGACGGATTCAAGTGATAATGATAATGTCGAGTTGTCAGTAACTTGGAAAAAAAACACGAAGGCATTATATTATACAAAGCGTAATGAAAGACTCTATGAATCACCTCCAATATAATAGTAAAACCATATAATTGTGTGCTGCTTGAAATACTTGAATTATACTCACTAGGATTATGCCTAAATTATGACATATCTCCTTAAGTCCTTATATTTGGTGGATTCAACCTTTTATTTGATCATGTTGGCGATGCCCATTAATCATTATATATCTTGACTCTGTCTATCACCTATATAATTCTGAGAATACAGTAGCTTTCATATTTGTTGATGACATAACTTAATTAGATTAGGTATTTTCCCCTTACTATGCTATTGTCATTAATCAATAATATATAAGATGCAAGGCTTGTAGCATAAGCACACATCATGGCCTAAGCCCTTAACTAAATAGAAATACATAATACATTGGGCCTAAGCACGCATATGTCGACTAATATTTTCTTGCAGTTGGAACACGAGGTCGTCAGACGTTCAAACTGGATGGAAACTCCTAAAACGACTCACTAGGGAGACCATTAGTAAAGATATTCTCATAATTAAAACGAGATGGAACATGCAACATATGTACTTGATCCGAAGCCACAAAATCACAAAAAAATGAATCCCAATCTCATTGTGCTTAGTTCGTTGATGTTGAACCGGATAAAAAGATAAATAGATAGCACTCACATTATCACAACAAACCAATGTAGCAGTAAATAATGGTGCGTGAAGCTCACGAAGAAGATTGTGCATGCGCACCCAAGCGGATTCAGCAACAACATTAGCAACACCCATGTATTTGGACTTAGCATTGGCTCGAAATAACGTAAATGTTACACCCGTATCCCGACAAGATATTGTTATATATAAGTATTAGTCCTTTATTTTATATCAAAGTTGTAAAGTTATTTATAAGTTATAATTATGTATATGAGGTAGAAACTTAAGTGGCCAATGTTTAAAACCAGAAAATAGGGGGACTAGAATTGCTAAGAGAGTAAAGTGAATTTAATGAAAATAAAATAAGTGTGTTGGAAGAATTATCCAGAAATTTAGAGAAGTTGGGAGAGGAAGCATGTGAAGTGAAGAAGGAGAAGAAGAAAAATCAAAAACTATCAATTGTGTCCAATTTGACCTTGTGGTGGTGATTATTAAGGCTAATAGGCTCTTAATATCATTCCCCTAAATCAAGTAAGTGCTTTCCCCAATCTTTATGATGAGGGTTTTGAGTTTTAGAATTTAAAGTAGTAATAGAAGATTTTCAATTCATGAAATTGCTAGTTGAAGTCTCTAATTAAGACTAATTATTGTATAGAAAGCTTAACGGAGCCTGTGACTCTATCTTTGTGGAAAAACCTATTGAGGAATTGAGGTAAGTATAGTGGGTTTTTGTATTGTTAGTACAAAAAGTGTGACGGGTTATACGGGTGTTAGTGTTGCTTGTCGGATTGGGTTAACAAGCTGTTGGTGGGCTGATCTTGTACTAATCCAAGTAGTTTGATTGAATTTCCTACACGAGAAGAGTAAACCGTTAGCCTTACCGTGGGGACGAGCCCCACGATTAGACTCCGGCGTGAGAGTAAGTACACATTCTTGTCAGAGAAGTAAGAGTATGTGTGTGTTATTATGAGAGAAAGTCGTACCAGTGTATGGGATTAGAGCCCTTTATAGGTGAGGTTTACCGCTAGGGTTTCCGTTACTCGCATATAGTAGTTAGTTGTCGAGCCGGACCCTTTTGGACAAGGTTCCGTGTTAATCGCGGATCTTGGACACGGGATACCTTCAGCGGCGGAGATTCGATCTGCTAAGTATCTTGCGTACGTCTTTTAGTCTGGACTATAGCCAATTTCGTTATTGGGCTTACTGTTGGTCCAGTGTTCGTAGTTATTCTTGTTATTGGGCCTGGACCCAGCATGTGTATAGCACAAATTAGGCCCAGTAGGCCTGCTATACGTGCTATACGTCATCATGTATTGTTATGCTTAATTATGAACTATTGATTGTACGTTATAGTTTTTGTTGGAGCTTGTAATAGTAGCTTTGGATCCATAGCTTTTATTTTGTCAAAGTAGTGTAATTATGCAATTGGAGGTGTGTTTTCATGTTATAGATGCTCCAATAAGTTTATTGTGTTGTTAAAGTTTCATTATGCATATAACCCATTTACTTACTAAGCATTTCGCTTACGTCATAGTTGATGATGTTTTGTACGTTCTAGCAAGGAGAATAAGGGTAAGAATCAAGTATAAGACGGACTACACTTAAGCCGTTAGTTGTTGAAGTCTTTTGGACCAAAGGTTCGAAGCCCCGAAGAGTCAAGTTTCGTTTTGGTATATTTAGGGTCATATAGTCGTTTCTTCACTTTTGGTTTTGTGATTATGTTCTTAGCATTGTCTAAATGGGTTTCAATTGATAGTGTCAAACTCTTGCAGTTTATTGATCAAGATTATGGTAAAATGATGTTTGGCGCAATGCCATTTGATTCGATTTAGATGGTATGAGTCAAAAGGTTTAATGGTAAAAGTCCTTGTGTGTTATGTTGGGCTTGCTTGAGACGTCGACTCAAGATTGCTTAGGTATTTTTCTCTTAACGTGCAATTATCATTAATTAAACAATAACATATATGATACAAGGCTTTTAGAATAAGAAAACATCATAAGCTAAGCCCTCAACTAAATACAAATACATAATACATTGGGCCTAAGCACACTTATGTCCACTAATAAACTTTACGCCAACACTTCAAGTAGTGTAGTAATGCGGTACGTCATTAGGCTCACTTGCTAAACAAATTGAAAATTAAATTGACCAAAAAAATATAATAATAATAAAAATAGTGAGTGAAGAAAACTTCATAAATTAAAGAAATTTTAATTTGCTTACCAAGTGACAAATCTCCATCATCCATTTAAATTAATGGGATTAACCTAAGATTTAGTAGATAAACCTAAGTCCATGTTTTTTTCTTATTTTTATTCATTTTTTTTTGTCTTTTTTTTTTTTTTTTTTTTTTTAAATTCACGTTATTCGGGTTTTTTTTTTTAATTCGCGTTTTTGGCTTTCATCGTTTTCTTGTTTTCATACGTTTCGTGCTGTTTTCATACGTTTAAATCTGCTTTTCATACGTTTTCGTCCGTTTTCATACGTTTTCACCCGTTTAATACTTGTTTTACGCTTTCATACGTTTCGTCCCATTTCATACATATTCGTCCATTTTCTTACGTTTTTGTTCATTATTCATACGTTTTCGTCCGTTTCATACGTTTTAAATACATTTTCATACTTTCGTTTTAGGCTTTCATACGTTTCATCCATTTTCATACATATTCGTCCATTTTCTTACGTTTTCGTTCGTTTTTAAATGTTTACATCGTTTATGAATATCACAAGTGATATTCGCGATATTATGTGATATTCGTGATATTCGGATGATCGCAAGTGATATTATGTGATATTGAATATAACGTGATATTCTAAATATCACAAGTGATTTTCAACTAATGTTTTGTAACATCAAAATCATAATTGATATTCAGAATATCACAAAGTGATATCCACGTTTTCGTCCGTTTTCATACGTTTTCGTCTGTTTTCATACTCGTTTTTAGGCTTTCATACGTTTTCATCCATTTTCATACATATTCGTCCATTTTCTTACGTTTTCGTTCGTTTTTAAATGTTTACATACGTTTATGAATATCACAAGTGATATTCTGTGATATTATGTGATATTCTGTGATATTCAGATGATCACAAGTGATATTATGTGATATTCAGAATATAACTTGTGATATTCTAAATATCACAAGTGATTTTCAACTAATGTTTTGTAACATCAAAATCATAATTGATATTCAGAATATCACAAAGTGATATCCAGAAAATCACAAGTGATATTCATAATATCACAAAGTGATATTCAGAATATCACAAAGTGATATCTAGAAAATCACAAGTGATATTCAGAATATCACAAATATATAATTTGAATAGCAACAACATAGTTTGAGGGTAATTGTTTAATCTTATTTTATTTGCTTATGAGCTTATGTGATTTCGGTTTATGTTTCACAAGCTTAATTTGCTTATTTTGAAACTTATAAAAATATGTAAGTTTATATTTACCACGTATAAAGAGAAAATGGTCAAATTTTGGTTTAGAGTTCATACATATTCATCCGTTTTCATACGTTTTCGTCGGTTTTTAAATGTTTTTGGCCGTTTTCATATGTTTCTGAATATCACAAGTGACATTTTGTGATATCACAAGTGATATTCTGAGTATCACAAATAATATTCTGAATATCACAAGTGATATTCTGTGATATCCAGATGATCAACAAGTGATATTCTGATTATTACAAGTGATTTTCAACTAATATTTTGTAACATGAAAATCACAAGTGATATTCGAATACCACAAAGTGATATCCCGAAAATCACAAGTGATATTCATAATATCACAAAGTGATATTCGAATATCACAAAGTGATATTCGAAAATCACAAGTGATAGTCGAAGCGTGTAAGCGTAAAAACGGACGACGGCGTGAAAATGGACGAATACGTATGAAAGCGACGACGGCGTGAAAGCGTAAAACACGTTTGAAAATGGATGAGCGTATGAAAATTGACGAAGCGGTGATGGCGTGTGAAAGCGGATGACGTATGAAAACGGACGACATATGAAATGTGAAAATGGACAAAAGCGATATAAAAGCGGACGGCGTATGAAAATAGCACGCAACGTTAAGAAAAAGCAATTTAAAAATGAATTTAAAAAAAAGTGAATTAAATAAAAAAAAACGTTAATTTAAAAAAAAAAAAAGACAAAAAATATGAATAAAAAAGAAAGATAAAAAGACAAGAAAAAAAACATGGACTTAGGTTTACCTTTTAAATCTTAGGTTAATCCCCACCATTATATCAAAATAGATGGATGGTGAGAATTTGTCCCTTGATAAGCATGAATTTGTGAGTAAGCAAAATAAAGTGCCTTTATTATTAAAGTATTTAAGTTGGATATTTTTGTCCATTAAAAATAGACATTCAAACTTAAAAATATTAAAAAAATTATGACATCTTTAAAAGTACGCGCAACTTTTAAATCTAATTCGCATAATTAGTGTGTACCAAATCGTGTTTATAGAATAGCAATATTCTCATTTTAATTGCTAGTATATAACTATAACCGTGTCAAGTAAATTTGACAGCTCATGATTATTAAGTCAAAATTCAAGTACTAGTTGATTTGCATGAAGAATAAGCAAATCATGCTATATTTGGCTTATGATAGAGGTTAATACTTTCCCTATATCTTTCTTCAAAAACACTATTAATTCCAATGATGGTCAGACGTCATTTGAGTTATTTTTAGTGTGTTCTTGAGAAGAAATGGATTTCAACATAAGCAAAAGAAAAAAGGGGTTGATTACCAAGACATGGGAAAGATGCAAATCATTTGGTAGTAGAAAAGACGACGGCGACGATGAAAACGCCTCGTCGAGAATCAAACAATCGTTCTTGAAGAAAATCAAATCATTGTCTCATATAGAGTCGAAAGAAGGAAACAATGTTGCTCCTATAGGTTGTTTTTCGGTGTACGTTGGTCCTGAAAAGCAAAGGTTTGTGATCAAAGCGAAACACGCCAGTCATCCTCTCTTTAAAGAGTTGCTTGAGGAAGCCGAACTCGAGTATGGGTATCAAAGTGATGGACCACTCGAGCTTCCATGCGACGTCGATTATTTCTCGAAGGTTGTGTTAGAGATGGATCAGTGTATTGATGATATGTTGAATCATCAAGGATGTAAATTTGGGATCAAAGGTTATGGACTTACTTCCTATCACTCTCTTACCCCTTGTAGAACTATAGCAAACAACAATTTCTAGACTTATGTAACTTTTTTCATTTCATAAAGTTTTATTTTCTCAATGGAATATATGTGTTTGGTTTATTATGTAACTTCTTTTTACCATGTTTGGTTTATTTTTATTGAAGCGCTATATTAATGGTATTGATCGTGCTATGCTCTTAACCAAGGAGTTGTGACTAGAAGTGGAAAGTGGAAACTTATCGAGCCGAGCATAGCGCGAGCTCGGATCGCTTATATTTAACAAAATGAAAAATACTAAAAGTATGCTCAAATTCACATTTTTAGAAAAGAAGTTTTAGAAAATAGAAAATGAACTTTTCTAAGTTTCTTTTCACAATTTCTAATCAACTCAAATACAAAATACAACACCATAACTAATCAAGGTTATTATTATCACTAAAATAATGCTAACATCCTGAAGAAAAAAAAAGCGTGTTACCTTGTTTGAGTTTTTATGCTAATAGGTTCAAACCTTATGAATTCAGTTTAAAAAAAAAAAAAAAAAAAAAAAAAAAAAAAATCATTAAAACCTTTTACTAGCATAAATATAATATTTAAGTTTGGACTTTTTTCTCTTAAAGGTTATATATAATTTATATTAATAAAATATATAAATTATGTAAATCAGATTATTTGCGTCAACCTGAAAATTGAAACAAATTGAAATACAATTATTCGTTCAGTTTAATCTAATTGAATTCAATTTAACCCATACAAATTTATCTGGACTAGCCGAACCACATAATTGAACTGATATACATCCCTAAGAGCATAAAGTGTCGTCACTCAAGAACCAAGTGAAAGCTTAACATTTCCACATTAAAGTTGCGTTACCCACACCGCCCCATGTGTTAAAGCCGCGTTAAACCTTGCGTTAAAGCTTTAACGCTGCGTGAAGGTGATTTTTATTGTGGTTAAGCTTTAACTTTCACACAGTGCGGTGAGTTAAGCTTAAACTCAATTTTTTTTTTGTTTAATTATGATAAAAGTGGGGCCCAAAAGTGGGGCCCCCAGTCACAGTGTGGATGTCACTCCTACTCCGGATGCTAAAGTTGAGGATGGTTGTAGGGGTGTTCATCGGTTCGGTTATCGGTTTGTTCGGTTCTGTTTGTTTGGTTAATTTTTTTTCTGGGTATAACCGAGAACCGAACCGAACCGAATTCAAATTTAACTAAACCGAACCCCCAATAACCGAATAACCCGAATTACGTAAATTTAATAATTTATTCATTTATTTATATATATTTTGAAAAAAAATAATTTTCAAGCTTAAAAATATTATATATATATTATAAAAGAGTTTAATATATTTTTAAAGCTAAAAGATGCATGACGTCTTTTTTAATTACACGTCTAGCTAATATATTTTGGATAAGGTCAAAGCTAGCTAATATACTTTCAAAATAATTGCAGTCTCGCTAATATTACCGGATATTAGCAGGTTTTTTCCAACGTGGCCTTTTTTTTTTAACTATTATCTAGTTGGCATGTTTGACCACTTGTATTTTATTGACCCAAACCCACCGGTAAACCCGATTACTTTCCCACCCTCTTTAAAAACCCTAATCCACTTCCCAAATAATAAGAACCTAAAACCTCCATATAAATCAATTAACCAATTCACCTACAAAATGTTTCGATTGCCTACTCATTGCAAATGTAATATTCGTTTAGCAAGAAGGGTTTCATGGACGAGAGAAACCGGGGCGTCGTTTTCTTGTTTGCCCAAAACAATGCGTAAGAAAAACGTCAATCATGTGTTGTTTAATTTTTTTCAGTTTGTTTTGTATATTTTAATTTTATATCGTATGTAGTTTGTCCGTGACAAATGTGATTCTTTCTTTTGGATTGATCTTGAGTTGAACTCTTCTTGGTATAAACACACCATGTATGAGATGTATGTGACAATGAGCGATGAAGAAAGAGAAGTGTTTGAATCTGAAGTTAATGAGACAAGAGATGGAGATTTACAAGGCGAAATGGAGGCTGAATTGGAAAAGACAAGGGCAAAGTTGTGCAAGTGGAGGAGGATGGCAAATTTCATGATGATAATGTTAATTATCTGCTTTGCCTTGTTGTTGGCTGTTCTATGAATGTTTCTTGACTAGCATTATGGGTACCCTAGTATAATTAGGTAGAAATGTAAGATGGTACCCTAGTATACTTAGGTAGAAGTATCAGATGGTTATGTAGTAGATGGTTTAGTTTGTAAAATATTTTGTTTCAATGAAATGGTTGTTGCTATGGTATGAATCTGTACATGGTTTAAGTTTGTTCAAAGATACATGTTATAAACCAAGTCATGCCATGGTTTAAATCTGCACAATACAAAATATGTACATGGGTTAAACCTGCACATGATATAAACCAAGTCATTCCATGGTTTAAATCTGCACAACACAAAATCTGCACATGGGCTAAACCAAGGCATGCCAAATACAAAATCTGTATACCAAGTCAAATTTAAACCAAGTCATGCCACATTCAAAATTTGTAAGGAACCGCATTGCATTTATCAATTAAACCATGATGGTCATTACACAAGTGCTACATATCTGCGCAGGCAGCAACACAACATTAACAAAAGAATGCCAACTTGTGCCATATAACCCGACCTACTTAGCGCGGGCGCAACACAACAATAACAAAGAAGTGCCAAATGTGCCAAATTTGTCAACCTAACCTAGCTCTGCTTAACTACGAGGCGCAACCTGACCATAACAAAAGAAGTGCCAACAAGCTACTAAACATGTGCCACTAAAGCGCGCTGACACAAGCACCAACTAGTTACAAAATAAGTGCCACATTGTTCATAGATAGTACCACGACGAGACACATCTATGAGAATACAACATAACAAGATTAAAGGTTGAAAGGGTGTCTTTGGATCTCCAGGTGCCATCTGGTGGGAAATTGAACTTCCTCTTTTGCAATCCTCTCGGACTTGTTTCTTAGTCTTATAGGAGGTTTCGCCTTGGCTCACATTGTTCGACTTTCGAAGTTGCAATATCAAAGGTTGTGATGGAATTGGGCTGCATTATATGGGTGAGCAGTTGGCTATGACTTCTTCGATATTGGGCTGCATGACTTGGGCTAACAACTTGTTACGATATGCTAGGTAGTTCGACATTGTATATTTCATGAGCTTCATCTCTCTGCAATGTCACTAAGATTAGTTGGTTTTGCCAATCCATCTGATGGAACCTGATCCAACTCAATATCAGACCAAGTTTGATAAGCTGCTGCATTATGTTCCATCTCTGCATTCTCCCTTTCCTCCCTCTCCCTTTCCTCTGCATCCAAAACCTCTTGCATAACCTCATGCATTGCATCTTGGTCCTTCATCTGCTGATATTCCTAAGTCACCAACAAATAGTTTATATGGACAGAAAATAGATTTTGACAGTTAATGAAAGAATCATTTAATGAGAGAAACACTTATTACCTCTGTGTTCATTGATGCACCAGCCCCAGCTTTACTAGTTTCACCTGACTTTATCCCACCACTTTTCCTCTTTTAACGGGATACCACGACTTTTGGTTTTGGTTGGTTTGAATGGATTTTGGGGTTTTGGTTTCTTGGGTTGAGTACAAGAGGTCTTATTGTGACCGGTTCCATGGCAATTTTGGCATGTTATCACTCTACCCATCCTACTCACTGAATGCGGGTTCAAATCCTCATTGGATGTTTGATTCGATTTTTTGGCCTTCCTGGCATTTTTTTCACTATTGGGGAAATGGAGGAGGATTGGATGTTGGCTTCAAAATTTAGACCCAATCTTGGTTTGATTGAGTCTTGATAAGTGTCAAATCACTTTGATTGTGAGTACGATCACTAACTCCTAGCGGATCCATTTGAAATGCAAAAAGCTGCTACGGCATGTACGGGCACTCCAGTGGGTTCCATAACTTACATTGACAAGTTACAGTCGGCAAATTCACACCATAGGCCTCATCCCTTCTCCCAACCTCTACTACTTGATAAACACTAGGTACAACCTGCCATTTCCTTTGTTCTAATTTGTAGTCCTCTAAAAGTTTCACGATTGTTGGTGTTATTTGGTCATCTAACTCGAGCTTTTTGTTCATACGGGTTCTTTGCATAATATAAACTCTAATATCCTCAGCATAGAGATAATAGGCTTACCTCTAGCTCAATAATACCCATTGAAGCTCTCAAATCCCATTCTCAAAGGAGGCACACCTGTGAATCGGTTTGGAAGAATGCCTTGCACCATGCACTTGGATTCCTTTCCATGAGATACTTATGGGCTTCCACATCCAAATTGTCTTATCTCATTCATTTTCCTTGTAAATTCTTGCTCAATGGTAGAAATTGCGACCTCAAAAGAGTCTTTTGTAGTGTAATCCGGTCCATTTTCTCTTGAAGTTAGCATCTGAAGTGCCTTGTCACGGTGCCTATGCTCGACTTGTGGTAGTAAGTCTTGACGCCTCAATCAAACCCTGCATACATAAATGTGTGTAGTGAATATGAGGACATGAGATAAGTTATAATGCATATGAGATAAGTTATAGTACCTTTGAGCATACGAGATATTTGTCAATCCAATACCATTTTCTAGATGAAGATCATCGTCAACGATTGACAAGAACCAACACCAATTGTTCTTATTTTCAACATCCACCTTTGCCCAAGCTATAGGGTACATTTGATTATTGCCATCTCTTCCATTCGGTCAACGATTGACCCACATGTATGAGTAATGAAACAACCATCTATACCTATCACCCTTCTACGACAATCCACCCATCCTTCACACCTTGAAACACACATAGAACCTATGAAGTGATTGATTCCATGTCACTAACCTTAACATCTACATGGCAAGTAGAACCAGGATTTGACTCAAGAATTGCTTGTCTATATTCCCAAATCTTAGCATAATGTTCAATTAAACCCCCTTCATGTTCATACAGAGCACATTGCTTTGCTCTTTTGCATTGACCTACACTGACATCAATCATGTACTTGTCTCTTATATCTTCTCTCATAAACATATAAGTCACTGCTGGATTATGAACAATCACATTAGCATAATGCCTTGCTATCCACCTAAATGTAACAAGTGAACCCATGTTGTATTTTCTTGTACACTTATGGTCTGCATATAAGGTCTTGATTTGGAAAGATCTTTCACCACACATCCAAGAAGCCCATAGTCTAAATGGACAATGATGACCCTTTTGATGTTGAACTTTCATTCTTGTCCACTTTTCCTTAGGTTGATCCGTAGCGGTTTTTCTTAACATCTTGACCTTATTTTTTTTCTTTCTGACAAAGACACCTACCCAAAGACACATCTCTACGGTAAACAAGTAGACACTTGTGGTCACTCTATAAAACCACAGCTGGTATCCATGTTTGACACCATAATCGGCGGTGCATGTTTCGGTTGTTCGGGGTTCAAATTTCATTCCTAGAATTGGCTCAAATTCATCCCAAGGTGTCTGGGTTGTATGAAGGATACTTTACACCACTTTTGACCTTATACTTAGCATCTATGAGATCATCCTCTGGTGCTTTCTTGACTACGTAAGAACCACTTAAAGGTGGGATGGGGTCATCTCTTTTACCTATGAAGTTACCTTTACCTATAAGCTTGGTTAAAAAGGATCATCTATTGTCAACTTCTCAAGACTACCTTTGTTCATACGTATGAAAGTCAACATTTTCAACAACCTCATCCTCGGACGATTCCTCATCCTCTCCCAACCTCCTCACTAATGTTATGCAAATTATCATCAAGGTATGCTAAAACATCATAATCATTATACTCGATGTACAAGTCCATCCTAGAGGCATTCTTAAATCCTAAAGCAACAAACTCTTCCATGTCTTCACGTGTTTTAAGCTCCCTAATCCTACAGACAATGTTGTTCGAGGAATACAATAGTACAATCCGATGAGGCTTATTAAGAACTAACCTTTGCACAATCCCGAAACAAATGTGCAACTTCCATTTCTTCAAATCGAATGTCATTAATTATCGACACTCACGTCTATGTATTTCGGAGGGTTGGGGACAAAAACCCCATCGTGATGGAGTTTCTTGTAATATCACCCATTAGTTAACAACTGCAATAGAAAATTAGACATTAGGGTTCCATAATTCATAAATTACATATTAGAAAAAATTAGGGTTCCAAAATTGGGGATATCAAAATTAGGGTTTCATAATTGGGGGTTTTTGTAAATCGTCTTGAAAGAAACAAATTAAGACTAATAAAGCTTTACAAATCAGGGTTTATAAATCATACCTTTTTTTTATCACTTTCAATCATACGAGTAAGGTTTATAAATTGGGGATAATGTTTGTGTGTGTTAGAGGTGTGTTTTGCAGATATGTGTGTGGACACGAATGTGTTTTGATGGTACAAAAAAGTTATCTATTAAGAACAAAAGCCAGGTGTATAAAAAAAGCCAAGTGTGTTTGTTAAAAAAAGCCAAGTGTATAAAAAAAGCCAAGTGTGTTTGTTAAAATAAAACAAAAGCCAAGTGTATAATGGTAACAGTAAACCTGCTAATATCCGGTAATATTAGCGAGGCGCAATTATTTTGAAAGTATATTAATTGCTTTTGACCTATCCAAAATATATTAGTAGGCGTGTAATTACGAAAAATACGTTGCGTCTTTTAAACTTTCCTTTTATAAATATATAAAAAAATATATATATATATTTATTTAAATTCTGAGTTCGGTTTTAGCAATTTCGGTTGATTCTGAGTTCGGTTTGATTATTTTCGGTTCGGTTCGGTTTGGTTTTTTATTGGATATTCTCGGCCACGAACACCCCAGATGGTTGAGTAAGAAATAAAGAAATGAGAGTAAGAAATGGGCCATAGGCTGGTTAGTATTTAGGCCTGAAAAACCGCTTCATCATCAACAACAGTAAAAAGAACCAAAGTCCACTAACAAAGTCAAAACCCCACATAAAACCTAACTTGTCAATTTCAATCAATTTTCCGATCATCAATTAAATTCACCCAATATGACGTCATCAATCACATTTCTGGTAAATTTTGTTTTTTTTTTACTTTTTTTGGTTTAATCTTATTGAATTTGATTAGTTATACTTTTTACAGCTAAAAGCTGGTTCATTGCCAGCTCATCATCAAGCTAAACCCACCACCACATCATCATTGTTCTTGATTCCTAACAACTTTGCAAAATGCACTTCATCAAGCTTTATCTCTAAAGGCTCGTTGCGGTTAAAAGCTTCGTTTTCGAACCGAGGTTTAGGTAGAAAGTCTAGTACTTATGCTAACTGCGTTAAAGCCAGTTCTCAGGTCCGTACTTCTTTCGCGCCATTTTAAGTTATCAGGGGCGGACCTAGGGGGTTTTCGGGGCTTCACGGGGCCCGAAAATGAACCTGGTCCCGAAAATTTTTGTCACACAAATACATGTCTTGTTAATTTGTTTGCTAGTTTTAATGAAATCGTACATTTACTTACTTCATTTTACTTCCTTTATACTCGTAAAACAATTTTGTACTTGGTGACTGATGACTTAGAGTCTTGGGTCCGCCTGTCTTGAGTAAAATGTTATCTAGTTTTGGCTTATTTCACCGTTTTAAACCTTAAACTTCCTATACTCTACCTTTAAACCTTAAACCTTAAAATTTGCTTGGTTTATTTGGTATATTTGGAGGTTTAGAGTTTGAAGATGTTTATTTGTGCTATTTTAGACTTTAATGTTTCTTTATCCGTTATCTAGTTTAAAGGGGTGTTTGGTTTAGGAATTTTTTAGTAATTTGGTGGTTTTTTTTAAAATGGCCGTTTCACCGATCCCGTGCCCACCAACCCACCGTTTGCCACCTCTATTAGTAGTATTCGCTAGAAAAGAGTTTGGATAAAAAAGGACGAGGGTCTTATTAGAAGTGAAATTATAATACTTTAGCTGATATATGCTGTATATCTTGGCAGCTAACTGATTAAGTTGCTACATTACAATGTTGATAATAATTAGCTGCATTTCGTAATGTATAAAACTTTATATATGGAGGTATATATGATCACCTATATGCACCTACAAGGAAATTAGAATACTATTCGCTAACAAACAGTTTGGATAGAAAAAATTAGCAATATCAGATGCCCATGCCCCTCTTGGTTATAGCTTTTGTGAACATATTGTATGTATCATAGGGGTGCTTGCTTAAGCCTATTAATGGGCGTATAAGCAATACCAGACAATCCTAAAGATATACCTCGTGAACATTTGAGTTATATTTCCAAAAACTGATGAAATTCGAAAATTGAATAAACTATTGACGTGAAGAAGAAAGGTATTAGAATCTGAGTTAAGAGAATCGGTTTCTTTCTATATGAGTGGACCATAAGTTATGATGTTAGAATCCAAGAGTAAGTGATATATAGAGGACTTCAAATGTCAAACTATTTGTTACTGATGTCGAGGGGGATACTTTTATATGCTCTGCATAATCATACTATCTGTTTCATATGTAGGATGTTCCTTTGCAGTCAAAAGTAACCAACAAAGTATTCTTTGATATAAGCATTGGGAACCCAGTTGGGAAACTTGCAGGCAGGATCGTGATTGGACTGTTTGGTGATGATGTACCCCAAACATCTGAGAATTTCCGTGCCCTATGTACAGGTTGAGTGTTATATTTGTATGTAGTTCCATTTCAATAAATGTCTTATAGTCTGCGAGTTTTCTTTAAGCTGTCTTATTTCTATCAGGAGAGAAAGGATTTGGATACAAGGGTTCCGCATTTCATCGTGTCATTAAGGATTTCATGATTCAAGGAGGAGATTTTGACCA